>CAFUXE010000722.1:413212-456557 GCA_903364295.1 Serranus cabrilla
TTTTTGCCTGGGCTCATTGCTATGCACCGTGGCTTTTCCACTGATAATTGCCTGCTGAGCTCTAGATCAATTCTGTAATTCGCTATCAAAACTCTATGATATCATGTCTGTGCAGTCTTATCAGAATTAAGAGAAAAAAGAAATGCTTCAATATACAGGGGCAAGGAAGGAGGTGAAAAGCAACGGCTGTACAGTAAATGGGAAAGTAATGCTTTTTTTTCTTATTACCTACCTGTGCAGTTTGGAGTTTCACTATCATACAAACCGTTACAGTCGCTCTGGAAATAATGCATGGGCAGACAGGCTTTTCTGACAAGCACAGCTGAAGCCTGATGGCTCTAAACATAATATCAGGTTGCCTCAGGTCATAATAGCTTCATGCTTGGTTTGAGTTTGGTTATTTTTGAATGTAATTAATTTTGAAATTTTTTTTCTCTCTGCACCCATATGTATCATGTGTTGCTAGTAAGAGTCAAAATGCCCAGCAGACCAGAGAGAGAGTATCTCTAGCTTTAAATTATCCTGACAAGCTCACAGGTAGTTATGCATGAATTAAAGCGAGCAGTCACTACAGGGAGACTTCTCAAAAAACCTCTGTGATTAGGGAAGAGCTTTGTCACTGTGAGGACATTATGCACCCTTGTGACCCATGAACTAACCTGCAATCACAGTAGTTCTCCTCTGGATTATGACTGTTGGAACATTTTAATGGCTTGGTTGTAGTCCAACAATAACAGAAGGCTGCTTAATTCATGACTCAGAGTATTTAGTTGTAACTTTCAAACATGACTGGCAGTGAAAGGGGTTATTATAGCAGGATAAGATGTTAAACATGGGCTCTTTAGAAATAATGCACACGTTCTAAAGTAACATACTAGTGAGCGGGCAAAGGCACACTGGTCTTATTTGGTACCAGTGTTACTTCAAGCCTATTATCTACAAAGAACATCAAAGAACACATTATTTTCAGGGCAGCAACTCTTTTGCACTCATGAGTTTAATGCTCATCATTAACAACTGTAGTATCGTCTAACCAGGACATGAATAGGACTTTAATGCCTGAATGCAAAAATGGCTCCCTACACTTTGCTCTATAATGGCCTCTGTGAGACAGTTTATTTTACAATGATATTTTCTTTCATTGATCTTCCTTAAAAGCTAAAAAAAAAGATACTTCTGCCCCTATTCAAATCAAATCATATTGGAATTACACCGCTGGAATTTTGAGGATCTTACTATTTTGTGAGCATTTGACAACTAAATCTCCCATGAGTCTTAAACATAAACAGGCTATCAAAACCTCATCACAGCTGTCATTTTATAATGCTTAGAAAACAAGGTAATGGCCCATCCAGGAAGTTTAATGAAACAATCATCATTTAGGTGACTTAGCTCCAGGGTCCTGGTATTGGCCATACTGGCTCACTTTCATGGCTTACTGGGGCTCTTACAGCTGAGTTATTGTTAACAAAATGAGTTTCATCTGCATTTTTCATACTATTAAAATACAAAATGTCTATGCTTGCAGGTTTTATAGTCAGAAGGGGTTGGGTATCAGTACTTTATACTTAAAGTTATCGACCAAAATAAGTCATATGATACCCTGCGATACATGCAATTGATCCTTTTTGACCCAGATGTAGAAAATATCACAGCCAATCACCAGAATTGGCTGCATTGATTGGTTGCACTTCTTCTATTAAATCAAAGTGTGATTGTTCCAGTACCACAGCAGCTACAACCCATAGATATTGTGGGGTGGTGTAGGTGCTGTACTTGCTGGGATTCGAGTTGGTATTTAAGCGTACAGACATACCACCTAAACATTCCGAAGGTATGTCTGTACTACACATATGGCATCAGATAAAAATATATGCGTTTATATATATTTTTGAGTTTATAGGCATTTTACACAACTGAATGTGTCAGTCCATCTGATGGATATTGAATGAAGTGGGAAAAAGGTATTACATTAAGTTCTCTATTGACAGCAGTATCACAATAAGGGCACTTATGTTGGTACTTGCATCATCCTGTTTTTAACAATACCCAGATCTGACAGTCAGTGAGCCTGAGATCTACTGTTACACTGATCTAGACATAAAATCATGTTCGGTTGGCAATACTCATTCTTTTTGGCCTAAAATGAACATAGATCTTTTTCAAAGCAGACGTTGTGATTCATCAGACTGTAGTATGAAAGCGCAGGTGGGACAATACATTAACAATGGCTCTGTTCTATTGAAGTATCCCAGTCAGCCATGACTGCATGTGAGTGAGCCAGCATGCGCAATGCCAGGGCCTTGAAATTAAGCAGTTAAATGGAATCCAGCCGTCATTAATTATAGTATTTACACCTGTGATTTTCCCACTGTGACATAGACCTGCATTCCCCCACAGCTGTTATCACTTTCTCTGGCTAATTAAACTTAGTTGGGTGGAGTCATCCTCAGGGTTTACAAAGGTTACAAAGCTCAATGAACCAAAACAATAACAAAGGTTAAATTCATCCCAATGCGCAAAATAAACTAATAGCAGGGTGGGAGATAACAATCACGCTTGGTCTGTATACACCCACGTAGCTCTGAGTAGTGTATTCAAGCAAAAGGAGAGAAAAGCCATTAGCAGATTTAAACATGGAAGACGTTGGCTGGAGATGCCCAATAAATACTCACTGAGTGTGGTGCAACATCATGGAAATATTTTACCTCATAAGAGCTTCAGAATCATTTCAGCTTTACACTGACATCACTGAAGAGTGACAAGATTGTCATTCCCACTCTGCATACACCACCAGCATTGTCGCTTTTGATGAAACTGGATAAAGATTTATGTATAACATAGTTTCTAGTTTTCCCTCTGTCCTCCAGCTGCTGTGCCTCAACTGTCTGTGATTTACAGTTTTCTGATTGACAGAAAGCCTGGCTTGTTGCTAAAATAATGCTACTGCTACAAACTATAACTTAGCTGCAGTTGGCAGCTAGCTCAGTGAGCAGAGGTCGCCTCGACGGGGAACAGAGGACAATGCAGGTGATCGGGCAATGGAACCAGGACCACCTGCCTTTAAGAGATGAAAAAATGTTGATTGAGGAAGCTACTGGCAAAAAAGAGAAGCTGAGTCTTCTTGCTGTTCGACTAACACTGTTAAGTAATAAGCTTGCTATGTCTTGTGTTGTTGCATTTGTTCATTCATTCTGTAGCTGATTATCTGAACTCAGGTCGCAGGGGCTGGAGCCAAGAGTGCTAACCACTACACCACCATGTGGCCCTGTTAGCAAACTTGTCAGCAAATTTTTTGTCATATTTAATGTAACAAATGAGCATACAGCTGTTCATATTTTGGACTTGAACCTCTAGGGGCACTTAATCACAGAAAAGTCAAATTCTTTATAATGCAAGAATTGTAAACTTGAAAAAGTCTTTGTTGAGAGACAGATCTGTCCAATGTTGGTATAATGACTGTGGTTATGGAGCAAGACAAGAATTAAAAGTTTTGTACCTAAAACTGAATAAATGTGACTACTACCAAAATAGGCACATCAGTTAATAAGGTAGGAGGCTGTTTGTAGCAGGTCTATCCCCTACCCCCTTTAGGAAAAGCTGCTTTGGTGTAATATTTCTTCTCCTCTTTGCATGTTGTACACATCCAAGTAACAATGCTCATAGCAAAGTTGATGGTGTGCAAGGTGCAGTGTACGGCTGGAGTGTGAGGATTCATTGCAGCACACTAGCCACAACTTCATCCAAAAAAGGTAGTCTAAGAAAGTTGTGTGTTGAGTGTTGCTCGAGATTGTGTTGGCACAATTTTAGAAATGTTTGTTAGAAATATCTTTCAAATTACGCAATCTTTCGGTAGTCCAATATTTCTGCAACCAGTCATCTTGCGATATTTCTGAAGACACTTTTTTATAACAATCTGAGCCGGCAGGACAAAACAAGCACTTCCAGGGGACGTGCATTGAAGGTGTGCAGTTGCCCCATACAATTACATTGCAGCCTCTTTTGTTGCTGCTGGCTGTAGAGCTCTCGCTCAATACTAGACCAATTTCAAAAATTGATGTCCCCATTAGTCACTTAGACAATAAATGTAGAAAAATAGGGTCCGGGTTGAAAAATAGCGAAGTTTCCCTTTAAACCTCAACATTGAGGAGACTCCAACCTCAGCAGCAGATCTGCCTCCTGGAAATGTTTGTCTAGCTAAAACTACAGTATAAAGTTTTACTGCGCTGTTATCATCAGCCGGCAGGTGCCATCTCTTTATTGCCATAGATGTCAAACTTGAAAGGCAGTCAAAAGGAACCCTTGAGATAAGGAACATGATCTTCGTGTTGCATCAGCAGTTGCATACAAAGCTAATCATTCTGAGACTTTATCTCTAGATGACCACTTCACATCCAGCTGAGCCATCAAGACCCTGTCTTGCTGTCTTCACTCTGTTTTCTATTACTGCTCTCTCTGTTGTTTATCTTGCATGAGTTGTGTTGATAGCATTTATGGAAGCTGACAGTCTTTGGGCTGTGGCCTGCCGCCTCTCCTAATGGCCTACTACTGTATGATTGATGGAAAGCAGGGTAAAAAAAGTTGACCATCTCTGGAGTTTCCTCTCCCCACCCTACCTCTTCTCATGCTTTCCCTTTATGCAGCATTAACTCAACTCTGAACAAGGCTGATGGATCAAAAACAGTATTGTATGAATATTTCATCCTCTTCTACGAAGCTTACATTTAGATTTTTGCAGTCACAAGTGCAGGCATCAATGTTTCAGGAGGTGTTTTTCACAGCACAGTTGTCATTATGCACAGATAAGATAAGGCATCTTTGTGCAGACTTGCTGCAGGTTGATATGACCTGACCCTGAGTGTGGCTGGCTTTTCCAAAGCAAGCACCCTTCACATGTGCTTTTTCCCTCTTTCCCCTTTCTCTCTCAGACTGAGGTCAGACAAATCAGTCTCGACAAGTGCAGCTGAGACTAAACAACTGCTCTTGAGAAAATGCTTGTCATGCTGTCGTGAAGCTGTGCACACAAGACAACAAGAAGCGAGATCACAAAGTACCTTTTGTCATTCAATAACATTCTCTCATCTGCACAGAGCAGTACCATTATAATTACAAACACATTGTACAATTATTTCTTGCTCAGTGATGCAGAAACTAATGTGTACACAGTGCATTAGTACTTTGATATCCGTATGAGGAAAACACTGAGAAACTATTTTGCCTTCATTTCTAATTGCATATATGCAGAATGATTCGTGTGCATTTTGTAATAATTTATTTATAGCAACAGTCTGGGACAAAACACCTCTCATGTATGAAATATTAGCATCTACATTCTGCAGAGTCTATAATGCGTTAGATGAATAAATATTTCTGACTGTTCCCGAGGACTGTTTGTGGGATTATGACCTTTGGGTTTATGAAATAGCTGTAGCCATCACACAGCAGCAGGGACAATACCCGCTTGGCAAGCTTACCAACACAGTCAACAGCAGCAGCGGTGGCAGTGACACACGGATCATGGAGGCAATTAAGCTACTTAAGCTTCCTCTCAGAGTGATCCATTGTTAATTACAATTTCCAATGTTTATTGCCAATAAACTGCAAAATATATATATTAAAAAAAATGCTACTTATAGTGGTTAAAGTTTGCACCAGCATCCAAGTAATACAAGGATAGTTGTCTGATAGTTGTGCATTCACTGGTACATTGCTGCAAACAGATTATTTTGCATACTATAAATCTGACATACAGAGATATTTGTTTTAATATAAGCAATGCAATTGTTTATTTAATAATAATTTATTGTTAGCAATGGATTCTGCTATAACCTGTTAATTGTTCTTCCATTGATAGTTTAGTGTCAATTCTTTACATTATTTTTAGAGATAAGTGGTAAATAAACATTATTGGGGTCAGTTGTTTTAAAACGATGGTATCTGTGCAACCCCTGAGGGGACTCAATTCAAATGATAATGTGAACTAAAAACAAAAAATGTAATCCCACAATAGCAATAGAATTTTCCACATATTTCTGTATTATAGTAGATTGAGGCGGGGAAAATTGAAATACAAATAAGCAATTTCCATTTTCATTTTCACATAGTCCTATGAGGTGTCTGTCTGTGAGACAAATCGTAGTTATTGAGCTGGGTGATGTTTCCTTTTATTTTGATCCTAATATGCAGCATTAGTGTTATATATTGGAGAAGCTTATGCAGGGGCAGAAGTGCCAATTACTCTCAATGTGGATCAGTGGGATGTATTACATATTACTAGTTGTACTCATTTGCAATTATATTATAAAGTAACTTCTTACTTTCAGTTAATTAAAAATCCAAATGGTGTTTGCCTGTTTTTCTTGCTGGGACCTTTACAGCACTTGTTTTCTATGTCAGCAATATTTTGACAACATATCACCACTCTGACCACCACTGTATGATAGACTAGCGTTGCCTGTATGCTTTTAATTATCTACTTAATCCACTATCTATTTGTTTGTTTGTTTTGTTTTGTTGTCTATTTATCACCATGAGCAACAACCTGAGGTTGTTTGTCATCATATGGGTGAGTATGTCACAGCTCAGTCTTACAGCTGTAGAATCAAGTTGACAGCTTTGCTAACAGCCAAACATAAAGCAAGCCCAGCTAAGATTAACTGTACTCACTACTCCAATGGCAAGAGGACCAACTCAGCGAAGCACCATAAAAGCCAATCCAAGATGTACTCTTGTCTGACAGCCTCTTGCTCAGTCACCCTGTCCTTTTCTCTTATGAATTTCGTCTTGTTGTTTCTGCCATGACGTCCGTAGAGGCTGCTTATCCGCGTGCCATTGTCCTCCTGCCCAGCTCAGATTCAGGCACGACACCAAGGCTGCTCTACACACTCCCTTGGTGCTCAGAACAGTGCAGCACAGCTAATAAGCTGACAGCCTCAAACTAGCTGTTGGCTGTTAGCCTTACTACATGCAACATGCAATGTTAGGCTTAAACTGTGATCATCAGGAAAACATATACATCACTTAAGGTTGAGGCAGACCAGCCACAGCCAATCAGAAGGAAAAGAATTGAGTGGGATGAAAGGGACACGTTCTGATTCAGCCTGATCCAGATATAGTTGCGATGGCGGCGAGGGAAAATTCCCCTGTGACAGAAAACATCAGGAGGCCAGCATGATGACTGGGGGACTTCCTGTGATTTCACGCCATGAGTAGAGCTGGTAGTCCATCCTGAAACTCCACCTTTACCTTCACCACCTGCAACATGGAAAGAAACAACAAGCTTCCCCGTGGAGCCCCTGCAGCGACTCACCTAGTTGGATTATCTGCCATTCATCATTGGAGTCCCACCATCATCAGACTGCCCTACATTTGAGAACAGACATACAAGGCTTACAGAATTGGTGGATTTCAAAGCTCTGTTTGGGTAAACAGACAAACTCAAACAACATCAGAAGCAGTTTGACCTCAGGATGTGAGCGTTGTCCTTTTCCCCTCTTTGGAGAAGAGGATGTTGGCTGTTTGCTGATGCCACTCAGAGGTCTAGGTTTTTTCTCTAATCTCTGGATCATCATAAGTGAGCCAGCGGTCAGCTGGGTCATCCAACCTCATGACTTGGTGCACCCTGTTGCTCATGTAGTGTCCTAACATGAGAAAAATCAATTTGCTAACTTTCAGCTATGGTTCATGAAGGAGCTGTTGTATATAAGGAATCTGTTAATAACTTTATTTCTTTTGAGCACATTGTTAGAGAGGATGAGTGGCTGGATTGAGGAACTTTTAGATTGGGTCTCTCTTGAATGTGGACTGACATCTTAATTATACAGTGCAATTCAAAAGGTGGCACCTTTTGAACCATCTCAGGGAACAATGGGGTAAAGATTATGAAACTGATATTTCTGATTCATTTTGGCAGTTCGCAGTTGAACGGACCCATTCAACATCTATCTGTGTGAGACATTGATTATTCCAATTTCGGATAATACACAGACTCCTCTTCTCTGAAAGTGAACTTGCTTAAATGTTCCCAGAAATGGATCCAACTTATTTTCACAACATGCCCAGTCCTGATTCCATTCTGTTCTCAATTTATAGGAAGTGTTGTGGCGCATTTAAACGTAGAACAGCATAAATACACTACAAGAAGTTCAACTAAGAGGTTTTACAAAGCTTGAATGCTTTATGGTCAGGAACCTGAACCTGAAATTTTTTATAGAGTCCGGTCCTCACATGCTGTGGCTACACAACCTGTGTCCAAAGGCTGATGTCTTGAAATGTCCCAGAAAATACAGGCAGAGGAAGGGTACAGATACAGACACACCACCTCACACTTAAATTGCTAAACGTAACATTTTTTCTATGTGACTAAAAGCAATCAAGACTTGTTTTTTATTGTGGTGGACATCATTAAATAATCAAGTTGCAAATGGATTTTCACATTGTTCAGAAACAAATGAAATCAATAACTGACTAAAAAAAGGAATCAAAAACTGCACAATATTCAGCAAAAATGTCATATAAACATGATGTGTAGTTGAGGAGTGAACACTCTTGTATGTTCCTTTAAGGTCAGTAGATAAACAGCTGAATATTGGATGTGATGTCATTCACCTGTGCAGGGTCACAAAGGTTCACTGCTGGCTGCTGGATGTGTTGGCACAGCAGTCACACCTAAAATCCATCTCTATATTTCTCAGCACAGAGACAACAAGCTGTCAGTTATACACAACAACAGCATGCAAACAAGTACAGTGTGTGTTTGTCTGTATGATCATGATCTCCCCAGAGGTCAGGACATAGACACTTGGAGGTGGTGGTAGATGTTTCAGAGGCTTCAAAACATGATATAATAAAACAAATGATATGCATGTTTGAATAAGGCTAGCTAGATGTAGACTGTTGGAATAATCCTGGCATTGTTTATTTCAGGCAGAATTCTCCTCTTCTGCTAACTTTATTATGTATTTTGCAATAGCGCCATCGCTGCATCCTGGGCTTTGCACCACCCATGATGACTGTGATTGGTTTAAAGAAATACAAACAAATCTGAGCATTTTTCCCCTATCCAGAATGACAATGGCGTGCAGTCACACATCTTCAGCACTGACAGTCTCATATAACTACATCTATCGCCACAGTACCATGCTCAGGAAGATTCGCCTTTTCAAACTGTTGTGGCATTCTAAATTAATATTATGAGACTAAAGCTATGAATGTGGATATTTATCACAATATTTGTGAATGTGTTCACGTAATCAGAGATTAAAGTAGTGAAGAAAGGGCTGGAATAGGGAGGAAGGGGGTTTGCTGTTGTATTAACAGTATGTTGTAAAATTAATGACTTATTGTATGAGGAGACTAAAATTCTGGTCAGCTGTGGGATTTTTCTGATGCTGTGTGATGTTTTTTCTGTGTTGTTCTGACCCTTGTAGGCCCTGTTTTTCTGCATTTTGAACACCAGGTGTGCTTCTATGGGGCATCTGTTGCTTCTTTACATGCTTGCTGGGACATTCTAGCAATGGGGACAAACTCTTGATCTGATCCAGGACAGTTGTCAGGAACCTGTGAATGTCATGAACACACACAGGGTTTGATGCACAGAAACTATCAGACCAGCTGACTCACTTTCTTGGCGTGATCTTGAAACTCAGGGACCTTGGTCTGAAGGACAAAGGAGCGGTAACTCCTATAACTTACAATGTTCATAAGTCTTCTGCAGAGGGTGAAGAGAAAGTAGGACAGATGGGTTTCTGCTGTTATTTCAGTTTGGTCTCCTGGACAGTGTGTGTGTGAGTGTTTTAGTGTATGTGACTGTGTGTGTTTGGTTGCTGTACCTGATCAGTTTAGCCTCAGGCGCTGAATGTCACACCCCCTCCTTGCAGCTCACTTGTCTAAAGTCTGTCACTGTGAGCAGGCTCTGGAGGCTGGAATTCATAGTACAGATCCAGGCTGCATTTGGAAACCTGACACACAAACACAACACAATATTTGTACTGTAGCTTTAATGCGATGGAGCCCTGTTGCAAGAAGAATCAACAGTCTGTGTGGTTTCATATCATGCAGATTTACTCAGCCAACCTGCTGACCTCCAAGGCTGTGGGATGAGGGTTAGAGTGAGCTCTGGGAGCTGGTTTCATGTGTGACATCACTCCAATGGGGAAAACTAGTCCAGACAGAACCTGCCCAATTATAAAATAAGTAAAGAAATCTGATCAGACATATTGTTTGCTTTTTATATACAGCAATGGCCACATTTCAGTGCCAAACAAGTTAAATCTCCAGCCCTGCTCTTGTTCTGCTTGTGTTTTTGAATAAGAACTTTGAAATGTGATTGTAGTTGTGGACTGACCCGACCAGAGGAAGAGTCCTGGTTGACCAGTATCTGGCACGCTGCCTGAGCCAAAAAGGCTGTACCAATGGGCAGCTCGGTCTTCCTCTCACTCCTCTTCTCCTTGAGTAGGAGCTTTGAACTCCATCGATTCGTCCTCCACCCCTGCAGTCCCATCTGAAGCTTTTACAGAGCTGCTACATGGAGAAAGAAACAGGAATTCTTTTCCTGATTTAATTTTTTTTTCCGTCTTCTTCAACATACCCATTACGTGTATCACTGTTAAACATACTTTTGCTTAAATAAACAGAAGTGTTTTTTATTTTTTCAGAGGCACTGAACTTTAATTGCCATGTCACTTCCCAAGAGCCTCCTTGGAACAAGCTGCAACCTCGGGGGGCTAAAATATGAAGCCAATGCAATAGTGCCAAAAACTGCAGCTCCTCTCGTGGCCACTTGAGGCCGGCTCCAAAAGCAAATCGCTCCCCATAGACTCCCATGTTAAAATGCCCAGCTATACAACAGAAATAAACATGTTTACAGCCTTGTATAAAAATCTATGTCTCTCTCTATAGCTATAAATTTACCTTTTCATGACAATGGTAGGTAGGAAGAATTTTAATAGAACCCACACGTTTAAATTCTATTAACAGCCTTTGGGTGGAGAAGCGTAACCATGGTACCAGCTCTACTGTCTCTAATAGCAAGTACGATGAACTGCTTGAGTTTTTTCTTCATGTCTGTAGGAGTACTCCTGCTGTTCCAAAGGGAACAGAAGGTGAACTTGTTTTGTATGTCGTTACAGAAATTTGCCTTTTCTTTTCAAAATCTGTATAACAAATCGTCAACATCATAGTATCAAAAGAAAACAGGAGAATCTCAGCTTTAAGCCAATAAAATGAAGATCGGTGCCAAACAGAAAGGCAGAGACAACGAGCAATGGGATTACATCAGCCACAACAGCTTGTGTGTGTGTGTGTGTCCATACAGTAATATTTCACTAGCAGTAGTATGCAAACTATGTAGTAATGGGTTCATACGAAGGTTTCAGGCTCAGTAAAAGGTCTCACATAGTGTACTGCATAGCACATTATTATGGAATCTCAGATGCAGCCATGGTGATGTGAAATGAGTTGTTACCTCCTGCGATCTTGCTGAAGAGTTCTATGCTCTTTTGGTTTTAGCAGCTTTGGGTCAAGCCTGGTAAAAAAATAAAAACTCTCAAGGTTCAATTATACAGAGATACAATTTTTTTAAAACTGGTGAAACTTTGTGTAAAACTTACTCTGCAGCAGTCAAAGAGCCTACACCTCCAGCGAGTCTCTGGTTGTTGGTCTCCAGCTGTTGTTGTGGAGGCAGGAGCATCTGAGGAGGCGATGCTACCGACAAATACAAACACTATTGCTTATTCTATTGTTGATTTTGTTTTAACTTTGGATAGATCACCTGAAGTGATTGTTTTAAAGGTTGAATCTATCTCTAGTCTGCAGCGAACTGCAGAGTTTTACGAACACTACCAGGACAAAGACCTCTGTGGGCCAGAGTGCTATCCACCTTCATCTCCCAGTTTATTTGACTGATTTGCATCTTTTCCCTGAAGAGTATAAACAAACATTAGAGTACAGAACATAAAACGTATTTTGCTTCAAATATAAATAAGTATTAGTGAGGTACAGCCCTGGCACTTTCTGTGACACATACCACCGTCGAATTAAACAGTCTGCAGCCCCAAGGAGTCGTCCCTATTGTTCCTGCAGAGGCCTTGGCAGCAGGAGTTGCTGCGACTGAATCTGATGGAGAAACAAAAACAAAGTCAGTTTTTCTACTGTGAACTCATGTTTGGATTAAATCAAGGTTCAGTAAAAAGGATTGTTTGAAGGGATTAATCACTTTTTTTATTCGTGACAAGCCTAATTGGGCGGATTAATGCCACTTTGAGATAATCAGCATCGGACGATGCCTGTGCTCACAAGGCCGATTAGTAACCACCAGGGAATGCCACTACGCTAACATTTTTTATTTATGCAAGTTTAGAAATGTCCTTTTTCTCTCTAGCTAAGTGGACTAAACTGGGTTTATTATAAAGTTTTCTTTATGATGGTGCATTTACTTTTATTTTAACAAAAAGTGCCCTGCAGACAGCCTACACATTTGTTTTACCAAACAGAAATGATGAAGAAAATTACAGCGTTTAAGTTCAACAATTTTCTTAAATTGTATTTTTAAGACGGCATTATATATCAGCCATCGGTGGCCATTGAAAAATCCATAACACACACTACCTTATAGTGAGTACAGCATGTTATTAAGCACTGTGGTGCTACAATTAATTTGTCAACAAAATAAAAGACTTTCAGTAAATGGTTATTAAAAATGATTACGATTGAACATATTTACATTTTACACAATTAAATATTTAAAGATGTCATCTTGGGCATTTGTCAGTATTTTTTAATACTTCATGTGGTAGAATTAGAATCATTGAACAAGGCAGCAGGGACATTGGACTGCATTAGTTTAATCTCTGTATGTATTATACAAAAACTACGATACATTTCAATGTAAAATTTGTGCCTCTGATTGCACCGTACAAGAATGGAAAACTGGACTAATATAGCAACAGAAGCTATTCCCATCTCAGCCTTCCCAGACCCTTACCATTGTCCCACTTTTTACTCTCAATTATCACTCAGTCGATGCAGAAAGTGTTCTTCACATGCTGTCTGCCTATTAGACTGAAATGATCAACAAATTATCCTGGCTGCTCTGTGCTGTCTGGCTGAAAGTGTCCACAGTGTCTGGCTGCTGCTCCCGTACAGACCTAATGGAGAGCAGACACAACAGGACAGAGAGGCCCACTGTCATTTTCCATTGAGCATGTTTTGTCCACTTGCCATGTAGAGAAAAAGGCAGGTTAGTCAGGTATCTTCTGGAGCCTTATATAATTTTTCCCTCTTTTGTGCACTTTAAACAGAAGCTTTCCTCGGGCCAAATCACTGTTGTAAATTGTGCATTAAGAAACCAAATGGATGTAATAGTAGGATATTGGGAGACATAACAGCAGTAGTCAGGGGTTCCACAAACATTTATCCTTAACGAAGAAATAGCCCACACAAGCAGTCTCAGTGGAACAGATGTTTGCTGCTATTAAATTGTTATTTATTGATGTTATTCAGCATTATTAAAATCTGTTGCCTGCATTGTAAATCAGATGTTCAAACCATGAAACTAATTTCATTTAATTATTAATTTCTTGTAAAAGTATGTTGAGCAGTGTATAAATCTGTCACCAATTTTTACAGTCACAGATGTTGTTATTAACATTACTAATTTAAACATGCTGTGTCTTGCACTTGTAGTTTTTCACCACAGCCTGCTACCATTCCATAAAAGCTGAGTGCTATTGTTAGTGCCACTGTTTTCTCAAAATTAGGAAACAAGTTATTCAAATTAAGAACTATACTAATTTACTGTTAAAATGTTTCCTTTCAGGGCCACATGGTAGTGTAGTGGTTAGCACTCTTGCCTCACAGCAGGAGGGTTTCCTGTTCAGTTTAGCCGGGATCAGCTCCAGCCCCCTGTGACCCGGGTTCAGATAAGGGGCTACAGAAAATGAATGAATGAATGTTTCCTATCGTCCATTCTCTCCCACCATCATCTTCCAGAAACTATTCTTTTTTTGGGGGCTGCAAAACAAAGCTAAAAACTTCCCGGAGACGTGTTGTATTCACTGTAGACCTGGACAACAAATGTTGTTGTGAGTCAACCAGCAACATTTGTCACCTAAATTGGCCCTAAGTGTTTGTGAGTCATAGCCACTCAGCTGTGCACAAGACGGGCGACCCCCACACTTTTTCCAGTGTAAGCAGAGCATGCAACAATGAGAGATATGCCGGAGAAGTAGGTCCCTGAGAGCCGCCTCTCTCCGGAGGCATCTCTGTCCCTGGAGACACATCATCTTACTGATAGTTTTACAGGCTGAGCTTCGGCCCTGCGACAGATGATGGAGTGAGACACCAGCTACGCTGCCTTCAGCAGGAGGTTAAACAGCTGTGTGTTTTATTTATCCAACGTGTATACCTTCATCAGCGGGAGCCAATATTGAATTTCTCAGCTGCTAGTAGAGACTGTAGGAGATAAAACTGACTTTTATGTCCATTAGGTTACCATAACAATATCTTATCTAAGCCACACGTACCCTGTAAAGTTATTTATGCTATGCTGTTAAGCTAATGTGAATACTGTAATGAAAGTGGTGTCTGTCTTCGGAGGTGTATCAATTGAGGCATGAATTGATGTGAAACCTCTTGGAACACGGGAACGTGGTTACTATCATATCACGTCACAGGGGTAGAATTTTAACATATTGTGTGTCTTTTAACCCTCTAAACCCACTCTTTGAAAGATCGTCAAAAATACATGTTTATTATAATTAATTATTATCATTATTATTATAAATAATGCGCTCCCACAGTGCAGCTAGACACGCCATGACTGATTATGCTGAGATGAATGGTCACAAGTCAAATTTTCTCAGAAAATTAATCAGATCTACATGCTTTTTACACAGAGCAGAGAGAAGAGGACGGGAGAGGTTAAAAAAAATAGTTAATAGTTCAATATGTACAGCATGTGGACACCCATTTGTTTCCCCATCTTATCATAAAATTTGAGGTTACTTCAAAAAGTATTGGATCTATGAATTCTATTATTATTATTATTTTAGATTAGAGGAAAAAGCAACTTTTTCAAACCGTTTTTTTTCCTATAAATCAGGCTGCTCTGGATGCGAATCCTAATCAACCAGAAATCAGGACAAATTCAGCAACAGACAAGAGACAGTCATTGCTGGAACAACCAAAGAAAATGCAGGGTGGTAGCGAGATGATTTTTGTTTTACATGTTTTGATCAGGTCTATATATCTGTTGTTGTCTGTACTATAACCATATGTACATTCTGAAACTTTATACCTCCATAACACATTTTTAAATGGGCTTTGTTAAACCTGATATCCTGGGGTTAACCTCTGGTTTTTCTCCGTTTACAAGCCATTAGGCCAGTGAGGCTGAATTTCCCCTGAACAGCAAACGACATAGAAGGAGCTAGTTACCTACACTGACCAGTCAGACAATGGCTTCCAGTGCTGCAGCCTCGAAAAGGGAACGTAACTGAGGAGATGGGATAAAAGAGGTTTTCATTCCATGTTATTCAAAGCCACATAACAATCAGACTGACAGACATAACAGACTGCACACAATGCAGGACACACTGCACACAATACACACTCGTAATTGGGTTTAAGAATATTTTTGGGTAGGCTGTTAATATAAATCCCACGTAAATGGGATCTAAATACTCCATGATGCTAGTGAAATCAATAGCTTGGCCTAATGGCTAATGATTGAGTAATACTCCTGTAATATATGTACATACATACTCTGTACAGTTTTAACAAAACTTTTCAAACAGCCATCTAATGTAAAGCCATTGTAGTACTCCACAGATTCCAGTAAACACAGACAAGTCAAAAGTCAAACAGAAAACAGGCATTAAACCACCTACACCATCTGCACCACTTCAACACAGCAGCAGGCGCTGATCCTAACAGACTTTCATCAGCTCTAATAAGTTCTAGAGCTTTCTCACAGGAGATAAAAAATGAGATTTGTTCAACCTTAGCATGTCAGGGAGGATTGACAATCTGATTTTAGTTTAAGAATTCTGTTTTAATATTTATATTTGACTAGTGGCTGTTAGAAATGTTAGACCTCCTTCTGTAACTTATTCATCCCGATACTAACCAGGAATATTTTCATTCACTTTTCTACACAATTGTGTCTTTTTTTCTTTTCTTTTTTTTTCACAGGAACCTGCCAGCAGTGTGGTTTATTATCAGTGGTTTACATAGTGTAGCACACTTGCATACATTTCAACTCTGGATTTTCATCAAGTCTTCCAAATCTAAAGATACATATACTATATATTCAACCTTATATACAATATTTTATTTCCACACATTATTTTCTAAACTTGTTGGTTTTCAGTTTCTTGAGTCCTTTCGGGGATGAACATCTGTCCTGTTGTATTGAATAGTCTTTGGCAGTCTGCTTTGGCAGGTTAGCATTAGAAAGAAATTGCACACTACAGAAATTGACTTGAGAACATGGCCAAGAAGCCATCCAGCTGTCTGGAGCTCTCCTGAATGTGGCTCTGCATCATGACACTAAAGTAGTCCCCCTGCTCTTATGAGCTGCAGTTGTTATCTTGGTTCTGCGTTTGCTTCTGTTCCAGGTGAGTCGTGATGTTGATGTTTCTGCAGTTGGTATTAATACCACTAACATGCTATTAATACATAGAACAGAGAAGCAGATTACAACATACACAGGGAGAGTGACTCTGCCAGGATGCTTTAGCTCCTACTATATCTTTACAAATAAATATTAAATGTACCTTTGTTGTATAAGGAAGTTTTGAATTCATCTCTAAACATTGGGAAAGAGAAGAAGAATGTCTTTGCGAAAACATTTGCTTCTTACAGCAGGAATCACAATGAGTTTGTTATTTGTGATTTGTTTTTACCAGCATCATTTAGTCTTGATGTTCTCTTTGCTACCTATCCACTTTTAAATAAACTGCAGCTTCTCTATTCTTTGTTCTGACAGAAAATGACTTTTCATTTGTTTTGGTAATTCTTATTTATCTGTTTACAAACACACTTTGTAATGAAATTTTGAGTTTTTTCATATGTTTGCCTTAAACTGTTTTCTCGTTAACTTTATAGGTAAGCACTTGTTGTATTGGACTTGATAATCGTCTGTTTTAACTTATTTTTTTAATTAATTTGTTTTCATTCACTAAAATTGTCAGCGCCTTCAGTTATTAGTTTTTCATTCTGTTTGTCATAGGTATAATATTGAGCTTCATTCAGTGACACGCAGACTGCGTTCATATTTTATACAGCCTATGGCCCAGAGCAGGTTAATGAAATGACAAACAATTAGGTTTTGGCAGCTGATGTTTGATGTTCTGAGCAATAATTTTATTGTTGTTTTTTTTGTGGTAAATCCTTAAGGCCTTGATTATAACATGCTTTGTCACAAATGTTGTACTCAACATATTTATCACTGAAGATAACAGTTAATGCATCTGATATGTGGAATCCTTTAAGCTGCCTTCAAACAAGAGCTAACAAGCATCTGTCAAGACTGTCAGGGTCAATAAAACTCTGTCAATGTGCAGTCCATCAGTCTGGTAGTGTATTGGATATTTGTTATTGCTTTGCTTACACTTGCCTTCATTTCAGTTTGTTCAGTCTTGTTTGAACTGTTGTATCACAGTGGAAGTATTCGGCTGCAGCAAAATCCCAACTGTTCCACTCTACTCCCATAAGGGTGCACACCCTACAATATAAAGTTAATCACTGCATGGTCAGTGCTCTTCTGAGAAACTTTTAGTGGGTTTCTTGAGTTGCTGTTGCTGGAAAGTTGAAGTTCTCTTACTGGACTCAGGCCTTTGCCTTTTGCAGCCATTTGCTGTCACTGAAAGATATCGCTGGAGAGTAGAACTGAAAAAGATATTCTGAAAAGATTTCTGAAAAACATATTCTTTATTTGTCTTGATCAAATTTATTGAAGTTATGCATTCAAATAATGAATCCATCATAGCATAATGTACGTTGCCCCATGTTAGTCTCAGTAGTACTATGCCACTATAAAAGAACCTGTTTGTTATTCCACAGGCTGCAGAGTCACGCCATTACATCACTGTATACACCTGTATACATCTCCACTCTCTCAGCAAGTAAAATAACAACAATGACAGACAACTGTTGTTGCTCCCACCTTGCGAAACCAACACTGACATCCAAACACGAGTGTTACAACACATATGTTCTGCTCGACCTGGTCGCTGTGGACAGAGATTACGTTCTTACTAACACCGGACACGAGATGATAATGTCGGACTGTGTTGTAAGCTATAAAATGACTGATACACATTTTAGTTGGTCTTGTTGGTCATGATAACCCCGCCCCCAGCCCCTGACGTGTTGGTTCATGGTTCAAGACCAGAAAAGAGTTGATGCTGCTCTGAAACCAGTTTTCCTGGCCAAGAGGTTCTTTGGCAGTTGAAAAACAAAGAACTGGATCTGCTTGGAACTGCTTTGGTCGAAAAGGTGTAAAAGGTTACATCAAAAGGTCCAGCTCGGTAATGGAATGAAGCTTCACTGAACTAAATCAATTAAACATGCTTAGGTTAGTTGAGCAAACTAACCTACCTCAATATGTTTCTTCAAATTAGAGGATTTATCTGATAACAAAAGGGTCATGTGAGGCGCATGTGTCATGGCTCAGTGGTGGCCTCCCCCAAATCCAAGTGGGCATCATCACTGAGGGCTGCTGCTGATGCTGCTGCAGACACTTCACTGTCACTGAAGGAGCGACCACCTGCCTGCACTGCTCAGCTCAGTGGACCGTACCTCTCTGGCTATTGATTAGCTTTCATTCAAGAGAGGGGAAAAAAAAGCAATGTGACTGTACATGTAAAGCAACACAGTGTAAAAATGTGGAGTAGACCATATAGATATTTGCTGTAAGATGTAGTGGTGTCCAAAACTAAGAACAATTCTTCCGCCCAAGAGGACAGACATTAAATGTTGTGCTTCACTGCATTAATGACCAACAGCAACACACAGATGGACAAAGGAAAGGCAGAGTATGGATCTGTGGCCAGAGGCAGTCACAATCTTTTGTTAAGGGTATTTTTATTTGCTTGAATGGGTTCTATTTTTGCTCCAGTGTTTATTTCTCGAGGACTGTGTGTTTTTTTTCTTTTTGGAGGGCTACCTATTGTATTGAGGCTGTGTGCTTCATTTGCCTGTTGCTAATAGTTCTATTCCTGCTGTTTTTCCCATGTGTTTTTTGTTATTTTTATTTTATTTTTTTATGTTGTTTTGGATTACTTGCTTCCTGTTACCTCCTTGCCTTTCTCTGGACAGTTTTTGTTAGCCTTCTTAATATTGAACCATTGAACGCATCCTCATCTCACGAATCTGCATTTGGGTTCCCAGCTGCTCCTTGGACTAAACAAAACACAGGCAGCAGTGAGTGAAGCAAAGCTTATGCAGCTGGATATTACAGTTTTTATCAGATGCTTTGGTATATTTTTCAAATCAGAATTGAAATTCTTAAAATTACTTATTCATCTTCCACATCCTCCCGCCACAAGTTCAAAGCCTAAAAGCAGTTTCTCATTTCCTTTGAGCAAATTGCAAATGCTTTGGCACATTCATACAAATGATTATGTACAATTGTTCGCTGTGTCCTACATTATGAATTGCTTGTCATGGTGATCAGAATATTTTATACTGGTTCTCTGTTAAATAGTCGTACCCCCCAGAGTTCAGGGTTAAACTCACAGTCTTCTGGAAGTTACTCGTTTTGCAAATATTAAGGATAATATGTGAATGTACAAATGCAGCTAGGAAAAAACTGTAACATCCTGGCACAAGATGTTCAAATCTGCCTTTGCATTAAACTGGCTATCTGCAAAAACAGACCCCTGTGACAACAGTAAAACAATTCAAAAAGGAGATATTTTACAGCATAGCCCACACCAAACAGGATGCAAAAACCTTACACAGGAAACAGGATCTTGGTTTGCCTCATGAAGGGATCCCTCAACTCAACCCAACACATAAGCAAGACTTCACCAGTGCCCAATGACAGACTGATCATCTTGCTTGCACATTTCCCATTTCTGTTTGGTGATATCTGAACAATTAATGGAGTAAAGCAACATAAACAAATAAAAAGTGAAAATGTAAAAGAATGAAATCCATAAACGTGGTGCTGAAAAGATGAGATTGGAGTCCCTTGAGGCTAATGCATCCAAATGTTTTAAAATAACAAATTATTAATATGATGTCGTTACCAGTTATCATCTCTACACATCATTTCAGCCTAGTCAGTGTGAAGACACTGGCAGCTGAGAGGAGGGAGAGCAGCACTTTGAGCCAAGTTAAAGTGCTTGTTAAGGTTCTGCAAATGAAGCAGTCAGCTAGTGACAACAGGGAGAAGATAAGCAAGATGTGGTTTTGGCTAGCTGGCTATTGAGTCACATCAAGTGCCTTTGGTTGAAATATAGTAAACTTTTCATCAATCAATGTTAATAAATGGACCCAACAAAGAGTGAATGGGTTGGACATTAAAGTTAGTAGGTAGAAAACGAGGAAAGGCAAAGAAAAAAAAAAACACCAGAACATTTGCTCAAAATGCGATCAATGCAGAACTTAAAGAACCTTATCTAATAAATAAAGTTGGATTTCCTTAACTTCTGTATTGTCCAGTGTAAATAAATATTACATTTGTGGCATCCTACAATATTAAATTAAATTAATATACAGGGGGCTGCTCTACGTATACAGTAATGAAAAACAAAACTTGCGCACAAAACGTATTTTATCTACTATACAATCATATCAACAATAAACATATTATTCCCTCAAATGTTCAAACTGTCTGCCCCCCCATTCACACGTCCTAGCATCAACATTATAATACCAGTAACACCCTGTACAAACATTACATAGTTCCTATATTTACATTACTGTACTATTATACTAATGTATTAACATTATCCTTTTGATTTAATGTCTAATGTTATACTAATAAAGCCTAATGACTCATGATTCTGTGTTGAGGACAGTGCATCTGCAGAGAACAGTGTTTGGTGCTATTATATGCTCTTTCGAGCCAGTCCCTTTTATTCTATTTTTTTGTTATTGTTAACTTATTGTTCTGTAATCGTGATTACATAGTGTGGCTTGGGTTGTTCAGGTGGTGTATTGCTGCAGGCGTTATGGTTTGAGTCAAAAAGCCCAGGGCCATTTTTCATTCCCAGTCCACCCCTGCCAGTACGAGAAGTTGGCAGGTGAGTTTGTTAATCAGTATAAAAACAGAACTTTTTATAAACTCACGTAAATGCACTTTGATTTAATATGGCTCTTACTGTTCTAGTATCATGTGTGAAAAGTGGAGGTATATATATTTTCCTTCAAAGTTGTTTTGGCAGCTTTTTGCGCTCAAGTTTATAGCTTAGATGTGAAAAGCTCAGTGTTGTTAATGAATAGAGAAATCACAAGGTTATAGCACTAAACGGACTGAATGAATGTTTATACTCTGAATTGTACTTCTCTCCATACAAACATTTTTCCATTTCAATTCAAAGTTTCACAGTGACGGACTTTAGCTCTTTAAACCCTTAATGAATGGAACTTTTGACCATTTTTTTTCCTTCAGAGGCTGCCGTGGGCTCAGTTTCAAAGCTACTGCTAACATACTGATGACATGTGAAATGTCATGATCTAAATTTTATGTAAGGAATAAACTCATGGCCATTTTCAAAGCAGCCTCTTAACCCCCGGCCCTTAAGATATTTGTATGAAAATGGGTTCTATGAGTGCGTACGAGTCTCCCTTTTACAGACATGCCCACTTTATGCTAATCCCATGCCTGTTATATTTTCAAATGTATGCATACCTATACAGTCTGGGATTTGCATACATCTGGTATCATGGTAAAGCTGAGCCTCAACTGGATTCAATGAGCACAGCTGTATTCATGTCTGATGATGTTAGTCCCCATTTCATTGCACTGGGGGCATTTTTTTAAAACTTGACCTCCCTGTATAGAAAGACCTGCTGTGACCTCGAGGATAATCACAGCCTCATGAAACTTTACAACCACCAACGAGAGACCTCGGGCATTCAGAGGATGGATGGCTTTCTAAGGTAAATTGACAAAAGGGGGGGTAGAGGGGGCAGTTTCTAAAACAGAACTGCTGACCATCCATTTGCCAAAACATTTTCTATGGTGTTCTTAAAATCTTTTTGTTTGTTAATATGGTATTCTTGATTGACTTTTGACCGTTTTTATATAAATTCTACACCAAAAGAAATAGTAAAAATCTGCACGAAAATTATATCAACCCTAAGATTGCTGCCACAAATTTTGAGAAATAATTAAGCATGACAATGACCTTCATATAATCATATCATAATGCTCAAACCCCTTTAATCATTTTAATTGACTAATTAATTCTTCTTTATTACAGATTTAAGACTAGAACATCTTGACACAGTGCTGAGCTGCATCTCAGATTAATCTCCAGATCCCCAGCTTTCTGACGATGTACTTCACTTCTAAGTGCCACCTGCACCCCCCACCCCCCAATTATGTTAACGGATAAAAACAGGCTATGAAAGTCACTTGTGGTGCTCTTCTTTTAGTAGCTTTACCACTGTTTCAGTTGATTTCAGGGTTACCATAGCAGCTACTCACCACCTACACTATTTAACTATTCCTCTAAAGGAGTCAATTTAGATGGGTCATCCAGTGAGTCATAATACCAGAATGGTTGCACTTTGTTGTACATTGTTTCATATCAGTTTTCCAGTTCTGTGAAAGTGACACCACAGTGCAGTAAAAAAAAATATTTCTTACCGTGATGTATAGTATAGTAAATGCTTGTCTTGCAGTTTATTTAGTATCACAGAGTTGTTCGTCATGACATATCGTAGAATGTGTTCCTCTGCGATTCCCATTCCCAGTTGATACCCCTTGATTCCCTATTTTTGGCTCGAGTCAATGAGTTGTTGACAGCGCTGTCAGCAAAAGTGGCCATCATATAACTACAACAAGTATTTTCATGTCATTGGTTGTCATTTCAGATCTGTATGGCTGACCTCACAAAAATGTGGGGCATGATGCTTAAAGTTCAATACCAGGCCTTGAGGGATGTCGAGAGTTACACTGACTTCTATACATTTTTCATCACCCTTCTCTATGTTTCATTACAGTTGGGTTGACAGGTCTGCTGTGGGGACAACACAGCCATTCAACTGCAAATTAAATTCCATCACTTATGCAATATGTGTAGTGTTACGCGTTAGAGTACACCAACACTGGACTACTCTGATTACTTTTTAGTGGTAATGCGTAACGTTACGCGTTAGTTTCCCAAGTTAATTAATCAGATATTCCTGCCCACACTGGAGGCCCTGAATGCTACAACACTGGATTTAAAGGACAGCCTCTCCCGGATGACATCTGGCCTGCCCGATGTTATAGTTGAGGTAAAACTGTTTGCTTGTTTGTCTGTTTTTGCTCATATGGTATCAAGCTTTACTAAAAACATTGAGAAGATTTACACTGCAGGTTTTAAACTAATAAATAAATATAATAATATAATAATAACTAAAAGTTTTGATATATCTTGCAGGCCATAAAGACACGCTTTGCTGCCAAAGTGCTGCTCGCTGCAGACGACAGACAGGTCTCTAAGTCCGTGGAAACAGAAATTGCGTAGTATCTAAAGTCAGGTGTCGAAATCGACATGTTAAACAAGTTCCCCATTATCAAGGCAGTATTTCTGCGTTTCAATACCCCATCACCCTCCAGTGCACCTGTGGAGAGGCTTTTCAGCCTCGGGAGTCTCGTTCTCACTCCCAGGAGGAGAAATCGATTGTTGGACAGACGTTTACAGAATTTACTTCTCTTACGTTTTAACCATTACTTTGAAAAGTAAATGAAAGTGGACAATGATGAAGTGAACTTAGGCCTGTGTGGCTGTGACACTTGAATTAAATAGTTCATACAATAGGCTTTTTCGTTATTTGCCTGTGTGCCAGTATGTAACAGTAAATCAACCTCACTGTATTCCCTTTGTTTCTGATATAAAGTGGTCAACTGCATAATAATACATAATACATTGAATAATATAATGTAATACATAGAATAATACATTAAAAATGTAATTATCCCAACCAAAAAACCCCATAGAATCTTGTGTCTTTCAGTAGAATGGAACTGCTTCTAGAATGGAACTGCTGCTTATGATGTCGTTAAGAATTCTAAATACAGCCTTCAAGTCTGGATCACTGGTCAGTTATCTTCAGTTGGAAACCTTTCTCTACAAGCCAGGCTGCTTAAGTTAGTTAAAGAAGATACCATGAAGCGCATTTGGAAAAACCTTTTTTCTCGCAAAATACCATCAAGTTCACATTCGACCACCTGTTTGACAGATAAACCTGGTAAATAACACTGCAAAAATGTGTATCTAAATGTTGTTA
The DNA here is from genome assembly GCA_903364295.1 of Serranus cabrilla. Taxonomy (NCBI): domain Eukaryota; kingdom Metazoa; phylum Chordata; class Actinopteri; order Perciformes; family Serranidae; genus Serranus; species Serranus cabrilla. Next base: position 437,666 of record CAFUXE010000722.1, read on the forward strand.
CTTTCTGTGTAATTAGTACTTCTTAATTTTGAAACTTTATTTTGCTGTTAATACTTGTCTTGTAAGTCTTTTACTTGTAATTGAGTACTTTAACACTGTAGTATTTCTGTAGGGACTAAATACTGACATTGAATGTAGCTTAGATCATATTTCTTCTCATTAAGTGTATTTGTGTATTTCTTATTGTACATTCAATGAAATGTTAATATTCAGTATGTGACACACTAGTGGCGGTAGAGTGATATCAACACATTTATTCACATGAGCATAAAGAGTGTTTCAGCTGTATATTTCTTGTATTTGTTTTATTTGTTGTGTTGACTACATGACCCACACTAACTCTATAACCTTCATATGATCTTTTCTCTGCGTGTATTGCTTCACAGATCTGTCAGCTGTCGCAGATGAGCGGAAGAAATCTGAAGTCTTTGAGGATAAAGAAAGCGACATACTGTGCGGCAACACAGGTCGCTACCTCGTGGAGAACATCATTGGAATTGGGGGTTTTGGCAAAGTTGCCAAGTGTGTTAATTTAAACACATCACAGAAAGTGGCTCTCAAAATCCTAGAAGATGAGGACAGTTCAGCCAGCAATAGAGAGGTAGATAACTTCGTTCATTTAGATAATTATTTTTTTCAACACATTCTCTGTGTTGTGTCATCTCATTTTATTGAATTAACTGCTGTGTCATCTAACCTGTTTTATTTCTCCTCTCTTCTCCACAGATCAAAATGCTTGAAGCCGTGAGCATCCTTGATTCAAACCAGAAGAATGTGGCCCAGTTCTTTGAAACGTTTGAACTCAACGGACACACCTGCCTCGCTTTTGAATTGCTGGACAGGAGTCTTCTGCAGCTGCTCACTGACAGACGCTGCAGACCACTGTCTCTGCCCGAGATACGGCCAATAGCACAGCAGGTAAGTACCATGTGAACTTGAATAATTTGATAACAAATAAAGATAATATAGTCAGTCAGATAGGGAAAAGGTTAGAAATCTAAAACACATCGATGTAAAGTTAAAAGTCTACAATCTTGTTACTGGTGTCTTCAATCTTTCTCACTTGTTCTTGTGTATCTGTAGTTGCTGACGGCCTTGGATGCTCTGAAAGGCATCGGCGTTGTTCACTCTGACCTGAAGCCAGATAATATAATGCTGGTTGACCACCCGGCTGAGCCCTACAGGGTGAAACTGATTGATTTTGGCGTGTCCTTCACCACCTCGGAGAAGTTGCGCGGGTGTTCAATCCAGCCTTTGGGTTACAGGTAAGTTCAGTCTGCAAAGCTCATCTTTCAATATGTTTGCTGCCGTGTGTTTATAACGTAGATTAACTAACAGATGAGCACACATTTTGACTTTGAGAAAGTACTGAACATCTTTTTGTGATTCTTGTACGCTTCAAACAGAGCACCTGAAGTCATCCTTGGTCTCCCTGTCTGCGAGGCCATCGACATGTGGGGCCTCGGTTGTGTGCTTGTGTGGCTGTACCTGGCCAACCACCCGTTCTCCATTCACTGCGAATACCAGACAGTAAGTTTGTAAATAAATCTGTATATAAATGCACAGGTTATATAATGCCATACACACAGTGCTGATGTGCTTCTTTATATTCTCTCTCCAGATGAAAGAGATTGTCGAGTTCCTGGGCCAGCCAGCTGACCACCTCCTCAGTGCTGGTTACTTCACCAAGAAGTACTTCAAGTTGAGCCAGGACTTGGAAACCCCTAAATGGCAGCTGAAGGTATGTTAACCAGTTTTGCTTCTCAATGACACAACATCTCTTTGAAATGGTCAACAGAACTGAGGAAAAAGTATCTGACTAATGTATCTTGTTCCTGCAGACTCCAGAGGAGTATCAGCTCGACACTGCCGTGGAGCCTAAAGGACGGCAGCGGTCTTGTGATTGCCTGGATGACCTGATAACAGTAAGCGATCCATTTCATGAGTAAATATTGCTTTAATAACATTTCATGCTGAGAGACAGGAAGCAGGTTAACAGAATACTTTGTTTCATGTTCAGCTCGACACAGAGATGCAGGAATCCATTGAGCTGGAGGACCGAAAAGAATTTGTGAGCCTCCTGAAATGCCTCCTCAACACAGACCCCAAGGAGAGGATCACTCCGGAGAAGGCTCTCCAGCACCGGTTCATCACAATGTCCCATCTGGAGGATGACTTTGACTCCAGCCAATAGTAAGTCACTATGTTTCTGATATCAGTACAGTTGGATAAATTCATGATCAGAGATTTCTGTTCTGATTGATTGGTTTATTCATTGATTGTCTTGTTTTATTCAGTGTCGAAGACTCTTTTGATGCCATGCGTGTCTGTCCACTGGATGAATCAAAAGAGGAACTTCCTTCTGATGACAAGGCTGATGAAGTAACTGAAGATGAAGGGCCTTCAGACAGACCACATTGTGAAGACTTGTACACTCCTTGCCCCAGTGATGGCATTGATTTAGCAGCAGCTGCTGGAACTGTAGAAGGTAGTGGCTCAGCTAAGGACGTAGCAGCTGTGAGCCATGGTGCAACCAGTCCAGTTGAGGAGGAACCGGATGTGAAACATGCTGCAACCAGTCCAACTGAGGAGGAACCGGATGTTGGCCAAGGTGCAACCAGTCCAGCTAAAGTAACGCCCTCCACTGACAAGTCATTGGATGAAGCTCCACCAGTGAAAGCAAAGAAGAGCCGGCTGAAGAGGATCCGGAAATTCTTTGGCAGGGCAATAAGGAGCCTTGTTAGAAAGAAGGCATGTTGAATGTCAAACATCAAATGGACTTCCTGTATGTGAAGCCTTGAAATGCCTGTAAATATGTACATTGATTCATTCATTTATTCACAAGCCACAGAAGTCACGTACAAAATGTAAGTTACGTTAAAAGTAATTTACTTTTGTTTTCAAACGGGACATGGACCCCATTCTCCTTGGTGAGAGTCATCGAGTGAAATTGTTAAACAAGGGAATACATGTGCCCAGCATGAAAAGGATCCCCATTGACTCAACATTGGCATTGTTTCAGTGCTGTCGGCAGGGCAATAAGGAGCCTTGTTAGAAAGAAGGCATGTTGAATGTCAAACATCAAATGGACTTTTTTCTGACATTCTGAACAACACACTTTACTACGACTTAGTTTTTGGTTGTTGTTTTTTTTTTATTACTTTTTTATTACATTTGGGACATCATACTATACTGAATATGTGTGAGATTGGAGAACGCTCCTCGTCATTGGTGTTCCGATTGGCTGCCACAATGATAAGTGAAAAAAGAGTATCTAGAAGGGTCATGGCAAGAGTGAATTTTTTTCCATGACTGAAAGAAACCACCATCAGCTAAGGACAAAGCAGCTGTGAGCCATGGTGCAACCAGTCCAACTGAGGAGGAAGCGGATGTTGGCCAAGGTGCAACCAGTCCAGCTAAAGTAACGCCCTCCACTGACAAGTCATTGGATGAAGCTCCACCAGTGAAAGCAAAGAAGAGCCGGCTGAAGAGGATCCGGAAATTCTTTGGCAGGGCAATAAGGAGCCTTGTTAGAAAGAAGGCATGTTGAATGTCAAACGGAAACGATATCAAATGGACTTCCTGTATGTGAAGCCTTGAAATGCCTGTAAATGTGTACATTGATTCATTCATTTATTCACAAGCCACAGAAGTCACGTAAAAAATGTAAGTTACGTTAAAAGTAATTTACTTTTGTTTTCACACGGGACATGGACCCCATTCTCCTTGGTGAGAGTCATCGAGTGAAATTGTTAAACAAGGGAATACATGTGCCCAGCATGAAAAGGATCCCCATTGACTCAACATTGGCATTGTTTCGGTGCTGTCGGCATGTATTTTACACACATGCTCGGGTCTGTTAATTAAATTTTATGAAATTGCTCCAATGCGTTAAACCGAACGTTGTCCACAATGACAGCCTGATATGCCCTGACACACACAGGGGGGCCTGCTGTACAGACTGTCAGTCTTTCTGACACTAACCCTGGTTTGGCATTGTTTCAGTGCTGTCGACAGGGCAATAAGGAGCCTTGTTAGAAAGAAGGCATGTTGAATCATCAAATGGACTTTCTGTATGTGAAGCCTTGAAATGCCTGTAAATATGTAAATATGTACATTGATTCATTCATTTATTAATTGTATTTAATTAAATGATTTAATAAATGATCTAAACATGTATTCATTTGGTTTTCTGGACAAGTTTTATGAATGGTAACCTCTGTTTAACCTGTTTTTGAACATATGACACCTTGATGTGATGACTTTTTTCTGACATTCTGAACAACATACTATACTACGACTTAGTTTTTAGTTGTTGTTTTTTTATTACTTTTTTATTACATTTGGGACATCATACTATACTGAATATGTGTGAGATTGGAGAACGCTCCTCGTCATTGGTGTTCCGATTGGCTGCCACTATGATAAGTGGAAAAAGAGTATCTAGAAGGGTCATGGCAAGAGTGAATTTTTTTCCACGACTGAAAGAAACCACCAACATGGTGAATATTTAAACCTTGTAAGGCTGCTGGGTGCATATGTAATAAGCATTTTAAAGCTTCTCTCCACAAGCCTGAAAGAAACTTCACAACATCATCGTCAAGTACATATTTGTATGCACTACATGCTCTCAACACCATTATGTCCACAGGTACATGTGTGACATGATCTCACAAAATTACGCTAAATGACAACGTTTGCTTTAACATGGACTTACGTGCTTGCAGTGTAGGGTAAAGGGCAAACAAACTTCCTGGTAAGGTGTTATATTGGAAATGCCCAGCGATAAAGCCACGTAAGTTACATAAACAGCAGAAGTCACGTAACAATGGAAGATATTAAAAAACGTGATTCACAAGCCACAGAAGTCACGTAAAAATAAAAATATAAATATCTGCAGTTTTACCAGACAAAGTATGTGCGAAGATACACGCTCATGCTTGCTAATAGCCGTGTGGAGGTTGTTTAAATCACCATAACCTGTCGTTCCACTTCTGTGGAAAAAAGGAGACACGGCCAATGGAACAGTTTGCTAACCTTTGGACAGCCAGCTAGCCAGTATTGTTTCTCGTAGCTTGAAAGTGATAACTAGTTCAGGGGTAGGCCGACCACTTGAAATTATTTTCTGGGAAAATGACACTGAACGCAGACTCAATTTAATTAATATAAGCTCGTTTACAGTGAACACAGGCTCCAGCACTAATGGATTTAATTGGTATCACAGTGCGCATGCGGGCGACAAGCTGTCAGCTTTCCAGCATTTCACAAGCAAATGGGACGGATTTGGCAGAGATTTAAGATCAAAATGACAGAACCAAGGTATATTATAATAGAACACACTGACAGACGAACATTTCAATGACTTTTATTGAAGGGCTTGGGCATGCACTGCATTTATATCCTCTTATGACCACTGTTGTCTCAAGCCTTAATGCATGACTTCCTGGAAAAAAATATTGCTTTGACGTCTGTATCCGTCTACAATGCTCCATTAAAAGCTTCCTGTACATTATGTCGAGTTCAGCACACCTCTCTGACATATGATGAAGAGCCTTCCCCTAGCCACGTCGTGCATATGAAAGGAAGAAGAAAGGTTTAAACATTTCCAGCTCTCAGATGAATCACCTGTGCATTGTTTCATAATTAATTAGCCCATAAAGAGACTGAACAAAAGAAAAAGGAAGAGGCAGCATCTTGTGAATCCACCAAGGTAATTAACATCTCTCCCTCAACCTGTAACATTGCAGCTTTCTCCAAATAATTGCCTCTTGCACCCACGGGGGCTTGGTGGTCCTGTGTTTGCCTGTTTACACACAGAAAGGTAAGACTGAGTGAGTTATATTTAGACTGGGACTTGATTTCAAAGGCTCGGCTGTATTTAACAACCTCGTGAAAAAAAGGTGAAATCGAATAACAGTGTGTAAATCTTCCACCTGAGGGTTTCTTTGTTTAAGTTTTGACCAAAACATTATCAAAATGAGTGAGCTGGCCCGATCATACATGCAGCATTCTACAACACTTGATTGTTAAAAAGTAGCATGGGTGAAATATCACAGGGGCTTTCTTGTCCACTATGTTCATGTATGCAGCTATCTAGCCTCTGAAACTTGTATTTGTCAGCAGCCCAGGGAGAGTTGTCAGAGTGAAATGGTTTAATGCAAAATAGATGCATCCCCCATGGTTTGTTTAAAATAGCAGCAACCATTACCACGTAGGATTCAGCCGTGGAGCCAAGCCAAGCAAAGATCAAGGGAGTTAGCAAGTTATCATCCTTGCACCGCATTCTCCATTTGGATACACATGGGGCGCCACCCAATGAAATATGGCATAACAAATTCAATCTAAAAATATGAGCTCCAAAGGCAAATTTGATGTAGACAAATTAAATATTGATGGGTCACTGAAAGAGCTGTGCTTTCATATTTCTAAGTTTAATGTCTCAGGGTGTGATTTCTGTATGAATTATGGGACACAAAAAGTAATAAATAATGTATTTACTTATTTTTTATCGGAAGTTATTAATATTAAGGGATTCAAAGAGTGTAAGTGATTCAACTTTTATATCTTTGGAGTTGTTATCATTGATAGGCACTTGTATATAAGAAAAGAAAGAACACTGTGCTGTCACACATAGACATACTGTTGGACCACAAACCCAATCTTGGAAGCAATGTTAACCCAATTAAACTGACAATATTTAACCAGTGGGGGCAAGAGCTGATATTTCTGGGGTTAATGGATAATGGCTATCTGGGCCAAGACTTCCACTTCTGTGTGCTGGTCATTGTATAGAGATCAATTAACAGTGTTTGGGAGTAGTAAACATGTAATTGAGCTTGTAGTTTAACTAAATTTTGCAGTAGATTGCTGGTAGGTCAACTGCATTTATATCTTTGATAATTTTATTTTCAAAGAGTGGGTTTGTGAATAAAGTAGCTCTTTATATTGTTATATCTGAACATCTTTTTTTTTGTTCTAATGGGATTTGTGGTGAACTACACATGAAGAAAGGGCAATTAGAGTAAAAAAAAATCACCACAGGTAGAGCCCAGTAATGCCGCTAAATCTGGCAGCAACGGTTGCAGCATTATTTGTGGTAATGAAATTCATGGCTTATATCCCCCCACCAACACACACAGTAAGAGCAACATAGGCAGTATGAGCCTTGAGGTATATGTACATTTTCAATTTGATCCTTTTTTTTTAATAAGTATTTGAACTACTTTTTCTAAGTAGCTTTCGTTGACCAAACTAGATTTCTCCCCAGGGTGGCTCAACATATTTTAGTGTGAATTAACTGGTAGCTTGCAAAGCTATGCAAGTAGCTTCCTCCACACTGTCAACTGGCCTTGTGACGTGAGAATGGAGTGGAGGTTGAGAGATAAGTAACAATCAGACTGTTTTCACTTTAGCTAAACTAGCTAAGCTAATAAAACGCTTGTTGTCTTTGTGATGAAAACTGAATGGTTGAAGGATTGCATTTTGATGACTGCGTTCTGCCTTTTTTGCTCACCACATGGACTATTTTCCTGTAGTCAACCAAAGCCTGCTCAAATGCTCAGAGTGGTCAATACTGTACTAACATGAGAGCAGTGTCTTCTCATCTATATCTCTGAAAATAAATGCATATCCCAAAAAAAATCAATTTCTTTAATATTGCAGAAGAATCTAGTATTTGAAATGTAAAATTGTGCTTCATGCATATTGAGCTGGGTTGTGTACATACAGTCCTTACCCAACACTTGGAGTTTCTCAATGAGTCCTTTAATGGGCATTCATGTTTCTTGCCTCAATCCCTTGCCACCCCTTGCCATGCACAAGTGAGAGTGAACAGTCAAGGTCAATAGCTGATAACACTCTTAACCTGAGAGTGACCTCATGGCGGCTTGTTTCACTTGAGGGACCTCGCTGCGGTAGAGGCAATTTGTCATGTTCGCAATGTAACCGGCAATTACCCTGCATCCTTATAGGCATCATGTATCATTGACTCTCAGCAACTATCTGTGGACCTCACCAATCCCAGCTGATCCAAATAGGCCAAACATAGCTACCACATTAAAGTCTGACCTCAAATATGGAGGTTTTATTCTATGAATAGAAAAGTTAAGAACACATCTGACTGGAGAGAGTGTATTCGGCAGCATATCGTGCCCTAACAGGGATTTTTTTTTATTTTAAAGTATAATATTGAGTCTTTGTTATTTGGACCCACAGGGCTCAGTTTTTGGTCAATAATTCATTGCTCTAAGTCATTACATTTTTAATGTTTTATGACTATCATTAAACCCCATTCTTCTTGATGTGCTATAATTCCAAGAAGAAGTGAAAGCATCCGTTCATTGAGCTGTTGTTGATTAAAAAAAATGACACTGATGTGCCCAACATGATAATTATCCACTGGCAATGAATTTGAGCAATTAAAATGTAGTGAACGAAATCCAGACAGCTTTCTTCTCTTACACACCTTCACACAGTGCCTGATTCCTTCCTCTCCAACATCCTCCATACATCACCTTCACATATGGGTCTAAAGTGGGTCAGCCCAAGCTTCCCTCGCTCAGTGGGAAAGAGCATCCACATTTATCATTGTGGTGTAAGCTCTTTGTTTCTAGACACAATTATCCCTAAACAATGGCACTTGCACAAAGATTTCTTTGGTTTTTGGACCGTTTACAATTTTCAGGATATATAGATGCCTGGCTCACAGTGAAGCAGCCTACTTTTTGACTTTTGTACAGATTCAGACTTAAAAGTCCACTGGCAAGTTTCATGATACTTAAATTCCATATTTCTTTATTTAATTGTAGATGGGCTACTGAAACAAGCAGATCACTATATCATGAACAACCTGTTGTAATATTCATTTGATGCATTAATTATTTAGTTTCATGTTTGTTTTTACTTACAAAAAAATCTAATATATTATTTTTGTTTCTGTGCACTACAGTTCACCATGCACCAGCTGTATAAAAAGTTATTTATACAGGTCCTAAAATGCATTATTTATATTATAAAATCTAAAGAACTGTAAAAATAAATAAAGCATACAAAAGGCAGAATCTAAATACAGAGGCCATAACTTTCACTGGAGTGGACAGATATTACAGAAAGTAACACACAAGGAAAACATTATCAAAGGTCTTACTTGTGGGGTTTTCTTAGAATAAAAGGATTTAGCAGTCATTTCTATGAAACTTGGTGCATCTCCTCTTCCCTCCCTCCTAATTTTGAATTTGTAACAGTATGATGCAATATCTTCAAACAACAAAGAGACACAAACATTATGATCAAATGGAACTGTCGACAGCGCTTTGGGGGTCTGTCACATAGTGGTCGGGACATGGTATATAACTTTAAAATGTGGAGGATGAAAGTGCTCAGCACTAAATACAAGTGTAAACAGGGTCCAAGACGCATTGTATTTGGATCCCTTAAATCACTTGCTGAGACACATTTAACCACATATATATTTTAGTGTAAATCCTGATGCTTCAGTGTGCTGTGGTCATTTTGATAACAGAGCGCCAACGGTCGTAAACATGGAGAGGAGCAGTGATCTAGGTGGTTGGGGTGCAAGTGAAACCAGATGTCTAATATTGATTTGAGCAGAAGATTCAGTCTAAAGAAAACTTGACATATTGTTACCAGGCCATTTACAAGGGTATTGCTTGCAAGATAGCAACTAGCCACAGCTACCGTCTTGAGTTATTGTTGTTATCCGAGGTAATAAATCAGAACAGGGCGATTTCACAGGTATTAACGAAGTCTGACACAGGACACAGTTGGAGATGCAGGATACACACTGGTGGTGATGTGTCTCATCTGTCCTCTTATGATCCGATCACCCAAGATGCATTTTAAAGTTTAAAAATTGTCTTAAATAGTTAAAATGGATTCCAAATATCTGTCCACTGTAGAGGATGCCATGTATGAAAGGGACATAATGCAATCTGCAGTAGCACTGCCTGACTTTTTGAATGACACCTTTAATAACATACACAACAAAAAAACTTCCTTAAGGAAGCATTTTGTGCTGTTTGCTTGTCTGTACACTGTGTCCTCCCAAGAGCTGCTGTCGTTAGTTTCTTTCGACATTTATCTTGAATGATGACTGCAGATAATTATACCTCTTACAACTGTGTCCAATAATAGCACTGCATTTACAGGTTTAAATGTGGAAACATAAAAGGAAATCTGCACGCAGAGTGTCAATAATAAATGGTTTCTACATAACACAGTCCAATGCTTGCTGAGCAGGGCACTGAAGATCAACTTTACACTCTTTGTTCAGTGCTGTACAATCAACGAGACTGTTTTGTGTCAAACTAACTGAGCATTTAAAATCCGGACCAGACTCTAATTTTGTACGTGTTTCTGGGAGACTCGAATATACTTGTCTGCTGGGTTTCATCAGTGCTGTGCCAGCAGCAGGGGGTTCCTCATAGCCAGGCATGCTGTCGTCATGCCGGCTATGAGGGAACATTTCCTCCCAGACAGAGATCCAATCTGAACCGCAGGGGGAAAATCACCCCAAGGCTACAACACCACAGACAAGACACAAAATGGCAAATGTGCATCCACGGTGCGGAGACAATGTTCTCCTTTTTTGAGAAACAAATGATACAAGAAGTAAGTCGCGACCGGCAGACTCTGCTCTGCTTCCTGCTCACACTGTGGCCTCCCTGGCGCGGCATTTTCTCATTTCCTCTGTGGCCTGTGAGCAGGTACTGCCTGGAACAAAGGACTGAGGATTTTTTTCTTCAATTAGAGTTCTGACATAAACGCCAACAGCATTCAGAGGATAAATGGGTGAAAATAGAGATATTCTGACAGCTTTCACTTGTGACCTTCATACGGCCCTTCTAATTAATGACATTCAGTCAGAATTAACCTTTCTGAAAAAAGACATGACATAATTCTCAGTATTAGATTAAATTCTTCTATTTGAATGCAGTGTCAGAGTTTCTCTCTGCTTGAAAGACTAACCTGCTCTAGTTTATTTTTTATTGACACTTTCCATATGCATTTAAATGTTCTGTAACATCTGCTGTTGCAGTAATTATTCTGTTTTTATTATAGTGTAACACTTCTCACTGACCCTGGCTGTAATACATGGTTAAATACAATGGATTTGATCAGTTCTATCTGTGATTGGTGTTGACAGTACTTTTCACACAGCACTATCACTCCCAAATCCCAAATAAGTCTGTTAGGATTTTATTCTTGGAGCTTTATAACAGCTTTTTATACGAGGTCTAACAGAGAGTTACACCTCTCTGGGGTCTAACTGCCTCCAAGAATTAGCAGCTTCGCCACATTGTGTAACATACTGTGCATTTCCTTGTCTTTGGATGATTTTTGGCAAACAAAAGGAATATTTCCAGACTATCCCATATGACACATAAAAAGCAGAGCTTTATGGTAATATTCTGTATTTTGGCACCCTCATCAAATTTGCAAATCTAGTTTTAAGCAAAGGGAAGAATTACTACTTCAATAGTTTTCTACATATTGGGTTTAATAAAGAAAGATGACAAGTGTAGTTATTATAAAAAATATTTATAGGAAGATATGGTTGTCTTCAAAACACAAGTGTTAAAAAAAAATGTCCCACTTTGGTGCGCTGTTTGTAATTTATGTTGGATCATAAACACTGCATTCTCCTTTCACTCAGTGCTTTATTGAGTCTTAAAATCCTTCCTTTTAGATACAGTCACAGCATCTCAGCGTGTGAATCTGCTGAGGCAATAAAAGCACCTGTGGTGTCGCTAAAAATGAATAAACATTGTGGAGAACATTGTTAGGAGACGAGCAATTGCTATAAATAACATAGAATGTAGTTTCTTCTGTTCAGAAGCATCAAAAACTACCAAAGGCACAAATACAAAGATAAACTAAGCTAAGGTGATCAAAACATCCTGTCTTTTGTTTTTTTGTTTTTTCAGGAAGTTAGATAGAATTTAAACTAAGGACTGACTCTCTCATTAAAATTTAAATAAGACCAGACAGTAAGAAAGGCTGACAGCCTCATAATATAATCTGATGTTAATTGTTTAGGAAAGAAAAGGCACCTTACGGCATTCTCATGCAAAGCGAGTACAATAATGAGCCCCGACAGTTATTTAAAGTAACTGACTTATTCAGGACCATAAAAAGTTATGAAGAACATCATTTTCAAGGAGCCCTCTAATAATTATTCAACCTATTTGCACAAGGTTGCATCAGACCTTGACTGACACCTTAGACTTCTAAACACACTCACACATTGCATTTATTCCAAGAAGTCATCCATTTAAAATAGACAATGCACCATGGGAAAAAAAGTTTTTTTTATAATTCAGGTAGTGGAGTTTGGTGACAATAAAGACTTGCAGTGACAGCTTATTCACTATGTAGAAGGTTCAAATGAAGAATCAAACCCGTATTAAAACCTAAAAAATTGGAAAATAAGTTCTTAATAGAGTCATGCTTTGTTGTGAGCAACTCCAGTTCCTAAACAGCCCTGTACACCTAGAATGAAATTTATTCAAACAGTCTCATTCAGTGCACATCAATTTGATGCAACACTGCAGCAATCATCCCTCATTGACATTCAGACGGTTTCACGTTTCCATCTCTAACATCATTGGCCCTGACAGTTGAAGCCTATTTCTGTAACAAATGACATCATATGACACAGATGACTTAACTTCCCAAACTGAGGGAGTTCAGCCTGCCACTGAACTAATGCGCTGACACATTTTACACCTGCAATACTGGCTTTTTTCTGTCCATTTATTCAAACTGTAAACAGGTCGGGAAGTGAAATCGCTCCTAATGGGGTTTCATAGCATGTCAGTCTGAGCCTGTCATAGCAACAAAGTCTCAGGGGAACTAAATATCTAAATCTGAGTGATTTAAGTTGTCATCAGTGCTGCCCATTATAGACAGAGATGCTATGACATATAATTACAGGGTTACTGACGGACTGACGCCCAGCTACCACCTCACAATGTAAGATAAGCACCCTATTTACTTACCATTTATGCATTTTCAGCATCATTTGCGCAAATAGTCTTCCACCTAATCCTTGTTTTATGCCTTAATAATGCTTGATTCATGTTTAATCATCTTGTGCGTTAAGAGCATTTGTTGATGATAGGTTTATAAGCTACTTAAGACACTAATGTTCTGAGGCTGGGATTGTACTCCGGAAAGATAATGTTTGGTTGAAGATGCATTTGTGTGAAGCACTGCAGCAGGTAAAACTCCACAGAGAGAAGAAGTGACCTTGAAACGTAACAGGTGTGCCATCAATACTGTGAGAGCTCCATCCATTTGGTTCTGAACAAGCAACATTACTTATTGTCTACCTGCATTCAATCAACTTGTATGTATAAACACAATGGAAGTGTGGAAACAACAACAGCACACTAACAATGCAGGAGCACAAATAAAACAAAGCTCAAGCTCATGTTTGTTGCACCAGACTATTGTGATACTTCTCCTTGTTTTTTCTCATTTTATCACATGTATCTATCACACACTCGTTTTTCATGAAGAAGGAGCCTCTCTTTAACTTTTCTTTTTACTTGTTTGGTCGAACATTGTTGCCACTCTGACGGTATGTGGTGGGTAGGCTGTTAGATTCTGTAGGCAGGATAGCTTTACATTAATGTTCCAGCATGCTGTCGTTGCATTATGCCTTTGAATTGACTGTTGAGTTGGACTCGTCTTTGTGATATATTTTAAAATGTTCTTGTGGTCAATGGCCTTATGAAAAACAGGCAGTGAGCACAGCAGTTGTTGGGTGATGTGTGCTTTTCTCAACGCACTGGTCATGTTTCCATCAACACATTTCTTAAGATCCGCATGAGAAAAGCTTGATGGAAACACCAAAATTAGACACAACTTTTTCAAATGCACAGTTTTAACACTCGCTTGAGGTACTTTTAGTCAATACACTAAACAGGAGATGGAAACGCCTTTTGCGAATAGGTTGTGATGTAGGGAACATTTAACTCACATGACTGATCAGCTGTTTCCGCTCTACCAGTCAAGACAAGCTGACATGAAAGAACAATTATAGGTTGCCCAATTGAATCCAGTTCTCTCCATTTTCTCTCGAGTAAGGCCAAAGTAGTCTGATTAGCAACCTAATTTTTGTTATTTTTTTGCTTCTCCACAATCTACTTCTTCTACTTCTACTGTACATATAATACATTACATTACATTTATGCAGCTTTGTTTATTCACTCTAAACAAGCTGATGGAAACATCCCTAATTCATTTTCTTTAATGCTACATTTCAAAGTTGTGCTTGAAAATTTGACTTTAATGGAAACATGGCTACTATCCACTGGTGATAGTCTCAATTTAGGACATACCCAGGAAGTTCGATAAGCAGTGATCCATCTTTTGCAAAAGAAAGTAAAATCATATTTCAGTCTATAGACCCTTTTGCACATGCATTGCAACCCTGAACATATCTAGACATTACCCGGAGGAGCTGTATGTGGGAACACAAATGTCCTAATGAGTCAGACCGCATGTTAAACAGACTAATGTCTGATTGAGCCCACATGTGAATGAAATCAGTCGCTGTCCAAACATTTCAAAGTGAGCGAGTGGGAGTGCTGATGATGTCTCTATCATTTGACCTGGAAAAACACCAACATTCAAGGGTGAAGCAGAAGGGTCATCACCAACTAAAATGTCTCACAGTCTGGTACATGCCTCAGGACTGAGGTTCTGTCTGTATACAGCAGGGAAACAAAGCAGCACAGCATAGGGCTTATTTACGCCTGATATTAGCTTTTTGTGAAAGATCTGACACAAGTCCATCAGAATTCTTCCATCTCTGATAAGATGGATCTGATACAGTTTAAGTAATACATTTTAGGAATTGATGAGTGCCACAGCAGGAAGCTCAGCCTGATCTGACAATATCGGATGCAAAAATACGAGCAACAAAGAAGACATGGAGTCGTTTGTGTTTCCGCCCTGCAGAGAGAAGTTGCAGAATATAATTAAAGGCACAGGCATGTGTTAGGTGCAGATCAAACAGAAGGAGAGCTTTTCAAGGAGCTTCCTCCATTCTCACACCAGAGATCTATGAACATCAGGGACTTTAATCTTTATTCTCATACCCCCGCAGGCCAACTCTGCGGGTTATCTGGATAACCTAGAGGGCTTCCTCCATTTTAACAGCGTGCAGAATGCCTTTACTGAAAAAGAACACAGATAATCAAGAGCTTGGTCACTTCCCACATGCAGAAAAAGACAAAGGCCAGGACATCTCAGTAATTACATGTAAAGATTAGTAAGCTGTGACATTTTTACCTTAACCTTCTTTTATACAGTTTATCGAATCACGAAGAGCACGGAATCTGACAACCATGTTCAAATTATACAATATAGCTACAATTTCTTTTTTATTTTATTTCAAAGACCTAAAACCTCAGGTCCCAAATACCTTCTTTTGTAATAAAGAAAGTAAAGTCTTATAAAATCTGCCTTCTGCCCTCAAGCAGCCCAAATTGATGAACACAGTCCAAAAATACTGAGAAGGGTCTGCCTGCCTGTAATGTTAAGTGCACCAAATAACTTGTGCTTATCTTATGAGTTAGCTAACTCTGCTATTACACTTAGCAAGCTAATGTTAATGCTGAAATTAAGTTGTGTGTTTGCTATCTGCACAAAGCTAAATGTATTAATTTCAGCTAAAATTATTGTCGTTTGCTAACGACATTAGAAAAAACTAATAAGGTTAGTCCAAATGATTTGCACTTAATGTTATATTACTGAACTTTATAAGATAAATCAAAATGCGCTGGTTGTATTGTGTCCCTCAGGGTTCCTGGTTGTCGGTTGGCTTATTCAAACTAATGTTTGTAATGTATCTTACCATATCCTGAACATATAATACACTTTTTTATTAACACTGTATTATGATGATAATGAAAAGAGCCACAATAAACAAGCAATGAACGCAATGTCAAGGTTTCTCTCTGCTTACGAGTAAGACTTGTCAGCTCTAGTTTATTTTTTATTGACACTTACCATATGCATTAAGTGTTTTTGTAACATCTTCTGTTGCAGTATTTATTCTGTTTACACTGACCCTGGCTTTATTACGTGGCTAAATACAATACATTTGATCAGGTCTGTGATTGGTGTTGACAGTAGTCTCCACACAGCACTATCACTCCCAAACTGCAAATAAGTCAGGATTTTATTCTAATTCTTATTCTAACATAATATAGCAGGCTGTACAGTATGTATTGACTCCGGACCATCTGGTCATTAAAATGACTTTATTTGGTTATTTCAAGATTACTGAGAAGCCACAAATGAACATACTGTGTTCCACTTCAGGCATGATCTCCCTCACAGATCTCAAATGAGAGTTCGTCATCGATCCACGTCAAAGTCAGTCTAATGGGGTGGGGATAGGGAGCCACTGCATTGCTGCAGGTCTCTGGTCTGCGTGTCAATATGTCTAATACCTGTGTGGATTAGAACAGACATGCATATCACATCTCATCACATGGTGCACCATATGCATCATACTCATCACCAGAGGAAAATGTTTTGTGAGGCATACTGAGAGTCAGCTGCACCGGCTTTTTAATCAATGGCTTATCATGCTGCTCCCAGTGTGGTGTGCTTTCTCTATTTTGGTGTGTGGAGTCAACCGAATTAGGATTTCAGTGTAATAATTTTTAGTTTTTAGGTTTTTTCAAGCAGTTCTTCTCTATTCAGATCTCTCTTTTGTCTTTTTTTAAATCTGTCCACTCTTCTGCTATGAGCAGTTTGAATGAACAGCTAAAAAGACAAGAGAAATTAATTCACTTTGGATATATTTGTAAATTCATTCTCGGCACAAAGGCAGTTTGAACTAATAGTAGAAGTTAGTTGCTGTCTGGCATGGCTCCTGACCCTAGAGAAATTTCATTAGTCTGGGTAAATGAAAACTCAAGGGCCCTCCATATACAGAAACATACACACACATAACGCGCAACTCACCCGCAAACATCTTTGATATTCAATTATTGCTTTTGTCTATCCCCATATAAGTTTTTTTTTTAAATAGCTGTCAACAACAGCCCTGTGCTCTGTAATTTCCTGTTGAAAACAAGGCAGCATATCTGTGTCTGTCTTCCTGTCTGTCCAATCAAACCTCTATCAACAGAATCTACAGCTCATACACAGAAAACAGTCACCATCTCTGAGATGTTTTGTAATAGTAAAATGGAGGCATAATTGCATCAAGCAGCCTGACTGAGGCTAAACACTCACAGAGTCATCTCCTAAAATCCCTGCAGCACATTTCAACTCCATACACTGTAACTGCTGTAGACCAGGATGTCATCTGACAGCCATGAGAGGTTGGCAGGGCGGCCAGCATGACTCTCTCAAGTCCACGAAACAAAGGCAACCATTTGCATGTAGATCCAGTTTGTTATATAATAACAAAAAATTGTGATTCTATATTAAAATAATAGTACACTTGATTACTTTCATTCATTCCTTCATTCATTATCCTTAACCGCTTATCCGAACCCGGTCATGAGAGGCTGGTGCCGATCCCAGCTGACATTGGGTGAGAGGCGGGGTACACCCTGGACAGGACGCCAGTCTGTCACAGGGCTGACACAAAGAGACAGTTAACCACTCACACCTACGGGCAATTTAGAGTCACCAATTAAAACTGAGCTGCATGTTTTTGGACTGTGGGAGGAAGCCGGAGAACCTGGAGAGAACCCACGCACACACAGGGAGAACATGCAAAATCCACACACTTGATTACTCACTGAAACATAATAATTATATGATAATATATTCTATTAAAATAATGTATCATTATTATATGTTATCATTATTGTATTTTAGTGATATGAATGTTACAGCATACATTTTTTTTCCCGCTATAACACCAACCTGTCCATGACCACTAAACACAGATGCTTACAACTACAACTGCTTCTCATACAAACATCTAAATATACACACGTTACCCAAACACACCGTACTTTGTAATAACAGCAGTAATAATAATTTTAAAAGATCCTAGACTCTAAATCATATCATCACACACTGCATCACCATCACTGCTTTATAGTATTGTCTTTATGGCTGTCCAACGCGTTCATCCAACTCATCTTCTATGTGTATATGTCACAATTTTCGGCCACATTATTTCCCAAATCAATTTTTTTTTTTTTCTGTAATGATAAATGGCAGTGATGAATATGTATCAAAATGTAAAATACTTGTAAAAATTTATGTAATAAAATGCAATATTTAAAACACCCAAAGATAATGCAAATGAATACATGAATGAAAAAAGAAATGCATGAAAGTGTGTTTTGAGAAGTGAGATAACACAGCTGCTGCCTGTTGGAGCTCCTCAGGCAGGGCTTTCCCTGCTACTCTGGCTGTCCGTCACCTCTGGTGTTTCCTCTAGACTGGACTTGCCAGGAGCCACCCTGAGGATGTGGGCCTGTGTGCTAGCCTGTGTGATGTCACTGGGAGCAGTGAACTGCCTCCAACCCTATTAGCTGAAAATCAAATGAAAAACTTGCATGCGGTGCCAGGGGCGTCGATGTTCACGACAGGGTCCAGGCTGTTTAATTAAAGGTGTAGAAGTAAATCCCACAATAAAGTGGCATAGATGCCTTTTGCAACAATTGTAGGAGTGGAAGAAAGAGAAATAAGAGGGTAATCTTAACAGGAGGAGGTGAAGGCATTGATGGCTTGGTACTGATAGGTTTCTGCTGAAAGGTTATGGTTCTAAAGAAATTATAGTAGCATAAGTAAATAAGCCAATTAGAATAAGTTGTGATGTTCTTGAAGGTCACACTGTTCTTACCTAATAAGAGCACTGACACATGTTGAAAAGTAAAAAAAA
>CAFUXE010000722.1:470180-486495 GCA_903364295.1 Serranus cabrilla
TCATGTTAGTTTTAGAAGAAAAGAGATGACAAAGCAGGGTATGCTTTAGGGAGTGGCTGCCTTGTAAGTGTTTGACCTTCACAGTGTGTTTAATTTAACATTTTGTTTTCCTAAAAATGTCTTGTTCAGCAATAAATTGTACTAAAAGAAACTCTGACACGTTTATTTTGCCGGTAAGCACATTTTAGTTTTAAGCCTATTTTTTTGTTTTAGTTTTAAGCCACTAGCCAAAATTAGCAATAAGTAACAATGTTAACATAAGTTATGGATACACCTTGCTAACCAAGCTAGCTACCTAGCACTAGTGTTAGCTGGTAGTTTAGTGTCTTTCTGCAGAACTCTAGGCATCAACTGTTGCAGACTGAAGACTCGGTCTGCACCTTGGCCCATTGAAAAGCACTTAAAGTAGATCAGCATATTTGATTAAGTTGATTTGCATGATTTTTGCACTTTTCAGGGCTGTACCCACATGGTTGGGTGCATGTAAGTCACATTGAATATAGCCTCCGCAAATTAAATGTATATCTTCTTTCAACTGCTTCAGAAAATCGTCAGATCATGCGTGACATGGCTTCGGCACCAGCGACAACTTCCAGTCAGAGCATTTACAAGCCTGGGAGAATCTTCAATTCAGTGCTGTTCTACACCCAAAGTCTCTGCTGTCAGACCTTCAGTTCAGTGCATGAATCTACTACTAAGTACAATGTAAGATGACTTGACATTTGTAATGTTAAACACAATGATTAAGTGATTTTTGTTCGCTGAGATGGATTACCCATCTCAAGAAGGTTTTACAGGTTACATATCCCTGTAACTATAAATGGCTGAGAGTGCTGTCCAATGTAATGATATTTTGCAGTTCATGGGCAGAAATATAGACAAATCCAGGGGCTGATTTATGTGCTGCACCACCACCACTGCTGCAGTGGCAGAGTGGAACTGAATGTATTTACACTGACAGTGAAAGCAGAGATGTTTGTGTTAATCATGGTCAGACAGATGAAGGATGTCTGCATAAATGCAGAGCTTATTCAGTTTCAAAATAATATCATGAAGTGGTTATGACCACAGATTGTATAAATGAAATGGACATAGACACTGTGACGTCACGCATTGGATTGTGATTTACCATTCTGAATCCTTGAGGGTGGCGTTCAGGCCTTCACCATTTTACTTTGTTGGAGCCAGAAGTGACCATATTTGGATGTGAGGGTGGAATTTTGGAAGTGAATGCTAAGTTACCAGCTAATGCTAGCACTGAAAAGGACACGTTTTAGCTGACCAAAAATGTGACTATTAACTTCCATGAACTGAAAAAACATTGTAGAAGGGTCAAAGTAGTGAGCTGTCAATCATAAGGTCAAGCACACCCTGCTTTATTGTCTTTCTTTTTTCTTTTCTTTTTTTTTACAATAAATGGGACCATCATTTACAAAATGAACATCATGCTGGATTGGAGAAGATTTGAAACTAATGATTGAGAACATAAACTCATTGGGAATATGTTTACTGAGGTAATAAATCAAGCACAAAGTAAGGCCATTTTCTCATAGACTCTCTGATAAGGCTTATTTTAGCAACCAGTGAAATCGCGCCCTGTTGGCAATTAGAAAGAATGCAGATTAAGAGTAATTCATATTAAACATTGTATGTGTGCTTCTGTCCAACCAGGAATGTGGATGTAAATGCACTGCTGTCCCAACAGACAGTTTGACTGTGTAATGATTATATTTTCAACATATAACTGGTTCCACAGTATCTACTGGCCAGGTTTCTTTGCAAAAGTGGTTAAAAGTAAATGCCTTATATGAAGGTGTTCCAAGTGAGGTTCCATATCAGCACAGTAGTTGAGTCTATGAATCACATCCTTATCCAAAACTAATACCATTCCCAAGTCCAATTCAAAAGTGTCTACCTGTAACCTGCATGTTTTCGAATAAGAAATAAGATTTTTTATTAGAGTTTCACTATCTGGATGTCTTAAAAATGACAAGAGGCTCTGTATGGTTTCTATGCTGTGCATGTTTACTGTAAATCATCACCACTGTTCGCTTCACAGGGACAACAAATATTGCATTGCTGCTTGGACAAGGCTTAAGCATTACCTGTGAAATGATAATCTTTCCAATTATCTATACTTTTCAATCTTTCGGCCTCACCACACAGAATTAATTATAATATTTGTCTTGTCATTATTACAAAAGTAGCAAGCTTATCTGATCTCAGTGCTTCCTTTTACATGATCGCATTTACATTCCTCACTATAGCAACCGCACTGTCACTGAACTGGAATGTCGGATATAAAGTCAGAAAGGTTTCATTCTTCGTCTTTCTTTCCACTGTTGTATCTTCTTGAAAATGTGAGAATGTGCTGATACTTAGTTCATATATTTGAGGGGTTCTCTACTCATCTCACATTGAAAAACCATTCAGCTTTTACAACAATGTCTTGCTGATTGCACTAATATCTGTGACCCCTAAAATAGAGGTCTTTTCTTTCCTGACTGTCTTTTGCATAATTGTAATTTGCATTGAGTGTACCACCCCAAAAAAAAAGAACAATCATTTGATTCAGTTGCTATTAAGCTGTATTATTATGGAACACTTCCTCCAGCTGAGGACTATAATCAAAAAAAGTCATTTCAATCTTAAATCCTATTATCAACACAAAAAAATAGTCCATGCTTTAACCTCCTCTTGATTTAATGACTTTTTTCAGGCTTCAGCCAGAATGTAATCACCCATAATCATCATATTTGAATTGTCCATGTGTCACAGCATGTTAGTACCTGGATTCCACAGTGCACCCACAGCTCCAAACATGATTCATGAAAAAACAATCAACATTCACTTCAGCTGTTACTACACATTGGCTGTATTGAATTTAAAATATACTGAATGCACTACGTTATGCCAGATGTGTTTTAATTCCATGACTTTAACAAGGTTAATGAGCATTACCCTCTACACACAAACACACATCCACCACAAGTGATCATCACTTAAATAATCTCATATTTCATAAACTGCTGGTGAGAGTAATATATTAAAATGCCCCTGCAGTCAGTGGTTCCTCGGTTTTATAATAAAATTGTGAAAATTGCTCCGGTACCCTCAGAGGCACCTCTATGGTGCAATAAGAAATGAAATGCAAACTTCAATATTCATGTAAAATTAAAATTATAATGGTTTGAAAATGTGAGATGAATTCAGGTTTTTATAGATAGCTGGATATGCTTTCTGAGATCCCACTTAATTAAAACTTTCCACTGACTTATCTACAGGCTGACCAATGAGAAATTTGTGCAGTGACTTTAACCCCTAAACTGATAAAGCGTTATAGCCTCACTGCCTGAAAACTCCTCTGAGTCTCTAAAGTGGTTGTAAATCTGTGGTAACATGAACGAGACCTTTTTCCCTCGGTGAACGTCAGCACGCTGGGATCTCCATGTCTACTTTACATGTAAAGCTCCAATGAACTCCTTTATACCTCGTCTATGTGCAGAAATGTCATCCTGTGCTGGCTGTTATACTTTGGATTTAGGACACTTATGTTTCCTCGTGAAAAATAAATGCCACATCTAGTCCCTGCAGACGAGGGGCGTGCCGTTAATGTGGAAGTATAACTCTAAATCCTGCCGCTAATCCAACTTAATTCCACATTATAATCAATACTTTGCAACCAGTTGTTTCCATGCAAATTCACTCCCATTCAATGATAATCTTTTAATACGCTTTTAGAATCTCACCAGTGTACCTCCTTTGTTCTCTCCCATGTTGATGAAGTGAGTCATAAACTTTTGAATTTGCACATTAGAAATTGTATCCAACATGGCATTTCATTTCAAGTGTAAGGAAGAGTTGAAAGCCTAATCTAATCGCATCCTCTAAAAATGAAAACAGGACACCTTAATCTGCCCATAGTTGTCATATTTAAAACCTCAGGTACTTAGACAAAAATACACTTTAAAGATGGTAGCATAAATTTAGAGCACCATTGTGATGAACAGGCTAAAAGTGAGAGTCAAGTAGTTCTCAGAGGACACAGCCGAATCCCCCGGGACTGGTTGGCCCTATACTGTGTACACAAGATGCACAGGGCTCCATGCTCCCCTGTACAGTGACGCAGCGAATTCCCTCAGCTGTGCCAAGGAAAACAAAGAAGAAAAAGGTTATGAGAATGAATTAGCAGCAAACACGTCAGCTTGTTTGCTTTCTTCTAGGACAACAATGGTGCTCAGCCTTTTCTGAGGTGACTTTAATTATTTTGGCCATTTAGGCCTCTTCTCAAGAATGTGTGTGTTGTAATGCTTGATTGAAATCTCTCTGACTCCGGTCTGCTTTGTTGCACCTAAGTCGGGACAAATTACACTTTTATCATTCTTGTCAGTCCCAGTCCAATAACCTCATGCAATTCCCATCATAATTCCACCTACCTTCATCCTGAGCAGAGCTCTAATCAGCCAGGATAGCTGAAAACAGCTGTGTGGCTGTGCAGAGTATTTACATGAAGTTATGATTTAATTTGAACTACTTATTTTAGTCAAACTAGAGCAAAAGGAAAGAGTGAAACATCTTTGTATTTTACTGTATTTGGAGGCATACAGTTAACTGGAAAATATTGCATTGGCATCTATGTTAACAATAACAACAGCTATTTATTTTTATCCCATGTTCTCCCTGCAAATAGAATGACAGCAGCGGCCATGTAAAATGACCCATGTTTCTGTTTTTCTGACAAGCAACTGCTGTAACAAACTGTGCAACTAATGTTAAAACTGCTCTCTGCAGACAAATGACAGCATTAGTTAAATGTTATACAGTGTGTCTACATTAAGTTGAAAAAGTGAAAGTGACATGATATTGTTATTCTAAGGTATGTCCACCCAGGACGTGATTCAGCCATGTTTTTCGCTCATCCGTATGACAGAACAGATACGCCTCTATTTAAATCAATTCAGCTGTCTGTCTGCGCGGCTTCTTTCTTCCATTTTACACACAGAAATACCATCATTGTGGTTTGGACTCGCTACGTCACCTGTGTAGACACCACAGCGAAAGCAGCAGATTGAGTCCTCTGTCAGTGTCTACACTTGATGCATTCAAATGGTTGTACTGCTCTGTAGGTCAGAGCACTCAATTTACTGTCACTGAAGTTCACGTAAAACAGAAGGAAATAGACCTGAGGCCTAAAGAGCTTTTTCATGCTTCCATGTACTTACGTGGTTAGGGAGGAAATTGAGGTGGTTGGGTAAGTGTGTAGCACTGGAGATTACTATTTGTGTTCCATACTGCACAATCACTCAACCTCATTTTCTTTTAACCATTACCACAATGTTGCTCTAATCTGAAATTATTATGATTTTACTTTTTAAAACACTTTGTAAAGCTGCTATAAATCCATTTGCAGAGCCAGGGAGTCGTTGAGCCATGTTTCCATTAAATTAGGAAGCAAATTTAGAAGCTAAATTTTGAAATGTAGCATTAAAGAAAATGCGAATTAGGGACGGTTTAGAGCCAATAAACAAAGCTGCACAAACATACTTTGTTCAGAAGATGGCAGTGTAATGTATTGATGCAGGCTAATCTGTCTGTAAACAGTAGAAGAAGTAGAGAGAAAAATAACAAAAAAAAGATGTTGCTAATCCGATAACTTTGGCCAGCCATGCGAAAAAAATGGAGAGAATTGGATTCAACTGAGCAAGTTAAAATTGTTCTTTTATTTGCTCGTCCTGACTGGTGGAGCAGAAACAGATGATCAGTCATGTGAGTTAAATGTTTACTACACCATAACTTATTAACCCATTTAGCATTGACTATCTTTTGAAAGAGACAAAAACCACCTCAAGCGAGCATAAAATCTTTTCTAAAAACATTTTGAAAGTTCCACCGAATTTTGGTCGGAATTTCTATGCACATTTTGAAGATTTGCATTAGAAAATCTTGATGGAAACACGACTTGTGTGACTCAGTCAAGTCGCCATTTTGATGGCCTGCAACTTGACTTGGGATGACTCACGACTTGACTTGAGACATAATGACTCAAATGTTCATTTTATGTTTTGCAGTTTGAATATTAAATATAACCTCATCAAGTGTTTTGCCTGGGGCACTTATAAGAGGTTCTCATTGTCGCTGATTTTATACACATGTTGCTTTTCCCTTTTAATGTCTGTAACAGTGAATAAACCAACCTCTAACCTGCTCCACTTTACAACAACAGAGTTGCTCCTTAATTTAATTATCCTCTGTCCTGCTCACAAGGTGATGTGATGGTTCACTTTTACACTGTCATTTGTAGGTTTAAGCTTCCATCTTGATCTTTTTAGCCATTTTTTTTCTGTGCTGAGTCAGTTTGACATCATGGATAGATCCATCACACACATACAAGAACCTCCTGTCTGCTTCTCTCTGCAATCGCTTTTTCATTTTTCCAAAAATGTGGTATTTCTCCGGGGAGTTCTGTTGGAGACAGTGTGGGCTCCATGCTAGCTCTGACAGTTTGACAGAGTAGCAGCGGCTAGCAACAAAGGGGCGGGGCTTAGTGAAGGTTCAATTTACTAGCATCTCTCTATGTTGGCAGAACATAAAGAATACAACAGTAGCACAAACTGCTGTGAGTTTTATACAGTTCACACACAGTCTACACACACACCCACGGACATCAAAATGAGGTCACTGCATGTTAGTTCACCACATTAAAACACAGCACTGACATTTATCTAATAGCTGTTTGTGCTTCATGAACATGCATGATCTGAAAAAAAAGAACTAAGATTTCAATGTATGAAAAAAAGACAAAACTCTTATTTTCTTGAAAGTAAGAAGTTGTTTTTGCTGTGCTTAACTTTTAAATTCTTATATCTTCTAAGACTTGGTGTAGGCCTTGCTGTTGATCTTAAAGTTCCCCTCCAGACATGTTGTAAAGTATGTAGAATACTCTGTTATGATTTGTATTTCCATTAACATCCACATAAATAGTAAAGAAAAAACTTTCAAAAAGGCCTGGAAGCACATCTACCTTTCCTCAAATTTGAATCCACACCACTGCCAACGTACATGGTTGACCAGTGAAAGAGCAGTGACGTACATTTGGATCTCAGATTTTAGATGAGTGCACAGACATCTCCCCCTTCAGTAGAGGAAAGAGAAAAAACCTCTCGAATGACAAACTTTGCTCAGATACAAGTCTGTATAGTCAAGGTCGGACGTTTTTTGAGTGTAGACGTTAACATTTGTATTTGCAAAGAGGTCTGTCAATCATGCATTGTCAGGGGGGTTTGTAGAATGACAGCAAAACAAATTCAGCATCAAAGAAGAATACACTGAGACAGTGAGAGTTGAAGCATGTACTGTATGTATTGTATAGTAGACCTCACATCAGCATGGGGGCATATATTGTGGTTGCTGTTAACAAACGGTTTTCATGCACTGAGTAGTGGGGCCCCTCTGGCAAAATTTTCCCGAGGGCCCCAGAGAGTCTGCAGTGATCTCCACAGAGAACCGATGAAAAACATGAAATATTAAACAGTTTACATCACTCAGACAGTCCCCCTACTGCCTTAGTTTTAATGCCCAAATGATGCACTTGTTCACAATCCTTTTATGGACTGAAATCCTTTAATCAGAAAACAAGGGTGATATTAGAGCACAGCTTAGCAGTGAGCTGCATGCTAAAGGAGGGACTACAGAGTGCTGTGACTCGGTGTACCAGGTAGCTTGTTCCCTTCTGAGCTCATCCTCTTCATTTGCATTCACAGTGGAGCACATTCCTTGCCAAGCAGCTCACACAGTAAGGCCAAGGTCAGGCATTGTCTTGCTCATACACATCAGACTTCCCAGGTCCAAAACCCATCACACCTGACTGCCCCCACCGCTGAATGTCTTTGAACACCGCCGATGCATTGGCCACGACAGATCAACAAGTCTCGACCGCGGCTCACAAACCTTATCGGTGCAAGAGAAAAGCCACACAAGTCACCGAGCAGAGAGGGAAAATATAAAATTTCAGTCTAATTTTCCGCAGCCTGCTTGCAATACAACCTCTATGCAATCCCAGCAAATTACAGAAGCGGATGTCTGCAAAGCAGAAAAGAACTTGCCCACATAAATGACTATACATCCAGACGCTTTATTGTTCTGGCAGCATAACAAAAGTAGCTTTACAAATGAAGCCATCAGTTGGCAGTGAACAGCTATCAGACTTCATCATGTCCTTGCAAATAGCTGCTCAAATATTGAAATGCTTTTTGCCAAAAATGACACTGCACCGCACCAAGGACTGTTTTTCTGATGTCTTCTGTCAACACTTCAATAAAGTAATACCCCTAAAAGTTTCTAATGGTGTCGGAGAAACTTCCCAATGACCTTTGCACAAAGCTTTACGAGGCATATATTGTCAGGTAAGCTTTCCATGGCATATAAATGGCACATTTAGAGTGAATTAACGTCTTGAGCTGTTTTTAATGTCACACTTGCTTCGCTGTGACCTTGCATGAAACATTTCCTTCTCATCTCACTTTGATGATAGACTGCTGCATTTTGGTTTATGAGGATTTCATGCTCATCTCCTCCGTCGTATGTTATACCAGGTGGCAATCTGACAACTCAACGATTTTATCTCCATTTTTCAGACCCGCCGTCACTACAGCTTTCAGCCAACACTTGCCAACAACTTTTCCCTTCCTCCGTGAAATTGCAATTGTTTTTACTTTTCATTTCAGACCTTCTACAATTACTGTGACCAGTGTTTAAAGTCACAGCTTATGATGCAGTAGAATGCATGAATGTGTCAATGAATGAATATGTTGCAATGGTATTTTGCATATATTATAACGGCTTTCTGAGCTGGCATATGCCGCCTGTTTTAAATGAAATGAGCAAGTGATCCAGATGACTTACAAAGTAAAACGGGAACAGAGGGATTGTCAGAGGCTGGGATGCATATAATTCTGAATGCAATATGTCTCTCACTCGCCTGTTATGCCATCTGGAATTGTTTGGGGGATATGCTGCAAGGCACATATTTTCTAAGCAGTAAGTGAAAATGAAAATTTTGTGTTTGTCTTTATCTTTTCTACTACTGTGTGCAGCTCATAAAGCTGAGTACCAACACGACTCAAAACACTTCTAGTTCTCTGGGCATCTTTCACTGTTTCCTGGTTCTGCAAAGCTGCAGTGTTGCAGAAATTAATTTTATATGCACTGGACATCACATGTTTTATTAAACATGTAATTGCATTTGAATTACTACAGATGTAAAAAATGTTAATGGCTTTAGGGAGGCTCAGACAAACAAAACCAAACTGAATTATGTGTGCATACTTTAAATCTGCACCTGACACACGTTTCTGTCGGCAATATAAAACAATGTATTTTTGGTGAGATTGTTCCATAATTATTCATCTGCACAACAGCACGGCGGAGTTCCACTGCATACTAATTGTGTTGTAATAATGTGCACTGCAACTTTAACTGGCTGCTAATGTGACAAATAAGGCACTCAAAGAAAGCATTCACTTACACATATGGTCAAAATTTATGGGCATATCTTTTTGTTTGTTAGTCTGGGCCTTTTGTATTTGTTTGGATAAGACCCGATAATTTAAATAAAGAAAAATTTCAATGCTATATGATATTTTTAACAATAGCCAGCTTTTAACTTTCTGGGCCTTTTTTAAAATGATCTGTAGGTAACGGTCTAAAGTGTATGGCGTAAGTACATTTCGCACATGTCCAACTTACTTTTAGTAGTTATAAGGTGCACAATCACAAAAAATTTTTGTGTTTTTGTATGTGTTTTTATCTGAATAACTCACCGTAGCAAAAAAATACTACACAGGGTGGGCAGGTCAAACAGACAGAATTGTCACCCAGGAGACCAGTGTTCGTGTCTCATGTGAAACCAAAAGTAAGCAATGTTAATTGAAGGAACGTAACTTAATATCTATGCATCAAGCCTTACCTTAGGGACTTTTATTTTATTTTAATTTTTTTCCCTAAACCTTACAAAACTGTGAACGTTTCACAACGTTAATGAAATTTTTAAAAAAGCAATTACTACATTAACTTATGAGGACGTGCTTTTCTCTTGCCACAGGTAAGGGTGCTCATTTTATAAATGCTCTGTGGGTCATATCTGAGGGAGACTGAATAGCTTGCTCTCCAAGAAAGCTGTGACAAACTATCTTGGAATAGTAGAGGCCACATATATGGTCCACATATTTTTGTCCACATAGTGGAAATCCAGTTTCAATGTCTGTGTGTACCTTTTTTCTGATTGATTGGATAGTGTCCAAACAAACTCACATTTGAAACCCTCAAACAGAGTTTTGTTAAACGATTGAACCATAAATCAACTAAATTGCAGGTAACCATAGCAACATCACCCATTTTAAGCATTTATATTCATTCTTGACCTTGGGACCATCTGTAGCAAAATAATCTAAATCTAAGATTCACTCAATACCTTTTTCTACAAATTATGATAATTTCTCCCATATTTAACTACTAACTAAAACCTGCTTCAGACAACGAAAATTGGGGAAACAAATCTCATCATGACTCTTTTCTCTTTTATGAACAAAAGATGATGATTTAAACAGAGTCTGATTTGCGGATTGGCCACAATGTAAATACATGAATGAAACAAGCTTCAGCTTCACATTGCAGGACTTTAATTGCACTTCATCTCTTTTGTTATTTACAATATGAGAATACTTTCTCATGTATTACTGCTTACATACCTTTTTACAAATATGATTAGATGTTATACTTGCTGATATGCAATGCTTTTCACTAGCACCTCATTATACTGTATGAAATTCAAATCATATGCAAGACCTTTAAAATACTCTGTAACATTCACTCTGCAAGATGACTGACCCACATCTTAATAACTTGAATAAAATTAAACTCCATATTTCAACCTCAGGGTCAGAATATACTGTACTTTTGATATACTGATCCTATATTTGCAAGCTTGAATTGCTTTGAATTTATGACATTCATAACACAGTTTGAATCCTACATGGTTGCACAGTTGGAAACGACTATGTGTTTTATAATGACGTGCCTTGCGGATTTTTCACTACACGCTATCATGCATTCACAATCACATTTGTAGCTGGATAATCTGCTTGGCTACATTTTGCTACATTATTCAGTTATGCCCTTAGACCGAAGCTTTCAGAGCAGCAGGTAGTCACATTGGAGAGAATGGTGTATTCACTGTCACCTTTGGAACTACAGACTATGTTTATGTACAGTACGTGGATCTGCTTTGTTTATTGCAGACACTCAAGCAAACCTTGTCTTGGGCATGACCTTTAACCTTTGAGGTAGTTAAATAGAAATGTGAATGTGATAGATATGTGTCCTCGCGCTAGTGAGTTATCAACTTAATTACAGGCTACACATAATGTGCACTGACATTAAATTGGAATAGTTGCTATCCTTGAACATGAATGACAAATTTGCATTTACAAGCCACAAAGCAGATCCATCAGATAATGAGTGAAAATCATGCCTCATCTGCAGAGGCTACTGGCATAATGAAGGTACGATCGAGTGGATACAAGTCATGTCAGAAACATTGCTTTTTGACCTTTGGTTCAGCCTGTTTTGGAGGATAATACCAGTTTTGAATCAAGATATCAGAAAATCATAGACTTTCCTTCATGTGAGGGTATCAACAAGAACTGTCAGTACAATTCTAATTAAGAGCTAATTCCTGTTTGTTTCAAGGGCTTTATCATTTTCCCCTTTAAAAGCACAAGAAAAAAATGTATGCACGATAAAAGGTCAGCATGTCTGGAGCTTCTAAGTTTTGTCCGTGCGTGGCTTGAGGCCTTTATTAAAATGCAATCTCTGTGGAGCTCACTGCGATCAGTGGTTCGCACAGGCCGGTCTTGGTAACAGAGCTCTCACTGAGAAATCATCCATTTCAGACACAGAAAATTTCTGCTTGGATTCACAGACTGAGAAATATGACATTGAACAGGATAAAGTGTCTAAAATGAAGGAGGAAGGTGAAGTAGTGTAGGTGGAGGGAACAAACCATTGACTGTATTATAATAATAGTGGACGTAGTCACCGAGATGTCACCTATTGATTCGTGGAGTGCTACTTTGAAGCCTCAGGCTATGAATTTTCGCCATCGCTATAGTGTTTTTTTGCAACCGATACTACATGTGCAGAATCGATCCAGCCTCAGGATGAGGCTACGTCATCAGGTGGCTGGCCAGCTTGATAAAGAAGTAGAAATTGTTCGTCCAATTCCTTGTTCCGTGTCTTTTGGTCCATATGAACACTGAAAAAGACATTTAAAGTGACTAAAATGGTCCAGTTACTTTGATGAAGTGAAAAAAAAACACTGCAAAAAGATAGTAGTTCTTTGAAGAAAACTCGCAATGCACTGTGGTAGTGATCTGTCAATCATACGTTAGCCGCACTCTAAAGCATACACAGCTTTACTGTCTATTTTACTCTAAATTACTTTTACAATATGAACATCATGCTATATTGCAGAAGACTTGAAACTAACAATTGAGACCATAAACTCCTGATGAGAATATTTACTAAGGTAATACATTTTGTGAGAAGTAGCGTCATGTTTTAAAGAACTTAACTAGAAACGGAGTTCTTTCTGCTGCCAGTGGTGTCGCCAGCCCACTGGATAGAATGCAGGCCGCATTGGTTTACCCCTTCAGCCCCGGGGGTTGTCGTTTGGTCTGAACCCAGGACTTTGACCCAGGAGTCTGATGATTTTGTCCTTGGACTCACTGGAACCTTCTTTACTGATGTTCTAAATGCCCAACGTGACTGTGTCCACTAGTTATAGACCTACAGGTATAACCAAGTAGTTCTGTGTCACAAGGTTGCCAATTGTAAGCAATCCAATCAAAGCAAATAATTGATGTTGTTAGTTATTTAGGCTCCTGCTTTGGACTCTACATTGTTGTAATTCATATTGTTGTAGCTATACAGTGCAACATATTGTCGAATATATATCAACAAGAAATGAAAGAAAAGATGTTATTCTAAATTGAAATGTGAGTCTGAAGTCAAACTCTCGCAGCCGAACCGTGCCTTTTTAAGATGCTGTCAGCACTGCAGATGTCAGAGGGGCTCCACTTTCATCTCCATAAATGAAACTGAACAATGATAACAACGATCCCAGCAGATCAAAAACCGAGATGAGCTCTAGGAAGTTTCCTGCATATTTCCCTGCAGTATCTCACCTTTGCTGTAGCTGTCTCACATTGCAGCCAGAAGGGAAAGTCATCACTAATTAACATGTCAGAGCTGGCTGCTGCCATATGAGCTCCAAGACACTGATTGACTCATGGCCTCGGGCCTCCTGCATGAACTATTCAACATGCACTCCAACACGTCTTCAGGCAGAGACAACAATGCCATAAGGGCTTATGTACTATTTATACCACTTTAGCTAGTATCTCAATGTGTCATTGGTTTGTGGCCTGCAAGATTGGCCACGATAGTTGAATGGGACCAGACAAAAAAAAGGATTGAAGTACAGAAGTAGCAAGGTGATCCCAGTGGAAACGTGGCTCATGTGCATCCAATCCCTCACCTGCAGATTTGCTTGCACTGCCAATCTCCAGGTCATTTCCATTTAAATGGGCAGATTTTTTGGCGCGAACTTTCTGAGACAGATGACACCAGTGGATTATCTCCACACATGGTTTCCTCACTCTCACTGAAATATGCTAACATGAAGGACACACATGATGAGACCCATCAACCTGTAATCCCCCCATCACAGCACACCGTCTGCAGACATTTACCACAGCCCTGATTAACCTCCTCCATGTAACAGCATGACACCATCTCTCCTTATGTATGCAACATCGTACACGTGTGAGCAAGAAAAGTCCTCTCCCCTCCCTGAGTGCTAGCCAAATTAACAATGAGCACAAGTTCAGCTGTTAGATTTGATTATGATCTAAAAAAAAAACTGTAAACCCATCACAGAAACTGAAAGAAAAATATTCTAATGCTTTGCTGAATATAAAGCAGGAGAAATGTGCCACTAGAGGAGGCAAATATATGCAGTTGTGTGAGGAAAAGAGTTTAAATCTCTGCTCACACTGCCAAAATGCTCTGTCCATTTATGGTCTGCAGGGTCTTTAGATATATTTATAAATGTGCACATAAATTACTATAATTTGTAATGCAAGTGACTAATGTGTACACTCAAATTTACAATTCTTGAGCATGATTTGTGCTCCCAAAACCTGCAATCTGGGTTTGAGTACTAGCACCTTGTGATTTGTAGAGTGTTTCTCATTAACCCAATATAATAAAGCTAATGTGAGAGTGAGATAAAAATAATACCCAAATTAACCTCTGCATGAGACCTTTATTGCAATGAGCGTGTGGAACAATGGTGCAAAATATGCCAATAACCATTGCTGTCCATAAATGTATTAATTTTGACACAATTATGGGGCAAATTATGCAACCAGCTGCACTAGACATTGCAGTTCTAAACAGCAAAGTCATGCTAATAAATACGTCAAGGGATGGCAGCAACAAGTGCAGATAAAAATACTACAACTGAGCAAATAGCCCGTGGTAACAGCAGCCTAAACTATACAACATGAAACGTGAAAAGTGAAGCCAATTTAGAAGTGCCTAAAACATGCATTCTTTCTAATGTCCAGCAGGGGGAGACTCCAGGGGTATATATTGCAGCAACCCATAAATTCACTATACATACAGACAACTAGGATTACGCCACATACATTGTGATAGATGTCACTTCGTCATTGGTAAAGGACTAAAACAGAGACGGTGATCCGAATGCTAAACTTTGTTTTTCCATCTCTAGGGGTTTTTTTTTGTCTTGCCAATCTGTAACTGAAATCAGTAAGAGGCAGTGAAAAAATAAACAAGTAAAGCTGAGGCGTCCAATACTGTGATTTAACTCTCACTTACAGTGTTACAACTTAATGCCAGGACCTCATCAGCTGCTAAAGGACTAATTGCATATGCCCGTTAGCAAAGAAAGTTTTTTCTCCTTGTTTTTCACATGTCCTATTCAATCTGATGGAACTGGAACAGCAACAGCAGTGATTGTGAAGGTCATCCGGAGCCGCCGTACACATATTAATGAGCCGCAGTCGTTGCTAATGGAGCTACAGTAATAAATATTGACACTATTGAATCATTACGATGAATCCTGGGGTCTCATGGCAGCGGTGTACTCGGTCAAGTTCATTTTTCCTCATCTGTTACTTTTCATCTTCTCCACTTTCACACTCCATTACTGCATTTCTGTGCCTGGCACACAGGCAATTGCAGATCAATGTGGATACTGTGTCTGCACCTCCCCACTGTTGTTCCTCATCCTTCACACCCCTGCAATTGATCAACCATGGATACATGTTAGCCATCAATAAATGAACCATCATTTAAAAGTTTAGAAGGCACTTACAGGGAAACAATGTGAAGCACAATACTTTCTGTTGCACTAGATTGAATTAACATATACACTGCGGCCATTGTCAGCATCATTTTGGTACAACACCCATTTCAATAATGACTTCCTAATAAAATGTGTTGTGCTACAGGCCCACTGCTTACCCAGTGTGACTTATTTCATCGAGGTAAATCTATACAACCTAATTACTTACAGCTTTCGTACATTAAGATGATACGCTTTCTAAAAAACTCAGCATTACAAATAATAAATGGTGCGCCTGCAATTAATTGACAAATGCTCTGTTTCAGCAGCAGTCTCGGTGTGGCTGACCCATATACTTCGGTAACATTTATAGCTCATAACATCAGTGGAGGGATTTCTTTGATTAAGCCTGGGTAATGGACAAGACAGAAATGCATTGTAAAGCACTATCGTGCTGGCTCCTAATTGCCTGATGGCTTTAATTAAACTTCAGGCTCTTATTCTTGACTAATCACACAGCCTCACAGTTCCCACTCCTCCTTTAAACAGTGCTCGCGTGACTTTTTGCTGATGTCAGCATTCCGTTAAAAGGAAGTTGGTTCAAAAAGTGGCACTTAACGGGACTCATGCACTGTACACAGATAAAGCCTGAGTGTAGTCAAGTGGGACGATCTGTCAGTGCCACCATTACAATTTGTCGCCCGGCAGTTACTATGAAGCATTAATCAATATGCTCCCAAACAGCCACCGATTGCATTTCATTTCTCAAATTAAGTATCAATTTATTACACATTACTGTCACTCTATAATATCTCCCTAACATGTGCTGAAGCAATAAGAGCCTTCTGTTCTGTGCAACTCCACTAATGTGCCTATAAGTTCTAC
>CAFUXE010000722.1:496664-514478 GCA_903364295.1 Serranus cabrilla
TGTTTTACTTTAAAGATGGCAGAGGAAGAGTCACACCTGGGGCCTCCGTGCCTCAGACATGATTCATGGTTGACATTTTGAACATTTCAAAGGCGCACACCGTGAGAATTCAAATGATAGCCAATGAGAGCCGTACGCGTAGGCTACAGACAATTTTGAGGGGCTGTTGCTTTAACCTGAAAATAAAACTGGCAAAGGATAACCAAATTATGCAAAAACTGTGCTTTTCTTTACAGTTGACATAAAACACAGGTTTGATTTTAAAACCCAATCAGTTACAGGGCTGAACAATCCTAAAAACAGCAACAGTATAGACAGAGCTAGCAGTGTAGCCTGAGGGGGAACCGTCAGGTTGCTGTTACACTTCTGCGACGTCATGGGTCATGAAGGCGTTTTCAGACATAACCAGAGTATGGAGCAGCAGCAGCAAGTGAGGTGCATGCAAGGCCTTGCAAAGAGTAACATGCATGCACAGCCACAAAATGTAGATCTTCACAGAGTAAAAGAGTTGTTTTCTCAATCTTCTGAATGTTCTGTTCAGCTCCTTTAAGGTGGGCTGATAGTTCGCAGTGGTTAAGTTCAAGAGCAGTGTCACATCAGTTGTGTAAAAGGGCAAGGAAAATCTTTAGTGAAAAATCCATCCAACACCTTCTCGACGCTTTCTATTTACTCGGCAGTGAGAGCCTTATTGAATGATGTTTGTGAGTACATCTCTAATGCCCTAAGGCCACTTGCAGTTGAGAACATGTACTGTACCATCTCTTCAATGACCCGTGCAGGATTCTTAAAATATAGAGGTCTGAGGATGTAATGGTCAGATCAGTGCAAAATCAAACTGCTGGCTGCGATCAGGAGTGCATTACATTACCAATGCAAATCCATTTGATAACCCTGAGATAAACAAATATCAACGCTGGGATTCACTGTTAGATCATGACCTTAAGGTTTAAACATGTTTCATCTACTCTGGATGCCCTATAGAATCAGAAGCTGCAATAAAGGAAAGCTAACACTGTTCAATGTAACAGTATATTTTACTGCATAATTAATTACTTCTTGGTCATAAAAACATGTCTACTTAGACATACTAGATGTCAGCATGAAGCTGGTTTAATTGGGATGCTTTTGACATGCTTGCCCAGTGGTGTGTAATGATGCATGGAGAAGAGAGAACCTGTATATTTCATGTGTACAGCGGGGAACAGCCAGTGCAAACATGCTACCGAGTAATGAAGCAAACGCCTCGCCCCTTGGTTTGAAGCCACCAAACAGTAGTGCAGGTTTTAACGCCATGACTCTGTTGTGAAATCAGAGTTTAATCAAAATGGGAATTTTTATTCACTTCAAGTAAAACCATATAAAGACTCCAGCTCACAAAGTGAACTGAATTGTACGTGCTACACAAAACCACATCTGCTGGAATACACCAATGTACACTTAAGGGCAGCTCTATGTTTCGCATGTCTCTTAAAAAACTTTCTCTGTCTGGTTTGTTTCTCTTTATCTCTGGTTTTGAAAGGCAAAATCAGTAAGACATGATGGCTTTCACATCTCTTTCATCTCATCAGTAACAATGACAAAATGTTGTCATTGTGTATCTTCTTTGCAATATGTAACAATAACTCATCACTGGAGCATCACATGAAAGTAAGTCATGGCAGGAGGATAAAAATGTACTACTCTCTATATGGTACTGATGTGCAACAAGTGTTTCATCAATCAATTTCATACACTACTCTGCCTTCAAGCAAAACAACAACCACACACTGTGTGTGCGTGTGTGTGTGTGTGTGTGTGTGTGTGTGTGTGTGTGTGTGTGTTTTAATGAGGCTTTGCTACAGAAAGTCTCAAGCAAAGTCTCATAGGAAGTGATGCAGAGGCATTATGGGATGCTAAGTAGCTAACTTACTATCCACTGATTCAACTACACGTTAGTTACTGTAGCTAACGTTATTACCTGATGTTGGAAACATCTGAGATAGTGTAAGTACACAGCTCAACAGAATAAATACCACAGATCTTGTTGTTGATGGACATCTACATTTAAAAATGTTACATATTGTACTTCTAAGATAAAGAGAGAAGATGATGGAAAAGAAATCATGCCCAGTAATCTCTCCTCTGTATGGCAACAAATGTTCCTTATTTTCTGTTTTACTCTAATCACCTCTTTGTCTCACAATGTTTTTTAGCTTCCTGTTGTTTGTGATTGAGACATCAGTTTGAATAAACTGGGCAGATTAGATTGGCAATTATGTTTTTTCATCTCAGAAAAACTGCAGTGATCTGCCCTGGAAAAATAACTTGTTATGTTAAACATAGCTTCATTATGTTCTAACTATAGTCATTCTCAACACTTGGTAAAGTGTCTCTTCCCCACACTGCAACAGGGTAAAAAGCTTTACTTTACTGGTCAATTAGAGGTGATTGTCTATGCTTCCAATGCTGGGTACATTTCCAATCATCTTGTAGAATTAAGATTTACCTCAGAAC
The DNA here is from genome assembly GCA_903364295.1 of Serranus cabrilla. Taxonomy (NCBI): domain Eukaryota; kingdom Metazoa; phylum Chordata; class Actinopteri; order Perciformes; family Serranidae; genus Serranus; species Serranus cabrilla. The sequence continues at coordinate 499,158 of CAFUXE010000722.1, forward strand.
ATAATCCAGGAAGTGATTGAGTTTGCACACCAACATAATTTGGAAAACAATTTAGTGCTTCATGAATGTAATTTCTCGAAGACAGGGTTGTCAAACGTCCTAGTTCACATTGACATAACATTATAGAATATTTTCATGCGAGATAGGAGAGGTTAGGGTAAGTATAGCAGGGTTAGCCATAATGAATGGACAACGCTTTTCCTCTTCTTTCCACTGTACAAAAGTGAAGCTAAAATTTCCCAGATACTGTCAATACTGCTCCCAGGCAGTAGTGCTTTTATTTTGTCTTGTCAATTCCTGTTTTATTTTGAACCCCTCCTCCTGTTTTATGTCTGGTGTCTTTACTTCCTGTTTCCCTCATTTCCCGCCTGTGTGATTACCTTTCCCCGCCCTAATGTGTTTCACCTGCGTCTTGTCTTTTCCCGCCTTCCTGTGTGTATATATACCCTGTGTTTCCTTTGTTCTGTGCCAGTTCGTTGTCCTCCCATGTTGAGTCATGTTCCAGCAGTTTCCTGCCTGTTTACCTGTTGTTACTCTGCCTGAATTCCCAATTCCGCCTCAGCCCTGCCGATGCCTTTGCTTCTCTCTGATGGACTTCACTGATTATGACCCTGCTTTTACGGGGCTCCGTTTTTGGCTTCTCCTCATGGGTTTTTGTGTGACACTCTGCTCTCACGTGTCAGACCAAGCCTGCCGATCTAACTGCTCTCTGCCTGTGCCTAGTCAGAGTTTTTTCCGACCAGCAACGCAGTTGATACTAACCTGTGTGCCTGTTGGTCTGCTGCCTGCATTACCCTGCCTCTCCTCCCGATAATCAGGAGATTATCCATTGTTGTTGATAATCTCCTGATTTTCATTAAAAGACTTATTTTCCATATCTGTCTCTGGGTCTGCATCTGGGTTCTCTCGCCTTACCCCGGCGTGATAGATACGGCACTGCCATCTTGAACTGCTGACGTCATTTGGAGCCAGAGTCTGCACAGAACACCTGCTTGACCCAATCAGAGTACTGAGCTGTTTATCATGATGTTACACCTCTATTCTGTAGGGTCAAATAACTATTTAAAACCAAACATATCAATAAAATTAACCCTTGGACAAACATCAGCATGATAAGAACTACTTAAATGACGGAAAGCATCTTTTAGAAAAACTTTTTTTGTGCACTTTGACTTTTCAGTCCCATCAGCTATCATGGAGAGGGCGGGGTTTGTGACCTATACTGCAATCAGCCAAAAGATCTTGTTGAATCAGCCACCAGATTGATCAAAGTCTCTATCACATGCTAGGTTTTCTAAATCCTGAAAACAGTGTGGTAAAAGTGAGCTATAGAGATACTATCTTAAAACAGAACCATGGTATCCAGGAATTATGCTAAGCTAAGCTACGCTATCTGTCAGCTGGCTCTAGCTGCATATTTACTGTACAGATGTGGTATCACTCTTCTAGAAAGTGAATAAGCGTATTTCTGCAAATGTCTAACTCACAAATATAAAATAAAACATGTTCAGCCTTGAAGAGTTTTCATCTCCACTGCAGACATAATTCTATGAATGGTTTCCCAGAACTTTCTGCAAACTTTCACATCTATGAGTAAAGGGTAATTGAAAGGTTGTTTTAAAATACAGCAAAGGCTGCTGAGTTTTTGTCAAGGTTTGTGTGGAAGCTTTTTTCAATCAGGTTTTGCAAAGCATGTTTGATATGAAGTATGTACTTCCGTACTCACTAGAATTAAGCCAGTTCTTACCTGTCTAGCAGGCTCTAAATGGCCTTGGTCCATAATATATGTGTGGGAAATACTTTAAGGCTTTAAGCACTGCAGAGCACTCAGGTCATGACACTGGCATTCTTATTGTATGAGAGGAGAGGAGGTTCAAAATAAGGTGATGCTGCCTTTAGTTTTTATTCTCCTTGCGGCTTGAGATGTGACTCACCTTTTTCTGTCCCCTTTCAATTAGTTTGTAAGAGTTTCTTATTGAATAGTATATACACTATGATTTTCCATCTACTTGTGGCTGTGGATGTATGTTATATTCCTTCTTCCTTCTCCTTAAAAAAAATACATATTTATATATTTCTCTCTATATAAACGGAGCTGCACAAAACTGCTTTGCCTTTGTCAAACAAGCCAAAAGCAAAGTGAATGGTGTATTATAACAAAATATGAGGTGCATTTCTAACCTAAATCCAAAACTGAACTTCAAATGCACCGTGCATACCTCACCATATGCATGCATTCAGTATTTCCAATATATTGGTTAAAGCATTCCTGATGCCATCTCCAAGTCTGTACAGCAGCTGTACACTAAAGAATCACTCAATATCACACACCCCATACACCGATGAAGACTGATAGTTTAAAAGAGGTGTGAAGGAATCCATTACCGTCAGGCTGCCGCAACCTTCTCTCAGCAGACAGGGAGAGCTACGACTTCACCTCATTTTAAAGCTTTGCAATACAATCTTTGCCCTAGAATAACACGGGAATTCATACTCTTACATAACTCAAGCATCACTAAGACAAGGGTGTAACCACAGAGGTTTAAATGCTGAATAATCCTCCCTTTGGAGACATGACACCATAGGCAGAATCTGCATGTAGTTTACTTTGGGATTTTATGGAGAGTATATCTGATTTGGCTACAAATGAAGAAGCTAATCTAGCTACCTCCATTATAGTTACATGAATGTTGATGTAAAGGAGCTGAATTAATACCGTTTCCTTCCTATTATACCTCTAAGATGTAATAATGAGGCTTACATATTTGGTCAAAGCATAGTTAAGAAGGAGATTTTCAGTGATTATTTCAGTGAAAACTAATTCCTACAACCACAATGAGTAGCTTACAAAAACAAATTTAACAGCAGCATTTGTATTCTGGTGAGTTCATCTATTGGCAGCTGTTGTATTCATTCTAGGGAGCTAGATGACACACACGTTTAAAGGTATTAAGTAGCAAATATGTTACATTGCTTTAAAAATCGACAACTACATTAGATATTATGTAGAGAATGTTAAGGCCCAGTCTGAAAACTTCTAAAACAGTTTTCTCAATTTCACCAGGTGTGTCACTGATGCATTTCATCACAAAAATGAGGGATCCAAGTCTTATTGTGTTTTCAGTTCACTGTGGTCGGACAAAAATGGCCATGCTGACCAAAATAGTCATCTTCTTAATTGTGCATCCACAAATCAAACCATGTTCCAAATGATTATTTCTATGTATCCTCAACAAGGAAATAATCTCTTACGGGGGCCCCTGCTATTCTCTTAACACAAAAAAAATAACACACAAATGAAGATGACAGAGGGAAACAGGATCAAACCAAAGCTGGGAAGCGTATCCCCACACTCCATTCACATCTACTTTATTTTTGCTTTTTTCTAACAACCATTGATTCTTCGCTCTCTGCCTCGTTGGGTGATAATGGAAAAAAAAAAGTCCTTTATACACTGGAAAATGGAAGGAGTAATAACCATGTGATGTCACAGCATGAGCCATTTTCCTTTGCAGGAAGCAGAAAACATTAATATATGTTTTTGTTGTGTAGACACAAAACAGATTTTTTACACATATTAAGTGCAAAGGACTCAAAACCTTAAAAAGAAAGTAAGTGAAAAGCTTTTCCTGTTGCTTACCTAATTTGTCCTTGAGGAGGATTTACTAATTACCCTTTTTGAAAATGTCAATATCCTTCATGTTTTGGGTTTTATTGAATATTTTTTGTATTTCTAAGGAAAAAGTAGTTATTTAATATTAAGTGGATTCCTCCTCCCTACTCTGTCATTCCTTACAAAAACAAACAGTTTTGTAGAGGCTTTTTCATGTCTTTCCACAGCCTGTCTGAGTCCCTAGAGCCGCTGGTGCATAAACGGGCAAAAGAAAGCTGAAGGCTGCATGCAGACCGAACACTCACACACACTCTCTCTCTCTCTCCGTTGCAGAGTTGCATAGTCATTATGCCGCACTCCAGGGAGACTCGTTAAAAACATTCTAGAGATGCAAACTTTCATTCCATTTGCAAGTTATCAGAGCAGTTTGTCACAGCCAAAGTGTTGTGATGTAGCTTTGGTGTTCCCATGAGGGCTCTGTCAAAGTGCCCACCCCTTCCCTTTCACTTCATCTCCAACTGAATGCATGCACTGTACCTCCAGCAGTGGCCCATTAAGACCTGATGACAATCATCAGATATTTGAGAAATCAGCTGAAACTCTTGAATAAGCTACACGAGCTGGAGCAGGTAAGAGATGTTAATGATGCATACGCTCTCCGAGATCCCTCACGAGCATTTTCCTGTGGAGCCAGAAACAAGCATGCACCCAGTAAATAGCAGCTCTTGAGTCAATCATTCTTTATCAAAGTAGGCCATCCATCCCTTTGCTCCCAGTCGTTTGTACACAGCTATCAGACCTGGGCCACTGAAGAGGGAAAAGGACAAGCCAAGAGAAAGTAATGATGTTTGTGATGAGCCTCAGTGTTGACTCAAGTCTAGCTGTTAAATCCCCGGACTCTCACAGCCAGGCCATTACACACACTCGGTGTGGTCCCCATAAGCCGGCAGAGGGGCTTTTATGGGGCGGAGGGCTCTTATTTGAGGCTGTGCTGACCTCCAGATCAATGAACCCTGTCTGCACAAAACCCTGTCTGCACAACTTGCACATTTCACCCTTTCAATTAGAACTCCTTGCAGCCAATTTTGTAGTGCTCACCTTTATGATTCGGCTGTTTGTTTACTGGCCTTGTTTGATTTTTTTTTTAAAGGATAGCGAAGTCATTTTCTTGCTGCAGCTCCACCACCAACACCTCACTTCTGAATAGCATGTGGATGACCCACTGGAGGAGCACAGTAGCCACAGTCGAGTCATTTCAAATGATCCTTCACTCGCTGTTCAGATTCCTGTTGATTTCTGATTAAAAGAAACATACGTGACAGCTTACTGGGCCCAGCACACATTTTCTGCCTGAGTCAGAAAAGTGAAATACAAATAGAGAATCAGAGATAGGGTCAGGGCCATCTCAGTTGAGGTATAAAGGTGGTTGAACTTACGGTAATAAAAATGTAAGTGAACCCTCTGCCTTTTTGCATCATATAGTCAGAAGATTTGGTCTTATATTTCAACTCACAGTGATGGATAAGCTCATCTTCATGAAACAATATCACTAAAACAATTACCTGTTTTGGTGTATTTATTGAATTAATTACTGAAACAAGTCAAATTCACGATGGAAAACTGAGTGAACCCTTGGAAAAATTATTCAGATCCCTTACTCAAGTGAAACTACTAACCCCACACTGTGAAATCACTCCACTACAAGTAAAACTGCATTGAAAACTTACTTCAGAAAAAAAACAAAATTATCAGCACTAAAATGTAGTTAAAGTATCAAAAGTAAAAGTATTCCTTATGCTCATTATGCTCTATGCCCTCTGCACTCCAGATTAAAAGTGTTATTAAGATGTTACTTCTCTTCTTGCTCTAACAAGTTTGTGATTTAAAAAAATGTGATTCTACTTCTCATTCCGTGGAAAAGTTTGATTATAATGTATCCAGCCAGCACTGTCTGCCAAATCAACAGATGTGAAATCTACATGGGTCCACACTACCCCCTATACCGCCTGTATGTCTAAGAATTTTCACAAATTAGAACCATAAAAAACGTTGAGGAACAATGAGAGAAAAAGATCCAGATATATAGAGTCCGAGTCTGAGGACAGTCAGGCAGCAGCCATGCTCTAAAAGCTTTAAAGCTGTCATCTTTAAGTAAGTTTCCACTGGAACAGAAGTAATATACATGATGAATAACCTTGAGAATAACAGTTCCAGGCCACATTAAAAAGGCAGCTGTGAGCTACCTGCCTCTGGGAGACAAAGCTGGTGAGGATGGCGGTGTTACCTCCAGGGACAGAGATAGCTGACAAACAACTCCTCAGCCCTCTTGGTTTTAGGAGCTTAGTGGCCATTTGCTGTCAAAGAGGTGCTCAGTTGTCCATAATGTGACTACATTGAGGTTGGGAGGTTGCGCCGCTGTAGGCGCAAGTTGATCCGAGGACAAATTGGCAGCATTTAGTGAGTCAACATGTTGATCCTCATTTCCATATCTCACCTGGGTGCTAAGCCCAGCATTAGGGTGGTCTTCCGTAAATACAAAGGCAGCAGAGCAGATAAAAACTGGCCTGCAACAAAATGCTGCTTGAAATGTGGAGCAAATAGATATCATTTACACTTTGCCCACAACAACAGTGCATCTTTTGTTCTCAGCACATCATGGCAAGGTCGGAGGCGGGTAGTTTTTTTGTTTTTTTTGTCGAAAACCGGAGTAATTATCTCAAGTCTCTCTTCTCATTCAAAATGAACTGCTACCCCGTCTCCCTCTGTTTTCTGACAGCATTATTCAGATGAGTTGTGCATTGCAGTGTGAGTCATGTTTACTGACCAAAGCCGCAGTGTGAAATCCAGAATAATTGCTCTCCACAACTCCCCTGGCATTCCCTGGCACATTGTGCTGGTCTGTTCAGTTCAAGCAGGAAGCCCAACTGAGACAGAATTTTCCAAAAATAAATGAAGTCAGTGTTCTGTTGTTCTCTGACACATTTCATGTCATTGAAAAAAAAAAAGATTACAAGAATAAAATATTTTTTTCTTATGAATTCTGCAGGATAACGAGATAAAAACATGTATAAAAAGGCTCCAAGGGAATGAAGATATATGGCCTCCCTCTCACTGAGACTGCTAGAAGTTTGTCTTGCTCTGTATGTTTAGTTCCAACAATTTCCACACCTCGAGATGCAACTGAGAAAAAGCAAGCCCCTGGATAACCCTTCTGTATATCTAGCAGCATATGTAATTGCTTAAAAATGGGAGCAAAACAAACAGTTGTGTCAGTGGCACAGTGTGCACAGCTCATTATACCAGAGCTTTTCTTCAGTGCCTGTACAAAATGACACGCAGGGAGGAGCTCTCTGTGCTGGTGTGAAGTGAGGCAGCACTGGTAACAAGCAGATAACAGTCCCACCAAGATGGTGCTGCCAGTGCTTTGCACAAGAATGGGATGGAAGAGCATCATTGCCATTCAGCGCTGCACACAAATGTGCACACACTCTCACACCCAAATCTCAAAAGCAGCAGTGCACCCCCCCCTTTCCTTCTCCCACGTGTCACTCTCCCAAATTGTTTCATGTTCTTTAGAGTGACTAAATAAAACCAAAAGGCAAACAAATCCTCCTGGGACAGAGAGGCAGAGAAAACACTTGTGTCGGATACTTTGTAGTTCTGCCTGTGTCTAATACTTTCTAGTCTGGTTTCTTCAAAATGGCTTTTTCTATTTGAGCTTGACTCTTAAAACTGTGGAAGGCTTTAATGGATAGAGGAAGCATCTCTTAAGGACTTACTGCCATCTGTTGGTACTGAGTGAAACTGATAATCAGTCAACAATCACTGCGCTGCTGCGTTGTACAAATGACTGTTAGTACACGCTGACTTTGACTTCAATATTTTATCCATTCTATGTAAAACTGCTGTTGTCAAAAAAGACTTAAGGGCAAGGTCTATGTACTGTGCATACTGTTGCTGTACTGTACACAATATGCTTCTATTCACTGCCACAATAGTATACTCAAGGTCTGGGTAACTGCCTCTATGATGGCTGCTGCTGAAGTGAATTACTTTATTCTGGAACATACAAAGAAAATGCTCAACTTGCACTAGTGGATTCTTCCCCGAGGGAGGGATAATGGTCTCCATTCAATACTACCAATGTACAAATCAAAAAATAGAAATAAGTATCAAATATAAAACTTTGGATTGGTGAGGAAAATAAAAAACTAAGTTTCCTGACACTTTAACATCACCTACCACGCACGAGGTTAAATATCCACTCAAAATTCTGAATTTGTTTTGCAGCGTGGCATTAAAATGAGCAGTGTGTTTTTTCAAGAGTTTGTAAAATGACTTGTCGTAATGAATGTGCATGGACCTCCGTTTTCATAACATCTTGAATCACCATCTCACTCTCATTTTTGCATGCTTGACTGAGCCATAATTACCATTTAAAGTGGGATAGAAGTGAGGTGACTGAGATGGTTGTTTGCACCTCAGGTCACGCATGCCAGGCTGCCTTTCTTGATTACTTGATTAGGTGAGGCTAGAGGAGATCAACCAATGGAACATTTGGAGGGAGCACACACACAGGCAGACTGTGACACAGCAGATGGATTTCCCCCAGTTTTATACAAGAAGCTTTCCATCCCATTGGCTGTTTATATAGGACTTTAATGTTATGCTAATTTCCTCTAATATTTCTATTAAGTATGTTCACAGTATAATAGTTATTTGATGTGAATGTATAAAATAGTAAATCCAGCAGTAATGAAAACCATTAATTTCCCTTTATTTTAAAAAGTCAAACTGTATGGTAAAGGACAAAGAAAATACAATGCTTTCATGGTTCTGTTACACAAGATGTAGAGAACAATTCAGTTTGTTTTATGAGGCATTTGAACCACGGCCATTGCTGTTTGAAATGGCACATCTCCACCACCAATAATGGATCTAAAAACTGGCAAAAAAAATACAAAGTTGTCACATAATTGGCAGAAATGTAAAACGTGGTTACAAAAACGGTTTGCCTTAAGGAGGACCAGGATATCATGGCTACACAGATGGACCTCTGGCAAGTTCCATTACTGAATACAATAGCTGTGAAATATGCCTCCAAACTGGCTAATTTTAAAGGGAACCATCTGTCAAAAAGTCCCCCTTTGTTACATGAAAGGGGATTGGATCTATTTAGCTAAATGTGGCACTGTGACCGTCTCCTGAAGGACTATAAAGAAAAGAACAAGTATTGATTCAGACAGAAAACATGTTGAAAATTAAAATATTAAAGCCCTTACATTACAGTTGAACTAGTTAGTAGGAGGTAGGGAATAGAGAAGGAAAAAAACAAGATACAGACTTTTTTAAGTCCTTCTACTGCATCTGGTGCTATGTTAATGAAAAAAAATACAAATCAAGATGGTAGCTATAAGCTAGAGGTCCTCAGTCTGCCTCCTCGTCCTCAGACTCAGACTCTGGAAAAAAGAAAACATCCGTCAGCACTGCGCTCAAACATGAGTGCACACTAAGTAATACCGCCATGTCATTCAACCTTCTGAACCCCAAGCAGTTTCAAGGTGATTTTGCTCCCGTCACATTTGACTCACTCTGGCCTCATTTTTTACTGCAATATACAAGTCATGCACCTCTATGGAAACAACACAACCATGGCTAGAAGGACGGAGAACTGAAATATGTCTTTGGCAGTATAACACATGTATCATGCCATAGATCATAAAAAGAAAAGGAATTTACTTCTCATAAGTTGTGGAAAAAATGGAATCCATGAATGGACACAACATTTTTCCAAGAGCTACCATTATTTGAAAAAAGGATGCTATGCATATTGAACAGTTTACATTTTATAACCTCCTCTTCAAACCTCTCCTGACCTTTCCTCCCACACCAACTGACAAGGAAGAAAAAAAAAAGAACATGGTGCTTACCTTCCTCTGCGTTCTTGAGCCATTCCACAAACTTCTTCATCTGTTCAAGGAAAACGCTCTTTCCTTTGGCAACGTGGGCTTCATGGTACCACTTCAGAATTGCCTCCTCACTCAAGACATCCGCTTTTAAAAGAAAGAAACAAAAACATTGGGGGGAAAAAAATCATATTCAACACGATGCCAACAGCACAAATGTTTCAGCAGGTGCTTGAAAAACGAATGTCGCCAGGCAGGTTGACAACATCAATCAAGACAAACTTTTGGCTGTAATCTCTGGCCAGCTGGCATCATTCACACACAGCTTCATAGTTTCTCAATATAAAACATACTCTTTTTCAAATAAATGTGAGGATGGGGAAAATGAGCTCCATGGACACAAACTTACCTTTGTAGAGCAGCACAACAATTTTCTGGAAGGCCTTCATGAAGTGGATGTTGTCGTAACAGTACTCCTGGATCTTCAGCAGGAGAGTAAGTTCAGAGAGGCCCTGGGAGGTAAACGCCTTCAACAGTGGACTGTATTGCTGCGAATGTAAAAGAGGAAAAAATTAGACTTGATGATAGGATATTATTCTGAATTGTTACTTTGTTTTCACTTTGCAGGTGAAATGGCTTTGGGTTATTAAATCAATTATCTTTTCTGTGTGGTTCAAATCCAGAGCAGCCTGGATTTTTACCTTTTTTATAGATCGCAAAAACATGAGTGATATTCAAGTTTTTATACAACTCTCGTTTCCGAGTTCGTTGTCATGACATCCACAGAGTCAAATAAGAGCAAAGTAACAGAAACAGAAGCCATGTTTCCATTGAAGTCGAAGCGAATTATGGATGTTTCTATCAGTTGGTTTAGAGCGAATAAACGAAGCTGCATAAATGTACTTTCACCAGAAGATGGCAGTGGAAAGCACTGCTGTAGGCTAATCCATCAAAACAGTAGAAGTAGAGATATGGTGAGAGACGTGACATAAAACAGCAACAGACAAAGAGGTTGCTAATCGGACAACTTTGGCCATCCACAAGAGAAAAATGGAGAGAAGTCTTGAGGAAAAAGTGTTTCTATCTCCCATTTAGCATATTAACTGTTTTTCAAAAAAGACAAAAAACACCTCAAGCTTGAATAAAAAAATGAATGCACATTTTCAAACATTTTATAGAAGTTTGGCGTTTCCATCAATCTTTTCGAATGTGAATCTTCAAAATGCGCATAAAAATTGGTTGATGGAAGCATGACTACATATGTCACCTTTAAGAGTTTGATGGCTTGTTCTGTGACCAGCTCCTCCTTCTTGTTCCACTCCACGGAGCTCATTACACTGAACCAAATGAGTCCAATCATTGTCTGCTCGGAGATGTTGTTCTTCTTGATTTCCTCTCTGACGTAGGCGATGATCTGCAAGATCCCAGGCCCACAAATGGAACACACATTATTGGCAAAGTAAGACAAACTATGGCTAGCATGTGCTGAGGCTTATTGCTTATCAAATCCTGCAGAAGTCTAAGATATGACAGCCCTGGCAGGACACAGAGGCTTGTAGGAGCAGATAATATGTAAAGGTTGAGTGGATTTTACCAACATGTCACTGATTCCTTTTCTCCTCAAGACAAACAGGGCCAGAGGTTGGGACGAGAGCAATCTTAAGTGTCACCCTCAGTGGTGCGATAAACAAAATGGGACTTGGTTATTGTGAGAGCAGCTGAAAAAACTAATGAGGCTTACATCTTTAAGGGGGTCCCCACGAGACATCTGCTCCTCAAGCTCTTTCTGCAGCTCCTTGCGAGCACCTATGGACTGCTGGTTTCTGGCAAAGTCGGAAAGCTCCTTGAGCCCGGCGTCTGTGAAGTACTTGGAGAAGTGCTCACAACTGCGCTTGTTGGCAGGGAACAGCTCCTGAAAAAAGCACACAATCAAATATTGAGGCAGACCCTGTTCAGCCAGAGAAGCCTTCTTCAGCAATTAAGAAGCCTTTGTTCATTAATTGCCTGAGTACTGGATGCCACAATAGCTTGGAACTGTTAAAGTCATGCAAATTATGAATCTTATTTTCATCAAACAACCTTATTTAGAGAGAGGAGTTCTTACTGCACTGGGAAGCATAATGCTTCATCTGAGCCCTCTAAAGATTTTGTATTAGAGATGTCATTCTCACCATGAGCCTGCTGTCCATGCCAACCTTTCTGAGACTGGCAGAAACAGAGTTGATGTCCTTTTCAGAAAGCCAGGATTTGAAGAGTTTTACAGCGAAGCTCGCTGAAACACCTGAACAAATGTATAAAAATATGAGTCAGCTGTTGCTAACAGACCTGCCAGGATAACGTTAGGCCCGAGTAATACATCAATAAACAACTCCACAGGATGAGATTAGATTTAGATTTAACTGGAAAAATGCCTAAAATAAAAAGGATGCAGTCAACAAATTTTTTTGGTCCCCAGGTATATAAAATGTGTGTCTTTGTGTGTGTGCGTGTGTGTTCCTGGATCTTAAGGTTTTAAGGTTCCTGGTACATCAAGCCAAATGACAACCATTGGGAACAACTGATGCCATCCAGTGATATTGGCTGACAACACCAGGTCAAAGCAAAGACAATTATAACAATGTCATCTGCATCTTGTTTCAAACAATATCACTTATACCATAAGCTCGTAAGAAGACCAATTAAACATTTACATGCTACAATGCTAGGCGCTCAGCTTTTATTTTTTGGATTAAAAATGCAGATTAACTAATATCTCATTATTATCTATTATTATTTAAGTGGGTATAAAATGTAGGTGTGTAAGCTGAAGAGGGTCCAGGTGCATCTTTTGACTTAAAGTGATGATGAGGCAAAGCAAGAAGTTTAGATATCAACATGTCATGTTGACATATTGGTATCAGCACATGCCGGCTTGTAAGTAGATGAAATGTGAAATATATGTTTGAGGTAGTTTAGGAGCCCTGGGCCTCATATAGTTATTTTTTAAGATTATTTTAGCCTTTATTGCATCGTACAATTAAAGATCCAGGCCACTGCAGTATAAACTCAGCCTCAGTACATGGTAGGCAGACTCTACCAGCTGGTGCCCCATAGGCCTATTTTTGTCTGTGTGTATATCCACTAATGACACCTCTAAATATGACAATTTGTTTGGTGTTCACTTCCTGGAGAATAACTTACACTTCACAACTACTGAAGCTCCTTGTTTTTTTTTTTTTTTACATTTGCAGACTGGTGCTCCACCCTCTTTACACTTTCATTTGGGTACTGTTGAGATCATCCTCTCAACTTTGGACCTGCAGCCTCATACTGAGCATTTATTTATGCTAATTAGGATCAACTTGCAGACCCTTTCAACTTATGAGGTCAACAGGATTCAGCATTTTAAGAACACGGGTATGAACAATGCGGAGGATTAGGAATAACTTCATGAATCTGATTAATGACACTAGAACTACAGCAAAACAAACAGCCAAAAGAAAATAGCTATCATTAATGCACAACATGGCTTTGTATGGGTAAAAGTGATATCATTAGTCACCTGACACATTTACTGTGAAGAATATGATATTAATAGTGTTAGTGCAACGTAGAAAAAATGTGATTCCCTTAACTGTATAACTAACAAATCATGAGAGTTACACAGAATTTTATAACATTGACATACCAGAAACATAAATTGGTTGTTTCATTGCTTAATTATGTCTGCACAAGATTTTGGATGGGAAATTGTCGGGTATCCATTGTACAGCTTTTTTGACTAACAAGGATTTTCCTCCTTATGTCCAAATATCTGAAAATGTGCTGATTTATTAACTGTTCCTTGGTGTAGCCAATAACTGTAAAGCACTGAGGTGGGTTAAGAAAGTAAATGCAAATGCATTTATCCTTTAAATGTTTCATTATTTAGGAAGTCTTTGACAACACAATATGCTATGCATTTTAATTGTTGTGGGAAGGAGGAGTAAGAGAAATTCAAAAGGGGATACTGTTTTTGATCATTTAAAAAAATGCAGACACTAGAAATATAAAATTAATATTGTTTTTCAAGATTAACTAAAAACCCTTTACATCAAATTATTTATCCTCAATCCTACTACTCCTACCTGCTGACCTTATCTGCAAAACAACAAAACCAGGCACGCCAACAGGGCAGAAAAATAAGTACCTTCTTTGACAAGGTTCTCATTGAAGAGGCTGCTGAGAATGGCTGCGGAGAGATTGCCGTTGGCCAGCAGAATTCCTGTTAGCATGGCTAGCTTGTTGCGCTCAGACTCTGTGAAGCCCTTGAGAAACAGCAGCAGCTGCCAAAGAGCAAAGATATAAACACAATCCTTAAGGGCTGAATTGAGTCAGACATACATTCAGTTTGTTTTTCAAATTTTCAGTTGGAATAATATGGCCATGAATTTCTAAACTTGACCTTGACAGGTGCTATGTGCTCCTGTAAAGATGCCTTTAGCAGAAAACCAACCTTTTTAATCTCCTCCTCAAACCCTTTCTCCAAGTATTTGTAACGCCTGATGGTCTTGGTAAAGACCTAGAGCAAATACAAAACGGATTTCATTACTAGTAATAACTGAAAAAAGTTGATTCTTAACTTCCTTGTGACAACAGTGAAATTTAAACAGGAACTTAATGGTATTTACCTGGGCGTATGCCTGCATGGTCTCCATGTCCTCCTGTGCTTTGAAGAGACAAAACTCAGTGCAGGTCACGTCATCTGCCAAGGTCCCACCTGGGGCTGAAAAGAAACACATTTTCTTAAACTTTGTAAGCCTAGAAATCATCTTTTATACATAGTTCCAGGTAAATAACTGGGATAATCCTTAATGTTGTTCCTGAACTTTTAAGGGATAGACTGCATTTGTGAAAGGGCTTCATACTTTATACCTCCAATAACATTTTACTTTGTATGCTTGTGTGTTGACAATTGCATAAAACTAAAGAATATAAAAGCTTTCCTGGGTACTCTTAGTCTCATGACACAGATATCAGCTGTACAATATATGAAACAAATACGAAATAGGAGTCCTTCCTCTTACCCAGCATTCCACCAGCCACCAGGATGTCGAACAGGGTCTCGGCATAGCGTCGGTAGTCAAGCTTAGCACCAGAGGCATCAAGGAACTTTGTGACAGCTTCCAAATCAGTGCCAGAATGGTTCAGACCTTGTACGATACTTTCCTGAAACTGGGAAGGATCAAACCTCTCCTTTTCATCTGTTGAAACAATAGAATAATGAATAAATAATAGAATAATTAATAATTACTTGAGGTTCTATTACCTTCTAAAAGACCAAAGTAACTAATACAAGTAAGATGCTGGAAGGAAAAACTATGTACTATAAAAAGGTGGCAGACAGTCACGCAGGTGCTCTTTGTGAAACCTGGTGAAAACCTAACTACTTGTTTGGCTTCTGAACTAATTGGTGGTACTTTTAGCAAACAGGCTGGCTTACCTCTTTTTCGGGTTTTGAAACGCTGGCCTGTTAGCGTAGGCTTCTGCTGCCTTTGATTATTCATAAAAGACCCTCTGCAAGGCATAGGAGAAAAGAAATAAGGTCAGGGCTCGGTCATAAAAATTATTTTTCTAATTCTTTTATCAATAATGCACTAAAAAAAAAAACTGGTAGGCCATGCACATGGCTGAAAATAGCTATTCATCATCAAACTATAGTTTATTAAAAACAGGAGACACAGTGCAAGACCACACTTGGAGGTGATGGCTTTTTTTTAAATGGCATCAATCAAGATATGAAGTTAAGATCTTGAAAATACAGGGATGAACACTGGTGTTAGC
>CAFUXE010000722.1:523217-545645 GCA_903364295.1 Serranus cabrilla
CCCCCCCCTCGCCCCTCGCCCCCGGGTCACAGGAGGCCTCAGCATCTGTTTTCACTGAGGAGTAGACTACAGCATGTCCTTAAAACTCCTGTTTGGTCACACCAGGGACTAGACTGTAGCGTGTCTATGTATTTACAGTCAGGCAGTAAGTTTGCACCAACAATAATGATTGCCCCGGGGTGCAAAATAATTAAACACATCATTTTTTTATGGAGCTGATGACAGAATCAGCTAAGGAAAGAGCCACCTCGCTTCCTTTTCATCTCTGTTCAGAGTTGCACATGCACAGTACTGGTATTTTTTGAGCAAATGGCAGCAGGTCAAGACACAGTTTGAGCTGTAGCACAAGTGAGTATTTCAGTTATCCTGGAATGAAGAGTTTAGTTGGGTGGCATAAGAGGATGTGGACGAAACTCCAGCTTTGTGTTGACCCAGTTGCCTGACAACACTAACAATAAACCCAGTCTGCGTAGTTAACTACTTTGCAGTAATTAGCTTGACCAATATTGATTGTGGCGGGGCTAATACAACCATTAGCTGATGCTTTGGCTGGCCAATATTAAGTGAGGGTCATTGATGGTTTGTATATTTAGATTAAAGGTATATACATGTTTGATTAAAATGTCGTTTAATTTAATGTAACAGAATAACCTGTAGAATGCTGTAGCAAAGCATTATGAAGCTTTATAGATAACATATGTTGTGAGATCAGAGCAGGTGATCACTGTTTTCATCCCTCCAGAGAATCCCCAACCATGTGAAAAGGAAGTAAGTTGATTTAAAACTGAATTGCAGACGTAAGGCAGCTGGTAGACATGAGTCGTCCCTGGGAATGTTTTGGCACAATGCCATCAGAGCAGCACATTGCTCTATAGTTGGCTGGCACGGTGTAACAGACCTCACTGGACTTTGGGTTGACAAGTGAGCAAATTTTTCTCCCCTCTGCTTTGTACATTTCTCTCAGTCAACATTTTTGCTGTTCAAGCCCATTTTTTATGTCTTAATTGCAAAAGAATATCAATAATTTTTCAATGTACTTCCTCCATGGTGTCAGCCCACCTTTCAAAGATTTGTTTTCACGCTGAGTGAGAGAGTGAGTGGTATTGGAACTTGACTCTTGCCTCCCACTAAGAGCCAGGCAACTTCTTTATGGGCCAATAACATTGTGCCCTGCAGGGGAACAGAAGCCAGGGGAAAAGTGAAGTGGAAGTCGAGGCAGGGAATCCTTTTTTTTTCTGGAATGCCATGCTGCTGCAGAGTTGCTGCTGAAAGTTGATTTTGACAGCTGATAGTGGGTTATGTCTTGGAGACAAAGTGAGAGGTTTGTGCCTAAACATTAGAGCTCTGAGTGGTCCTACGTGGCTGTCAGCCAAGTGTTTCAGATCACATACTCTATTATCCTCTGATCCAGTTGTTTAATCCCCAAACACGAACTTCACACGCCACATCTGTGGCTGCATTATCAGATATTTGTGTGAAGTTAATCTGCAGAACATTTATTTCCCCCCCAAGGGGTGTCATGTGTCAGCTAATCTGGGGCTTCTTCTCATTTCCATTCCCATTTTATTTACTGAAAAACATCTGAAACATCATATTTTCATTCTTGATGCCGAGTGCGTGCTTCTGGTTATGCGGAAAAAGACATCTGTACCAAGAGAGCAATGAACAATAGATGACCACATGGCCTCATCTGTTAGCCTGTTGTGGACAGCCTGTCACAACAGCAGGCATTGGGTTTTTAGTACAGCAAAGCCCTGTATCAGGGCCCTGAATGTATCGTAGGCCCCTCTTTTATCTCCAGCCCTATAGCATTGGGATTACTGTCCCAAAGGAGATGGCGGGCAACACTGGACTGAAAACTGCCAGCCCCAGCAGTGTCTTTGTCACGGTGCACTCCAGCTCAGACCCTTTACCGGCCCACAAATATTATAATGCTGCAACAAGCAAGGGGAGTGCAGGAAAAAGCTATGAAGCGGTTTACTGTTTTGGGGGGTTATTTCTTTGATTTATAAGAAGCCTTGGAACAGGAGCAGATTCCAGCTGAGCAGACACTCAGAGGTCAAGGGCAAAGTTCCGTAGTTATGTAAGAGCCTATGGGACATTCTCACATGCAATGGGACTGAATAGCCAATGAAAAGGCCCCACTCCTCCCCTAGAGTCAAACCACTGCTGTACAAACATGTCCAACCCGGAGTTTATTTGCATTGGCTAAGTTTGGGACTGTTTATTTTCTGATCAGAGAATGCCTCTTACAAAACGTAGCCAGAGACCTCACAAATAATGGGCAACAAACGTCAAGTAATTGCCTAATGGGTGTAATAAAGTGATACATTATTTGAACCAGCATGTTTCCTTGCCGTCTAAAAAATTTGTTTTTTGTCATTTGTCAAAGCTGATTTTTAAAAGATATTTTAAATTGGGTATCTGTGTTGTCTTGATGCAAGTTTTCCTCTTGTTTTCTTTCTCATTGTGATCCACATAATATTGCTGATCACAACGCTCAAGTGCTTATGCTCGTGTTTCATTGACAATGCCCACACTCACACACTCATGGACTTTGAGGAACGTTCTCACAAACTTTGCCTCAGGAAATTACCCACATTTCATGGCATTGTGACATTAAAACACAGGGTTACCGGGAGAACCCTGGGAGTATTTAAACAAACAAAAAAAGGGAACAAAGGATGCCTGGCATATGGGTGTCCTGGCATACTAAATGTACATAAAAACACTACTCAACCTTCCTTAAACCGGTTCACAGAAAACACATAATCAGAGGAATACAAGAATAGGCTGTATTATAGTTAATTCATCAACCATTTCTTTTTTTTTCTTTTTTACAAAAATTAGTGAATTGATTATTTAACAGTTACTTTGCATCCACTCTGGAATCATTCCAATCAAGCGGTCAATCCTTTAGTGCTTTGGCCATGAAGAAAGTAAAACACAATAATAAGAAAGGCCAAAACTATATATCATGTTTTGGTGTCATGAAGCTAATGTGATTTAGTGGTGTCCTATTTATACAATTTTGAAACCCTCTCAAGCCTCTCTGGTATTTAATGACAGCATTTTTCAATACTCAATGTTATTAAAGGAAATCCCCTTAAAGTATCTTACCCAGTTTGGTACCCAGCCCTGGTGTGTGTGCACAATACAAACAGAAAAGGGGCCACTTTAAGCAAACATTGTTCTATAGTGCTACTGGTAGTTGAATACACCACATGGTGCCTTTTTAAATTTACAGTATGTGTAATGCATCTCTTCTTTTCTCTGTATTTCTGTGCAGGGGGGGACACCTGCAGCCAAGATGGAGGTGAAGACGTCACTTCTAGACAACATGATCGGGGTTGGCGACATGGTCCTCCTAGAACCCCTGTCTGAAGACACATTCATCGAGAACCTCAAGAACCGCTTTGACCACAATGAGATCTACGTAAGTCTATGGATTGTATCCGTTTTGCCGAACCCTACTTGAGTTGCAGTGTTAAAATGTTGTGTTGTTTTACAGTTTGCTTCGCTAAGGAAACACACACAGATACTTTTCATAACTCTATTGTTCTTTCATTCCCTCTGTCATTGTAGTCTTGGCCACAGCAGTGGCGCAGATACAGAGACCACAGTAACCGACCAATCAATAAATCACATCACCAAGGAATGTAGATGATGCCTTTAAATGAGGCATGAAATCCAGAGCTCAGGGACAAGAAGGGACTTGCTGGCTATCTGTAGAACAACGGGGGTTGTTGAACTGTCATCCCCGCATAAGAGAATTGGTTCTGGGCTTTGTCTTCTCTGCAGGTCGGTCGCTCTAGATGTCAGCCAAGATGATTACAGCTCCGCTCTGGTTGCTGTTTGCTCACAGGGCTCAGGGCCCAAGGGATGATGTCACTTCATATAGCGGTGATTGCCTTAGCGGCGCGCTGGATATTTTGCAGAGATGCAGCCCACATCCTGCTGAGGATTGGGAATGGTGTTTGCACATTTCGGATGCCCTCAATTTTCTGTCCTAAACTTTAAGCTCAGAGCTTTTTATTTCCTGTGTGGTGCTGACCTAAATGTGGTGGAACTTGTTGAACACGCACAGTTGTGCCTTTTTACAATTATTTCGGTAATATACACTCCTCCAAGGGGTTCAAAAGCCTAATATATCCGGTATTAGCTTTTTATTTTGGCACTGGCTGCCTCTGAAGTGAAAGCGAAAATGGCATCTTCATGGAAAGGTAAATCACAAGGTTTGAAGTCCGTAATGGAAGCTTTTTGGTGGCATAAGCTGCGCCTCAAGAGTGATGACCAGGCAAAGCGCTGAAGCCTGTACTTATCCAATAAATCTGTGGTGTACAACCCTTGCATGTGAATGTATTTTTCCCTCATGTGGCATCATTCCTTACAAATGGCCCCAACCCCCCACCCTAAACTATCATATGACAGCTCACAGCAGAAGAAACATGGCTTTGTTTTCCAGGGGGACAGTGCATCATGTATCCAATAACTCTGTGGAAAATCAAAGAGAATGAAAATCGCCCTGGTAACTGATGCCCTGCTTCTTATGTCTTACTTTTCCTCTTTTTCTGGGCATGAAGAATCAGTAAGTGTTTCTCAAATTTGCCTACTGAAACCCTCTTTGTTTTAATGAAAAGTTCTAACTTGGTAGTGGCATGATTTTCGTTCCTTACACCAAAACTGCAGCAGGCTGATTGGTCCCATTCTTTATCCCAAATGTATTCTCTACCATCTAGTTAATGGCTTTTCACGATAGAGAAATATATTAAGACACCTACATATGTTTAATACATCAGTGCTGAGGTTTCAGCCCCAGCCATTTTGGCAATTTGCAATAACCCTAAATCCCAAAGGTCTTTTCACAGTAAGTCTAATTTCTTTTACATGATAAGCGCCTGCCAATTTGGAAAAACATAATTTTAACCATCATGTTTTCAAGGTTAGTTATATGCTTGAAAAATGCCTGCTTTTCACATAATACCAGATTTCATCTCTTATGTAAAGTAAAAGTCAAATCTGTTAATATTTGAAATAAAAAGACCCTTTCATCATATGTATTCTAGTATTGCATTTCAGACGTGCTAATAACTAAGTCCTTTGGTGATCCCTTACTCTATAAATCAGCAAGCATGAAATAAACATGATCAAAACCCACAATTAAAGTTAATATGAACAGCTGTTAATGTGTAAAATATAGACTGATTGCTGCAGTTATACATTTTACTGTTATCTTTCACAATTGCATTGATACTTATAATTGAGATGTGACCACAAAGGCTTCGAGGGTCTAGAAATGTCTAGTTTAGGTACCTCTAAGGTTCTGAAAAAGTACTTGAATTTGTGTGTGCAAACCCCAAATAACAAGTCACATCTACTCCGTGTCATATCTAGATTTTGGAACTGCCATGCTTAAGTGATTTTTTAACATTGCAATTAAAAAACTGAGTGACAAAAATAAAGGATTAATTTATGTAGCTGTTGGGAAATTATGTATCATCCAAGCAGCTATAATTTAATTAGTGAGCAGATGGCTCTTTATAACAAGCAGGACAGCAGTTGTAGAAATGCAAAAGAAAGAAAACATCCAGCAATTTCTTTTTAATAATGTGCCCACACGTGATACTCTGTTTACATTGCACACAATCGTTCCCTCTGTTACCTGTCTCCTGCACTTGAAAAGGCCCCATTTTGCCTCTGGTGGGCTATTGAACGAGAGGCTGTGGGAGGCTGTGGTGTTGCCACGGGGAAGGCCATGCTCCACTCTTGTCAGAGTGGGTTATGCAACAGCCATTACCATGGAAAGCACAGAAAAATGTTTCAGGTTGATATTTGAAAGTGCTCTCTGGGCTCTGTTTTGAGCGTAGGAGGATGATGAAGATGATGGCTGGTTGCATTCGCTCTCAGAAATATCTGACAAGTGTTATCTGTTCAACAGGACCTGTGCGAATGTTACATAAAGGTGTTCTTTTTATGTGAGATATGAAATGGAGAAAGCAGTGGTTTATTATCTTTGCCCGTGGTTTGATTAAAAATCCACTCCAGACATGTTGGACATCTTGCATTTTAATGACACATTATGTAATTCACTAATGCACCATTTGAATAGGAAACACTTAACCTTAATGGATTCATTTTATTTTGAGTTTCAAGTGTTATATCTGAGCCTGTCTGGAATAGGTATGACAGCATGAATTCTTGCACCATGGACACATATATTTATTAAAACTCTTGTTAAGCACCTTGACCTCTTTGAATGCAATGTTTACAGCCCAGCACACAGATTCTGTAAATTCTTCTTGCTTTTACGCGTCTTCAGTTTCACTCCAGGCATTGCATGCCTCGACAATGCATTAATAAGAGTACCCAGCTGGGAAAAGTTGACAGAGTCAGAATTCCTCCCACCTAGACTCAACAATTAACACCCAGCTGGACAGAGGGGAGGAAAAGTTGTTGGAATGAGTCTGTATAAAACTGCAAATAAAAAAAAAAAGTGTATTCACACTAACTGTTTAATTTTCCCTCTCCCTGCAGACATACATAGGCAGTGTGGTGATCTCCATGAACCCCTACAGGTCCCTGCCCATCTACACGCCAGACAAAGTGGAGGAGTATCGCAACAGGAACTTCTACGAACTTAGTCCACACATGTGAGTCTGCCTCCCAGGTTTCCCACAAAACCACCTTGTATCATGCACATTTTATGTCCTGCTTCGAGTTTGACATTGAGGTTTTCAATTTGTTTTTCTTTTCATGTGAAATCTTTTTTGTTGCTGTAACAAAGAACTGGTGAGAATGGCACTTCACAAGTGCTTCTCAAGGCTTTGTTAGTCTGAATGTTTTGAAGCAGGAGCTGTCATCTGTCTGTTGAAGATACAGCGCAGTGCAAACCTCTGTAAGGATTATCAATTTGGACCCAGTGATTAATGAGGATGGAGAGTTAGAGGAGGGG
This sequence comes from Serranus cabrilla, assembly GCA_903364295.1. Lineage (NCBI taxonomy): Eukaryota > Metazoa > Chordata > Actinopteri > Perciformes > Serranidae > Serranus > Serranus cabrilla. The sequence goes on from CAFUXE010000722.1 coordinate 530,170, forward strand.
TTTCGAGATCAGAGGGACACTAGCTCTTGTCAGTCTGGTGCTCTTGCTGGCCATTCAGCAGTGTGGGCATGCCATCTGTCCATTGGCAACGTTAAGTCAGCATCGCTGTGAGGCTGCCAAGATAAAACAAAGCCCGGCACTCGTCAATTAGCCTGCTGTGTCTCTAGGCTGCAGCAAAACCCTCCTCAGAGAGACAGACTGAAAGAGCGAGAGTGCCCTTGTCCCAGAACAGACACACTCCCTGCAGAAAAAGCAAGCGCCTTGGCTGTACTTTACAGCCAGCTATACAGAACTGACAGGACACAGTTTCAGGCTGTTGCCCCCCTTTTGGGTTTACAGTGCCTGTCTCCCTTCTCCTTTCTTTAGTGCACCATAGGGACTGCTGGTGTGTACAGTGTTTTCTCATGGTCAACCAATCAGTGCTCTACTTTAAATAAATTAATCAACTTTTTGTGTCCTGATTTGCCTGTTGAGTGATGATAACATTACAAGAAATTCCCCATTCAAAATAAAAATTCTGTTCTTGGTAGGTGCAATTGTTGACTGAAAGCTGTGCTACATGTGCTGTCTGCGCTCTTAACGCAGGTCATCAGACAGACCAGCTTGCTGATTAATACCTTAAACGGAGATGTTGCACTGGAAGTGGATAAAGAAAGTCCATTTTATTTTTTCCAGTAAAATGTGCTGTTGGAACAATATTGTGAAAACACAGAAGCCAAAATTTCTTATGGCTTTCCAATCGATTATTCACTTCTCTGACAATAACCAAACATGTACATAGGGATAACCCAAGGATAATTAATATTGGGGCGTTTAAACAATGTTAATGTTTGGCAGTGGACAAGCATTTTTTAAAGAGGTTCTCTGCTCTTAACTCCATTACCACAAGATCATTTAGATAGTTACCTAAGACTAAAGGTTAAATACCCAACCCTTTTTTCAAGATCATTTTCATACCATACTGACATGAACTGAAAGCTGCAGCTGCCTTAGAAAAAGGCAGTAATGGATTTGTATAAGCTAAACATGCAAAAACACTGCTTTGATCCTCAAAGCTGCTAACTTCAAGCTTTTGACTCAGAAATGACAGATGTAAAGCTTGTCGCGGTTTCAGGAAAATAGGTTTTGTGTTATACGTATATAGTCTCAAACACTTTTCTGGTGTCTGCCTGAGCCTTTCCAGCTCCAATCTGGCTGAAACTTTAAAAAACAAAACTTTGACCAAGCCATCTGTGAATCCAGGTTGAAGGAGTCATGCTGAACCAAAGTTGCTAAGATACAATGAAATGTGTCTACCATCCATCACCATGTGAAGTTGAACCAGCGGCAAAAGAATACACAACTAGAAATCTGTCCAAACAAGCATTGTTAAATAGAAAGAAGCCAGCAAAGTCCCCCTCTGTTCTCAGTTTCTGCATCTCTAGTGATGGATAACTTGGTTACATGGGAGAAGAAATAGTTCCTGTGGACTGAAATGTGCACCCCCTAAACATGCTGAAAATCAACTTACCATTAGTCTGTAAATAAAGAAGATTACGCCCTGGTTAATAGGACAGGCTCTTGTAAAAGACCTAAAATGCCAGTCAAAGGCAGATTGTTTCAACTTGCTACATAAATTGATCCTAATCCTTTGGTCAGGCCATCTGGACCAAGCTTTGTGGCTTTACATTGATCGTCCTCAAGTAATGTTAAACCCTTAGTCCTGTCAAATGTGTCAGCTCTCAACTCCATGTTATTTTATAGGAAACAAAATGACTGTGCTGTTTGGTAAGCTTTGGTCACTCTTGCACAATACCATTGTGTCATCTACGTATACTTAATTAATTTATTCTGTCTTGAGACTTGAGCTAACTAAATAAAAAATGAGAAGAGAGAGGGCAGTTTTCATATGTGCTTTAATGCAGATAGCCCTGTGACATGTTCAGCATCTGTTAGCACAAAAACTAGCATGTAGAAACCGTTAGGCTGACAAAGGTAAAACATATTCTTTAGTTCAGACAATTTGGCTTTTTTACCGTATCCTGTTTGCTGGCAAATAAGTTACAAATACAGCGAAGATTAAGCTTTGTTAACATTAAGCTTTTAAAACTAAAAATGATATACAGTTTTATATTTACATGTTAACTATACACTTGGCTAACAATAAGACATTATTGGAGATGCGGGAAGGCTCACAACATAGCTAAGCATGTTGTGTCCACCTGTTTTCACAGTTTGTGATAAGCTAACGATGAACATGCCGCAAAGCTAGCCGAGCTGTATTGAGCACACAGAATCAAAACTGACCTTCGCTCTAACTCCTGGTTAGAAACAAATTTGCATACTTTCTAATGTAATTTAATATATTTTACATATGTTGTATACGTCATCCAGAGTGTACACTCTACTTTACTATGTAGAGAACACAAAATTGCCTTCCCTTGTAGAAAGAACTTTTAACATGCAGTGTTAGCTTGACTTTTTCAATATTGACAATGTCTTGTGAGCATGACCGACTGACTAACTTAAAAAACATTAGATACCTTGAGGCAGCTGGATAGCTGTGGGTTATATGCATTTGTATGTTGTACTTTGAATACATTTGACTTCACTGGTATTCAAAGCAGAACTGCAAGTAATCATTGTGATTTAAATGCACAGTGTGTCGTGCCCTAAACACAAGGCAAATTTTGTGTTTTCTCCCTATTAGTTACCAATTATCCTTGGGGAAGTTGTTTTAAGGCCATGGAAAATGCAAAGGAACAGCAGCAATGCATTTATTAAACAATACATGTTTAGCTTTAAAAGAAAAGGGCATACTTTTATAAAGAAAACACAGTATCATCTTGTGCCCGGTCAGTATTTCTTTAATCAAAAAATGACTTCGAGTTTCTGGTGATGTTTCCAAACCAGAAAGTTTCTGTTTTTCATGACCCTGATTTTTGCATGGCTGCGCTTCAATTGGCTGAGGGGCATTATCACAGCACTGGCTGAGGGGGATCAGTGTTGGGCTTTAATTAAGGTAACAACAGGGGGTCCTCGAAATCTTCCTCTTCCTGTCTTTGATCCTCATCAGACGCTTGAACAGTATAAAGTCAGCAGCTCAGAACAGGTTGCATCAGTCAAGGCCAAAGTAGGTGTTTGGATTTGCTACTAAAGATGTTGGACTGATTACTTGAAGCACCATTGACTTGCTGTTTGGAAAAACATCCTCTGTTATGTTAAAGTGGTGGGACACTCAAGGTTACACAATTTCTAACCTTCCTTTTCACCAGTATTTTTGTTTTAAATGTATGGCCAGGCAATTAAGCTAAACATTAAAATCAGTAATTTCACATATTTTACAGCAAATATATGAAAAGGCTGACCACATTTTAATGTATTGACTTTTAAAAACTAAATTAGCATTGCAGGATCAACTGAAAGCATGCTTGAAGTATAACACTTTTGAAAGCAGGCATGAGTGGATGAGTTGTATGTTGTTGCATGAATGTTGGCAGAAGCTTGATGGAAAAATAAAAATAGTGTTGTGATATTTCAACAAAAAGAACACTTTGTCACATGATTGACTGTAGAGATAATAATATCCCAGCCTGATGAAAGCCTTGGGGGACTTTTTGTTTTTTTACTCAAGAGCACAATAAGTCATGTGATTATTCCTAATTGGTAATTTATTAGCAAGAAATTGGGCTGGCATCAACAGACTTATTCACATTGCATATCAGTCTAGATCTTCAGTTCATTTTTTATTTCCAAGGGGCATTATTAACCAGTACAGACAAAAATGCCTCTGAATAGACCTACAACCAATCAGAGCAACAAAACATGTGACATAGTGTGAAGTGACACAGGCAAAATTTTTTTAAAATGTTTTCACAGCTGTGTCACAAACTTTCTCACATTACAGGTTAACAGTCACTAAAATGTGTTTTTGAAAACATGTGAAGCAAGAAACAGGCACAGGGTAATATAACCTTGATTTATATTTGCTCAGTACTGGCTAGTTGATCTGAGTTTCGTGAGTAGCACGTCAGGCATCCCATCAAACCCACTGATTACCCCAGCTGGGAACACAGTGGCTGAAAATCAGTCTAAATGGGGGATTGACCAAACTAGCATGAAACTACTGGCTCCATTGAATTTCTCACCTTACTGTCACTGCAGAGATGTTTTACAGAACAAATAACAAGCAACAGATAACAGCCCAACCATTAAACCCCCTTTGGAGCCAGCACACACCCACACACAGTGTAAATAAACACTACTGTGTCGATCAGCAGCACCCACTTAAAGTCTCAGGTTTAAGGGTTTTTTTTTATTACACTTGGTCATGGACAACACACCATGTCAGAGCATCACAAATCTTTCTCTGACTTGCAGGCAGAACAATGTGCACTGTAAAAAGTTGTGTGCAGAGGCCAAATGATCTGTGCTCTCCCTATCACCAGATCTCTCTGTCCTTAAAACACAAAGCACAGTCTGTGTATGGAAGTTCATTCATTGTCTGACTTGGTGTTGGGGGAATTGTCTAAGCATCCTGGGTAGTCTGTTTGGATGAGATGGAAGATTAACATAGCTCAAAGTTATTGATTAAAGCCAGGAAGGAGGAGCTCAAGCAGGATTAGTTTTGTAAACAAGTTGCTTTAAATTAATGCTGTTGCATCATGATTGTCTCACCCTGTGTGTGTGTGTGCATCTCCAAGGATGCCTGAAATTCCTTGTGCATGAGTGGCAGTGTTGTTGTGTCTTTTATATGAGCACAAGGTAAAGAACAGTGAGTGTGTTTGCAGGTGCTCATCCATTTCACACCTGCTCTTGTAATCCCCAGACAAATAGAGGTATGTGTTTGTGTGTGTGCGTGCATCAGCTGGAGAAAGAACTGCAGCTGGTCCTCGCTCTCTAAAGTTGTTAGTACACTAATTGCCTGTTAAGTTCCATCTCAATTAGAGTTATTGCAGATAAACACTGGCTCTTGCCCAGGCCAGGAGACCTGCATTGATCAATTAAGGAAAAGTCAGACAGCAGATGCTTCCATGCGGCTGTTGAGTGAAGTCCACCAAGACTGTCACAATATAGATAATGGGAATCGGGTACATTGTCTTCAACTGACTAGAGGCAGATTGAGTTATCTAGGAAAAAAGCAAAGCGTTGCATCAATTAGAATACATGTATCAATTACAGAAATCAGGGATAGATAGCAATACAGATGTATTATCAGATATAATCAAATTATACCAGGAGCCTGAGTTTTTGATTGGTTACCTGGATGTGGCTGTGCTTGTGTCTGTAACTGAATAAATTCTCCAGCTGGGTTTACAGAGGGCCACTCGTGTCCATCATTTCCTCTGCCGGCCAATTTAGCAAAACGCTCTCTGCCCAGATGAGGCGCCTCATAATTAACTGGCAGGTGTTTCGATCTCCTCCTACACAAAGTCGCAAAGCATAAGAGATGAACTAATCAGTGGCCTTTCTCCAGGCGCAGCAGCATTACAGATGGCCTGGAGTCAGCTTTTGTGTGTCCCCTGCCTCCCAAGCCAGACACAGATTGAGAGAAGTGTGTGTGTGCGTGTGTGTGTGCCCCACGTCTCTAGGGTGGGATCGTATTTCCCTGATGTTTAATGAGGTATTGAGACCCCCGATGCTTTCGGCGCTCAATACCTTGTGCCACTGGAGCATTGGCTACAGGGGGGCATCACGATTGGCTAATGGAGCAAAGAGGCCCCTTCCAAGGCGTATGTCAGGGTTTTCAGCTGTTCTGCACATGCTTATGACAGCTTGACTGTGAAATCCGCTTTGTTGTAGAGGTTTGACATCGAGGAATATTATCTCCCTATAATTTGTGTGTTTATTGTGATTTTTCTTCAAATGGTAATTCTCAGTCCAATTTACCGGTGCTAACAAAAACAAACTTGACCTTACAGCCTTAGATGGTAAATTCCAGAGAAACTGTCAGTTATAACCCTCTTGATAATGCATCTTTGTAGAGAAGAATTTGAAAATGTGAATGACAGGGCATAAAAAGAATGACCTTTTGATCTTTAGGAATCAAGCCTATCATAATAGCCTTCTGTGCTAAAAACAAAACAAAACATGCAATCGGAAATTTAATTGAATCATGACCTTAAAATCAAAAGACTAATCTAATTGTGCCAGAGAATCATGCCACCCATAGTCATTGTTTCCCAATACAACCGTAATCAGATTTCATGCTGCATGTGGCATGAATCTTCAAACAGTGAAAGTGAAAGTACTGTAGTTGTTTACCTTGCTGAGTTGAAGTTAGAGGCGTGCAGCCTGTCTCATGCAGCTCTGCATCTAACAGCTCATTTTGGCTGCTCCTTGTTGTTCCTTTCCTCCCTATAATACTTAAACTGATCTGCTGTCAAAAAATGACAAAATTCAACATTGTCTTGATTTGTGGACACATTTTTGTGGGATTGTAGCTCTTGTAGTCTTGTACTCAGTTTGGCAAATATTTTAGCTTTGTTCTAAAACAACTACAGTATTTATCCACAGTAAATACATTTGTTATATCTCTCAAACAAGTTGAAATCCTTGACTGTCCTAACCAGAATAACTCACAAAATAAAGAAACTGCAGTGTTTACACATCCTTGGCTCTGAACACAAAGCACTGATTGCATTGAATCCTACATTGCTGTAAGTGCAGTTTCCAGAGAAAGGTCTGTGCCCTCCATGTCAAAGCACTGAAGAAGAGCAGAGATCACATGTGGGAGTGCTGAGTGCCTAAGCCTAGTGATCACACTAAAAGCAATATCTTCCTATGTAATGAGTATGTACAATATGGTCAGGTGGTGCTTCTCAGTAGGTCGACCCTTTGCATAGATTGTGTTTTTTTTAGCTAAATGTGATCCATTGTCGCTGTGAAGCCCTGGTATCACTACAGGCTGCTTTCTATTGAAACAACATGAAACTCCCAGCAACTTATAATTCCAGATCTGATCAATAGGGGTAAGACTGGGTGTTGATTTACATGCAGGATGTTAATAAGATAAAAAACCCATGGTAACATTCACCTCTATCAATGGCTGGGATGGACTTTGGAGCTATTTACTGCATCCTGGCATCATACAATGTTTACTTTTCCAGTGGTGTCAGTTGGAACACTCAGATTGAGAAACAATAAGTAATAGTTGGATGTTCCCTGTATAAAATACAGAATATATCTGGGAAGCTCACACAAAAACATTTCCCCATTGACCCTTCTGGTCTGGGTTTTTACAATTTTAATTAAAATACTGCATTTACCCACATTTGCAGTGGATAATTAAGTGCCCCAAGTTAAAAATTAGTTGTGTGAATTAGATATGGGAATTGATAAGATTTTATGGTCCGGTTCTTTATCAGTTCCCTTCCCGGCTCCTGATGAGTTTCTTGTGTGAAAAACGCAGTCGGCCTACAAAGTTTTTTTAGCATCAACAGAACAGTTTTATCTTCAAGGCTGAACACCGTGAAGATGAAATGAGAGTATATTTGGGGAGGATTTGTTTTCATTTAGGTTTTCAGAGATCTGCCTGTGTGGCACTCCTGTTATTTAAACAGTATTTAGCTCCTGTAACAGGTTGCTTCGTTAGAAAGCAGTGTCACTTGTGTGTAGAATGTTAAATATGTGGCATGACATTGAAGCACTGGTGGCAATGCAATTAAAAATTAATTTTACAGATTTTTACAAAACAGCACTTGCCATGATTCTTTGTAAAAATAAAGCCATGCTTCGGACTGTTTCTTCCTCACTGCCATGTCTCCTTGTTGCAAGATTCCAGTAGTATAAACAAGGCATGCGATGATCCAACATTTTCAGGCCCGACTTGTTACCTGAACTTTGGGTGTTATAACGAGTAGCACTGCGATACCAGTGTTTAATTACTAAGCTTTGGAAGTATGCCTCACTGTTTGGGAGTGAATGGGATCATTCTCAGGCGACATCAGTTAAACAGATTAGCCCCATTGTCACGATCCATCTATTTATGTCAGAATCAGCCAGATATCCGATCCTGTATCAGTGCATCCCTAGCATAGACGCATAAGTTTGTCTTTGTTCTGCAATGCACACTTCCATCTTTAAAAGTATAAGCTCAATAGGCATGCGATTCTGACGGATTGGACAATTTAGAATTATTTCTCACTGGAACTGGCTATTGATTCGCATCCCTTGTGTAAATGTGGTGTTTCAGAGTTTCTTGTAAAATCTCAAATCATAGGAAAACGATTGCACAATAAGCCCGTAATAAAGACACAAACTTAGCATTAACAAGAAAGTCTTGTGTGATGTCCTTCCTTATTGTCAAATAAAATATATGAACCATGGACAGATTGCTGTATTCTTCCTTCTGTTATTTGTTATCCATTGCAGCTGCAGTTATTTGGCAACAAGCTTATGACATGTGCACGCTGTTTTGTTATTACATAAGATATTGTTTTCAAGGAGGCCTACATAAGTTGCAGAACAGAACCTGTACGTAGGTAGATTTTAAGTGGGCACTTGTTGAAATGGCATTCTGACACAGGTGGGCAGACCGAGTCCTCTCCAGCATGTGTGTTGGCGTAATGGTGAGCTCTGTGAACCTAGAGAGACATGATTGGGAAAGTGTGAGTGTGTGTGTTCCTTTTACCACCCACTACCTCAACCCAAGAATGAAATGCAAATGTATTATGTTTGGATAATGAAGCTATTTAATCATTTGCTACATTTGTGCATACAGGCAGCAGATCTATTAGATGTACATAAGACGCAGTCCTGGACTTTGTTAATGGGTACCTGGACATAGGTTTCTGATGCTAAAGGAAAATAATTTTTTATAAATTCTCACTGTATTTCTACCTAAGTGGTTGAATCATTTCTCCATATCGAATTTCTCATTGTGTGTGAACCAGCTTCTGTTTATATCTGACATTACTAAGCCGAGTGGTAATCATTAATAACGAAAGGTTATGAATTCCTCTGTTTTCAAAGATAATGCAGCTACCTGCTGATAGGTTAACACAATGCTGATTAAACATCGCCTACGATGTCATTTATTACTTCTGTGAGCATAAGATTTTATTTTATAGATTTCTTTTATCTGTGACTGCCCAAAAACCATTGTAAACCCTCTCTATTCATAGTCAGAACAATGGGTATTGAGGCTTTTATCTGTGTACACAGCTTGCATAATAACACGTGAGAGGCATACCGAAATGGAGGCAAATAGATAAGACTCATATCTGCTGTGTAGAATATTGTTCCACCATGGAACTCTATATCTATGAAAATAAAATATATTTTATTTTTTAGCTGCAGTCATCTGGAAATGCACACTTCCATTATTTGTTTCAGGTTTCACACAAATCAGAACGTTTTATTGTAATGAATCCCCATTTAAATGGTATTTTAATCAACTTTTTGGCCAACTTTAAGGGACAGTTCACCTCCAAAAACAAAACAAAAAATTTTGTATTTTACCTGTAGTGCTGTTAATGTCAGTCCAGAGAAATGGAGGCCCTTCAGCTGTAGAAACAAATGTTTAAACACTGCTACAAATGCTCTGCTCTCAGCTGAGAGGAAGGACCAAGAGGCCATCCTCACAGAAATACAGGAGCTGAAGAATGAGCTTCAGAAAGCTAAGGCCATCGAGATGAGCAGAGAGAAGGGGTTCTGCCCCTCAACTGGGGAGCAATGGGAGGCAAAAAGAAAGCATACAGCTGTAAAGCAGATGCTCGTCACTGAGCTCACTGTGGCCAAACAGGAGCTGGAAAATCACAACCAGCAGAGAGGGAATTGAGGATGCAGGTGGACACGGAGAAACTGGAGGCTTCGGAGATATCAGAGACTCTTTTCAAGGAACTGGAAGACATGTAGATGATCTCAGAGGATTATTCAGCCAAGAGCCAGCAGCTTTCAGTGGAAGTCTCAGAAAACCTGAGCTGCGACAAATGTTCCACAAAGAGAAGGCCTTGAGGAACCAGGCAGAAAACCTCAAGAACCGAAGAGTTTGACCGACGGCTCCTGAAAGAGAAGAAACTGCAGGCAGATACTGAGAGGAGTGGATGCCGTTAAAATCAGGGAGGCACTTCACCAACCACAGGAGCAGGACGGGATGATCACGGACAAGCTTTTAGCTGAAAGCTAGATGCTCCCTGACAAGCTGAAGAAGGAGATAAAGAGGCAGGAAGATCTTGTTCAAGACGTCATGGAGCTCACTCAGGAGCTTCTTCAAGAAACCGCTTTGATGGATCAAAAACTCTGAACTTGAAGTCAGTGAGATTGTGGAGAGTCTTCAAAACGGAATTGAGCTGCATAGAAGGAGTTCTTCTGCCAGGACAAGGACTTCCTGCCGCAACATGAGGAGCTTTTCAGTTATTTCAGAACCAGGGGGGAGGAGAGGAAGTGCTGCCTACTGAGCACCACAGCCCTGCTTTAGATGGAAGAAGGCTTAGTTTACAACAAATTCATTAGTGAAATAAAAATGTCAAATATGTATCAAGAGTTTGGTTTCTAAGGGTAGAACATTTTTACTGGAAGTGCAGTTGTCACCAGCCAAAGCAGGGACATGATGTTGGAGTGTTTGATCATTTAGGTGCTTTTGTTTTTTTTTAAAAAAAGGTCTTTGTTTCTTTAGTTTCCTTTCTCCCCAAACCATCTCAGTTTTTCTCAAATTTGACTAGCATCACAACCCCAGGCGCTGCACAGTCCTGGTGGGGCAGCATGTGATTGGTCACATGAAATCAAACAAGCTGTCATTTGGAAGTTATTTGTGCGGATTGAGGATTCAGTTGAGCTGTGGAAATTTGGCCAAGACCTCCCAAAGGGCCAGACTATGGGCCCTAAGGGTCAGGCTGGCATTACACAGAGTCAGTGTAAATGCTAATGGAAATCTAATCTGCCAGACATCGAAGCTGAGTTGGGCTTGTGTCAACTAATGACTGCTGCCAAACTAGTTTTTTTGCGTAAGCATTTGGGCTTAGACACTTTATATTTCAAGAAGTTGATATTTGGCCAAAATTGTCAGTGTTCTTTTTTTTGTGGAGATTAGGGTTTTAATATTTTATTGAAAACATGTTTATTTTGGCTCTGGAAAAAGAAAACGGACAACTTTATTGTCTCCTAACCTCTCAGTTTGTGGCCTCCTCATTTCCTAGTGTGGAGCATGATAAGTTGTCACCCACCACTGTGGTGCTGATGTGGGACTAACATTACACTGTGGGTCAGACCCACAATGACTCTCTGTTGTCTGAATGAGCTCAGTGGGTCACACGGCACACGATCACCCTGAGGCCTTTTGCCTCTTTGAAGACATTCCAAGTGATCTTGTACTAAATTGGGCATAACGGTTTATTTCTATACAGCCTTTGTGTGTGTGCGGGTGAGTGCAAATGGTTTTGTGATTACACAATCTTTTTTAAATTAGAGAAATATATCAAACATGTATAGTAGATAAGACTAAATCCACGTTTCAGATAAGTCCTGGGTCATATATATAGTTAGATATAATCGTTTCAATGGAGATACGTTAGAGTTAAACTAAATACAAATTGTCCCCATATGCCATGAGTACTATGCTTCAGCCTGAAGTGACCGGAAACACTGCCACAGTGGAAGGCTGAGGCATGGAGAGCAGGATGAAGAGAGGAAGTCCTCAAACCTGACAGAGCTGCTGCTTTCTTGGGCTATAAAAAGACATCTTGCTCCTCTGTTTCCATCATCCTGTCTGTGGCTCTGCACATGTGGCTATGTGTTTTCTTTTTCCCTCAAGTGTGTTTTTCTATATCTTCTAGCCAAAGGCACAAAGCTGTCATTTATCATTGTATGAAATCTCTTGACTCAGACGATCCAGTCAGCTCTTTTTGCCCTTTTAACACCAGATAATTGTCATTTAAAAATTCCTTTTTCTTTTTTTGCTCAATATGCTACATGCTGATTCCCACAAACCTGCTGAAGGAGGCTCAGAAGAGTCTTTGTTTGAGCATTACTTTGAGGATGTTTTCCTAACTCACTCAGCATGCTTAGTTCCTGCTTTTCCAAGGATCAGACAAACAACTTGAATCTGTGTTTTCCCCTGCTGTGGAACACTAAATTGCTGTGCAGGAAAGTAAATTAAAGCCCTGGACCCCCTCGAAGTTTGATGTATGGGTGGGGGAGTATCAATGAGTAATTTAGCCAAGGTCTCAGTCAACCCAGTGCGAGTGCTGAATAAATTAGAGATGTGCTACAGCAATGCTTCACTCTGAGCTTTTAATTTGGAGAGTTTGAGGTATTCATTACTGCACCTTGTAAGTTGCACATTGAGGGTGTTCTTTTGAATATTAGGCTGTTATCATGAGCCTGTGTCGGATTCTTACCATGTGTGCTGATCTTTCCTCACCACCTATTTTATACCACTTTTCCACTGGGGCCGGTGCCCGGCCAGTTCAGAGCCGGTGCTCGTGCTGGTTCGCAGTTGGTTCGCAGTTGGTTCAACTTGCGAACCAGCTCCGAACCTGTTGCTTTTCCACCGGCTTGAGAGCCACGTCATTACGTCACAGTGTATAGCTCCGTTCAAGCAAGACATGGCAACTTGGCTTGGATATATTACTGTTACGTTAATGATAATTACTCACCCCCAAACACAAGCTCTCTTCCTATATATATATATATATATATATTCTTTCTCAAGCACCCACTCGTTATGCATCCAACCTACGCACCTGCAGTTATTCCTTAGGAGTGTTCTTATTGTATAACACATTTTAGTTTAAAAAGCTTCTCATTGAAAATTCTTCCATCCTGAGGCCCTAACGATACACTGGTGGAAAACACTTGAACATACATCAACGTGAGAAAACTACCTAAATGGCATGCACTTTGAGTTTTTAGTTTGGCCCATGTCCTATCGGCTAACATTGAGGGGGCGGAGTCTATATAATATACTATAGCCAGCCACTGGGGGGCGATCAAGAGGTTTTGGCTTCACTTTTCGAAAGTTGTCATGTCATCCATCTTTGTATACATTCTATGTTCTCAGCCAAGATCTTTTGTATGTGGGTTTACATGTGCATGTGTGTAAATATTTGCTGAATGCATGCCAGTGTGCTGAAATTGTGTTTGTTTTTTGTACCAGCCACCCACTCTCCCACCTGCTCATAAAGCATCAGGAAAGTGTTGCTTCCTTGGCTGCTCCATCAGAGCCAGGCGGATATCCTGTGGCCTCTGGAGGAGCCAGATCACACTGAGATCACAGGCCCACCATGCATACAAACACATAATAGAAACATAGCTGGATTTAGCATCAAAGTACTGAAAATAATAATCCATTTTAGGGCTGTAAAATGAGCAAAGTTGTACCTTCTGTAAAGAAGCATATGTAAATGTGCTGTTGTCGGTAAGAAGACATACAGTTACAGCCTCTGAGAAAGATTGTTATTGTTTGCAAACATCCTGTCATCTCCCAGTAGCTGGGTGGGCTGCGCTCCAGCCCATATATTATAGCTTCATTAGCATCTACAAATCACGACTTTAAAGTGTGCAGACTCTCTCCTCAGAGTACTCCACCCTTTTAAGATTCAGGTCACACACTGCAGGCCCATCATCTCCTCCTTTGCCATAGTTACCAGAGGCTGGTAGTAAAAAAAAACTGACTAGACTATTTTCTACTGCTTACCTCATGCCAGTGTGGCTTTGTGCTCACCGCTGCCACGTGCAAGTCCAAATTACAGCCTGCAGGCAGATGTGACAGGGAGGTGCCAAGCAGCGCTTATGGTCCAAGGCCTTATCCCAGCCTAACCCCCGCACACCCACATACACACACTGATCAGGGAGGCCTTTTGGGATTTCGGTGCCTCACTCACTGCTTCCTCTGCCTTTGATGGTGACCTTGGTGCTTCATCATCATTTGACTTCCATGTTTGTGAAGTGGTACAGCCAGTTGCTGTTCTTACCGCTTTCATGGTCCTAATGATAGCACAATGTTTTACCCACAGGGGTGATCATTAATTCTAACTCTGCCTGCTCTTTCTTGCTTTTGTATGAGAATAAAAATACAGATTAGTTTCTTGTTAGAAGTCAGTTGTGGCTTTTTCTCTTTTAAATGTTTAAAATTTAAAGATTTATATCATCTGCACTTGCTCAATTTTGGGGTGTGGCCCCCCTCGCTACTGCTGACTTCTATTCATATTGTGATCATGTGATGGCCATTCATATTCATATGACGAGCTGTGTGTGTGTGTCTAGCGACGGACTCCCCACTTCTATTTTAGACCCCTCACCATCTCCTGGTACACTCCCCCTTCCACTGGCCTCCACTGGGGGCAAGATAATTGTGTGATGGTTTGTTCATTGTCAGGATCAGGTCAGGCAACAGGACTGTTTTCACAAAGTAGACATCTGCTGCGCTGTGCTGCCCTTTTCAACAGTGACGTAATGTCCCGTGGCAAGTCTCGTCCATACAAACATGGTGTACAGCAGAGGGCAGGGGCTGGGATTTTTGAGTTAGGGGCTTGTGTCAGACCAAAGAATAGAACTTTACAGGGAACCCCCAAAAGAGTTTTTTTCTATTATTCAGTTTTTTCTCACCAGACAACACTTTTCTTTCCTTTATAAAAAATTAGGAATGCAGAATTTTTATTTTGAAACCTGCTTTGCTGCCATCCATGTTAACATTGGTTATCTCTATTCGCCCCGAATAGGCTGCTGGGGTATTGCTTAGTGGTTTTTGCTCTCTACAGTAAAAAGAGATACATTTGGTTTGACCTGTGTGCTACAGTGCAGCCAGTCAGTTCTAGTGCAGTATTACAGCTTAGACGATTCATTTCCACTGCATCATTTGACTTGAGTAATCACAATTTTGGGACCAGGTTCTTTGTCTGTTTCCTTTGCTCATGTGGATAATACCACTGTAGTGTACTTGGGAATCTCAGCCTATTGCCACACTATATTGCTGTGACATAATCTTCAGTGTGACACTTGATGAATCCTTACATTGGCAACCAAGCAGAGGAACATCTGCCCTTATTCAATTGTACACCTTTTTTTTCTTGGCTGCCATACTTTTTAAAATCTGGGTCGGGTGAAAAGAACAATTAGTTGCTATTGACAGTGGCTATTTAATAGTGGCCTATTCATGCAGTATGTCCAATAGTGTGCTAGCTATGACTCTGTCTAACCAATCAGTGGTCTGCAGTGTTTTAACTCCACCTTCTTGTATCAGCTCAGCTCTCTTGGAAGCACAACTGAAGTGGTACAAGAAAATGTACCTGGTAATAGAGATCTGTTATAAAGTAAACCTTTGCACAACTGTTGACAGGTCACTTCCATCTGCAAACAGCCTCTCTCATTACTCCTCATCAGTTAACCTTTTGAAACATGAAGGTTTTATGCTGAAGCTATGTGTATGACATGATTCCAGTGTAAAGTCTGTAAAAATAGTGCACCATAGCAACTAAAAAGAAAACAGCCTATTAACTCTCTACACCAGCTTGACTCAAAGGAACTTTAGCGTACCCCTTCTCCTGAGGGTTTGTTGG
>CAFUXE010000722.1:548338-560381 GCA_903364295.1 Serranus cabrilla
TACCCAATAACTAACTCTTTTTTTTTTTTTTACCCTAACGTCTGCTCATTCAAGGTGAAATTTAACTCTCTGTGATAAGCCATGTACTTTCCAATCCAGGACCACCCTGCACCCCTGTTACACAAAGCATTCCAAAGATCTTGCTCTACCTTAAGGGAACTGATAACAGTAATGCACCTGTTCCCAGTATGAACATAAGAAGTTCTTCATTTATTAAAAGTTAATAAAAAAAATGATCTAAGAGAGTATCTTGGCTTATAGATCCCAGGATGGTTAAAAATGTACCATCAGGCCTTCTTGTCTGTTCAGCTGTTCTTGACTGTAGCGCTGAAGAAAAGTTTGTTTAAAGTGTAGTCAAAGGAATTTGTAAAGGCCACTTTGAGATAAGGATTGTTGTGTTTTAAGCCACAGTGCAGATTTAGATCAAATGTACCTTTTTTCAAAAGCAGCTTGATGCCAGTTTCTTGAGAACATCATGTTTGCACATGAAACGTGCCTGTAGCTCTGTGATGGCCTGTATATGGAGTGGGTGTTAAAATGATAGAGGTAGACAAATCAAAGCAGACCAGCAGCACACTGATGTTTCCTGGTTTAGCGCCAGCAGCCGCCCTTCCCAGTTAAGAAAGTCAAAAGCTCGTGTCGGTATGTGCATTGGACTAGAAATACTAAATGGAGTCTAGGGGCAGCTATGTTAGAGTCCCTTGTCATTTGTTTCTGTTGGTTTTTGTAATAGTGTGGCCATGTTCAGGAGCAGTTGCACATACCTCACAGAAACCAAAGAGGAATGGTATTTCCTGGTGTGTCGGCAGTGCTGTGTCGCAGGTAGAGGTCATATTGAGTTGGCAGAGCACAAACCGTAGCAAAGAAGTCATAATTTACTCATAAATAGCTTCCTGTACAGTAAAGACACAGACATACATTCATCCATTGGTATCATAGCCAAAGTGACCCTTGCACTTTGTTGTTTGTCTGGTTCCAGTATACACTAATTAAAGCTCAGCTCTGAGGACTGTTTAAAGAGTGTTTTTTTGATGAGTCCTCTCCAAAGCATTTACAGCACTGTACTATTGGCTAGACTACTATTGATGCTGGTGGGAAATTCACTGTCAGCTTTAAACTCACACACTGGGTTTGCATGTGTGTGACTTAAAGTGTGGGAGTAGTCACAACATCCATTTGGTTCCAATTAAAACCAGCCATATGGCTTCAATCAAGGGGGGAGCCATATTGGGGGGGGAAAATAATGATATAAACGTTAGCTATCAAGTCGTTATCTCTATGTTGGAATATTAACTGAAGTCTTCAAAAGCATGTAACAAAAAGTTTAAACTTGTCCATTTATCACGTCCCAACAGCCAAAGGCACTGACGATAAAAAGATCCCAAATGTTGGGTCATAAACAGAAACATTAAGACTTATGGCTCTTTTTGTAAGGCTGTTTCCTCTTCACTGTAATTTGAATCTATCACCCTGCCCTACCTTTGTCTTTGTGTACCACTGCCCTGATGTCATATCCATAGCCTGTATTGATAATATGCCACACTGTTTTCATGCTGTTGATGGCTTTGAACCATTTCCATATTGATCTCTCACTGGAGCTCAGATTTCCCAGCATAACGTTCCCTGTAGCTCTTTGGCAGCAAACATTAGGGCCCATGAAGCCACACAACCGTTTTACCAGAAGCCACTGTCAGCACTAGATGCGATTGCCAGTCATCCATAATAATAATCATGTCAGTAGGAAAATGCAGAAATACTAACATTAAAACAGGACAAAAGCACTGTAGAGTTTAACAGATCGTGTTTTGCACTATGGCTAGCCTTTATTTGGGTTCTCTCAGCCTCTCATGGATATTAAAAAACCCACTCCAAGAAGCTGCTCAGCCAAGTCGAGGAGATAAATTTGGATTTCAGTAATCTCATCGGCCCCGGAGCTTTGTAGAGGAATAAGGCCATCAAAAATGTGCCTACCCCATCGATATGGGTCATTGGCTTTCATGTCTGTTTCTTGTGCTCTGTCTTGCTGTGGCTTCTTTCAGTGCGAGGAGCTGTGACGAACATTATTATCAGATGGCAGCATAGTGTAGAGGAGACATAACATAGGGCTGTTGTCTGTGAGACATGACCGAGGGAGTTTATTTTTCTAGCCCGAGACATAAAAGTGTGAGATTAGGCAGTGCATACCTTGTTGCTCAGCAGAGCAGTGACTCTTGATCTCTGTATTTATTTATTTCTTATTTTTTTGCACACCTTCTCCTACGTTGGCAATATGTATGAGTGTGTCTGGAGCTGTTTGTATGCCAGGCTCATCAGCAGTCTGTACCAGCAACTACTGTCAAGCTCTCCTCTATCCCTGCTTGGCACATCACACACATCATCAGTTCTGGGTCACTGTCATCTCACTGGACAGGAGAAATGATTCTGATGCCAGCAGTCATCCTACAAGGCATGTCATTTGTTTCAGACAGCGCAAGACCCATGTTTGAGCCAATGTCGCGTTTCTCATCCAGAAAAATGTTTTTTGGGAACACGCTTCAGTCACAGCTCACTCTGAGTCCTTCAGATCAGCTTCAGTTCTGACATGAGAAGGGGATGAACAGGGATCATCTGTCCATCCAAATAAAGTCATGGGTTTTCAGTGTTTCCTCTTGGTTCTCAGTTAACTCACTCATTCGAATGATGATAACCTGATGCAATAATGGTTTAACCAAACAAAGTGGGTCTCCATTCTGAGGCCTCCTCCACTGCAGTGTATGAGTGACCCACACCCTGTCCTGATGGGTGTCAGGGGAGATGATGTCAGGGGGAATTTGTGGGGAATAGTGAGAAGGGGTGTGCACGACGCACTTGCTCCTCAGTCATGTCTAGCAAAGGCTTTGACCTAATATTCATCTCTGTCTGTCTGTGTGTGTGTTCCAGAGGCCAGTAAGCTGGTGATGTCATATGTGGCCGCGGTGTGTGGGAAGGGCCAGGAGGTGAATAAGGTCAAGGAACAGCTGCTGCAGTCCAATCCCGTGCTGGAGGGTGAGTGAGCACCATTCACACACCAGCTAATCCAGAGGCTGGATCATCTGAAGTTCACACGTGTAGACTAAATCTGTGTTGTCTGCTCCGGCAACGCTGTTCCGTTTCAAAAGCTCTTCAAAAAGCGGCTTTCTTTTGCTAAAATGTGGCAGACATAAATATTATTATGTATTTATATCAGGACGGTTTGAGTGCCAATTTAAGGAGTTAGCATGTCATTGAGGGCAGCACAGGTGCAGGGTAAACAACCCTTTGACCAAGCAGTCCCGCACTAACTCTATAGCACTAACGGCCTATTATGCTTTGCAGTGTTGCTGTGATTGGTCTCATAATAAGTGTTAAACTGATCCCCCTTATCTGCAAACAGGTGAACTGGGTGCTGAAGGAATGTTTATTTGTCACCCAAGGTCCGATTATTTCGCCCAAAACAATCCTTCTATACTTCTCACCCATACAATACTGTTCTATAGTGGTGTTTCCATCCCACTGAAACGTAAAAGTAGTCCAGTGGAATCACTAACTGCACTAGTACTGATGACTTAATATAAATCCAATGACACTTCCAACATGCCAAAAGTTGCCATGCAGGTGAAAGCTTTCCACAAGTTTGTCATCTTTAATCTGATAGATGCATATTTGGGTTGTGCCTTTCAAGCAGTTGCCGAGGAGTGTATTAAATGTGAGCTAGAAAGTAATACGACACACTGCAGATGATTAAAATATAATGCATGCATTTCATGTCGTGTTCAGGGGGCCATACAAAATGTTTCTTTGGGCCACCATTGGCCCACAGGCTGCACTTTAAGCAACTATGATTGATATTGTATATTTGCAGCCCTCAGCTACCTGTCACCCACACTGCATTAGTTAGTCGTTTAATAATAGATGATAATGTTTGATGTCTTTGCTTGGTTTTGGAATACATAATGACCAGGAAAACACATTCCATCATCGCAAAAGTGCTGATTGCGAGCCAAGCAACACAATAAGTCACACATAAGTTTCAGATGTAGACAACAACGACAAACACATAAACATGGAAATTGTACTGTCACCGACAAGTAAGCTGATCAGCAAAATAACTTTAGAAGTCCTATAAATACAGCAGAACACACTCTTTTTATTTCCTCTGATTCTCCCCAGTACACCACACACACACACACACACACTGTCTCTATCGCGCGGCTCAGTGCTGGCACAGGAACAGCTGTATTTTAATTGGGGGCAGTGGACAGGAAATGCCCATGAATGATGAAGCTGTATGCGCTGCAGAAAACCTGCACATCTGCAAGAGTTTAGCTCCCGCCAATCTAATTGCTGGAATAGAGGGAGCACGGCTACAGCACAATGTGTCTGTGTCATGCTCGCTCTCTGTGACTCCCAGCTTCCCTTTTCTTTCAGGATCCCTATTGGACTCATTCTTTGTCAACCACTGATAGACTTAAACGCACATTAATCAGCCGTTATCAGCAGTTAAGCGGCTATGCTAATAGCGCTGTGATGCATGACCCATTAATAACATTTTAATGTAGAAATGTGGTTAGGAGCAAATGGAGATGGCTCTGGGTTGTAAAATACTCTGCTAAACGGCTAATTTATGCACATAGCATGAGGCACACGTGTCTGCCATGCGTCAAAAATTCATATTTGACATCACTGCATTTAAATGTCACGATTGTTATTGTTTGTTTATAGACGCTGGCACATATTGAAGCACTTTGACTTGAATGTGGTGTGACAGCAAAGGTTCAGCCCCTCCTAAGCCTGGAAAGCCCTGGTGCTTTGCTTAATCCATACAGAATTATGGGGCTTCATCAGTACAAATAGCTCTGACATCCAGCCCTGGAATGATTGACAGCTAACTGGAGCTAGGCACAATGTTGAGGATCATTAATATTATTGGGAAAATTTGTAAACAAGCTTTGATTTTGTGTTGATATTACGGTCTATAACTTTATATTAGAGGGATTAACATACATTATGCACTGGTTGCAATGTTTTCCACCATGTCCCATTATGATTTTCATCCTTTTCAGCCTTTGGAAATGCCAAAACAGTGAGGAACGACAACTCTTCCAGATTTGTAAGTATCTTCTTCACAACCGATAAACAACCAGTGTGGCTTAATTAGATGTTTGCTTTTCTAATGAGGCCTTATTTGCTAAATATTATGCACGGCTTGGATGTTTTCATTCAGACTTAATTCAGGCTCGTGCAAAATCTGCCACTTTCATCTCTGTTTTTCTCTTTCCTTCAAAATAAGCCCAGAAGTGTTTCTTAATTCCCCACTCTTGTGTCCCTATCTATATTTCCTTTCATTCCTTTACACAGTGAATTTGTCATTCATGTGCTTGCACTAAATTGAACTTCCAGTAGGATCCGCAGTGTTTTGGTAGCGTGCTTTCCTCACTTTTATAACTGGATGGGCTGTATCAGTTCTCATGACAGCTATTCTGTCTAGACACTAGCTGGCATTAAGTCACAACAGTTTTTGTAACGGCTTGATGATTTAGGAAAAGGCCTGCAGGGGTTTAGATACATGAACTGGTTTGATGGCTGATGTCTCCTGTAGACACATGTCCTTGTTAGGCGAAGCATGTTCACAACAACATTAAATACAGAGAATAAAAGCCTCTGAGGGGCTTTTGTCACGTGTGTTCTAATGTCTTTCCCATATAATGTGAACACACTGTTTACTGAGCCCACGCACGCCCTCAATTACAGCAGGTCTTACTCACTTGATGTATCACGCTCACACATGTTCAATGGCCTCCATAAATGCTCTTTACATATGACATACAGGGCAGAGCCTTTGAGCTCCACTGCTGTTCATCAACTGCAGAGTGTGTTCAAATGCCACTGTAGACCAAGGACACTGTTAGGATTGCTGATATGGCCAGGAACTTACATTCCAGCAACAATATATATCACAATATCGCATCTTGAGTATTTCCATTTGATGTAACTTTACACTTTATTCCACTACATTTTGAGGCAAATGCACTTTTTGCTTCACTACATTTAGCTGCCAGCTTTAGTTACTTTTCAGGTGAAGATTTAACATAAAAGAACGTAATACATTTAAAGTTGATTAGACATTTTGTTTAGCCCTGGAATTAAAAACACTAATCTAATGATACATTTAGAATATAGATAACAACCTGAGTGGGTCCTTTCTACATAATGAGTACATTTACTATTGATAATTTAAGTACATTTTGATGCTGATACTTCTGTACTTCTACTACTTAAGTAAGATTTTGCATGCAGGACCATTACTTGTAGTGGAGTAATTTCACTTTGTGCTATTAGTACTTTTACTGAGGTAAGGGATCGGAATACTTTTCCACCACTGCACACTGTAGAGCCTGTTTTTGTCTGCTACACATGATGTAAATATGGCGGTCACACAGTTCAGTCATTGTTTGTTTGACACAGAAATTCAAACAATATAGGTAAATATGTATAAAATGGAAATTTTTACGGCGTTTTGACGTTTGTTTGTTTTTTAATTTTCATATGGTTTCTTCTCTTAATTTAACAAAAAAAGCACTTTCTGTTATGGCCTGCTATGGTTGGAGAATGAGAAGGCTGAAGAAATATAATGCTAATCTCTATGAAAGACAGAGATAGCATCGTCATAAGGATGATTCAGCGTCTGGCTGCATCATTCTCTGTATGGCCAGATCCAATTCTTTCCAGGCACTGGCAGTATGAAAGGCGACGGGTGTGTTAAGCTTTTCTGTTTTCCCAAGAGGGCATTCTTACACTTTCTGGCTGTGTATTTTCAGAGAGGCCAGATCCAGCAGCAGCAGTAGGCTGCTCAGTTTCCTCCCTTATGACACAACATTGCATCAGATCACTCCTATCACACACTACTACTACTGTTCATGTTAATTTTTCCAACATGGAAAAGTAAGTCAGTTTATCTGAAAAACTTCCAGTACATCAAAAAGTTTGATTGCAACACACAGACTTTTCCCCTCAATGTTTGTTTTAACGGGAACTGGTTCTACCAGCCAGTAGCTGCTAGCAGGCTAACTGCCAATGTACTTTTCCAATCCCAATTTTAGATTTCCTTTTCACGCTATGTTAAATCATCTACCAACACTGGAACATACAAACATACCAGTGCCTGGACGTGGAGTTGTAACAGATAATATTATTAAGGACTATGCCCCAGATCTGTTTATATTTAGGTAACCTTGGTATAAGCCTCCAGACAAGGACCTCCCTCCTAGATCCCCGTTCATCAGAGCTTCCATCAGTTTATCAAAGACCTATGAAGCAAACTGTCACTTCCATTTGCTGAGTATTATTATTGAGTTTGGCCGGAGCCCACTCACCAGAAGTGCTTGGCCTTCTCTGAGGACCTGCCTGCTATTAATACATCAGAGAAAAGGGGAAAAAATCAAATACACAGGACTCTGTGTTCAAACAACCACGTTTCAGACAGAAGGACAGAAGCAGCCTGAAATGCTTTGTTTTAGTCCTCCAGGAGACAGGAAGAAAAAAAAGACAAAAATCTGCACTTTGCCTCGACAGAGGCCAGTTATTTCCTTGCAGCTGATTGGCAGCTGGTGCTGGATTCTGTCTTGAATGTTAGATGGGGTACAGAGATCCTCACGGTGACCTAAACTGAACTCATGAGCTGAGTTTTGGACCAGTGTGCATTAAATTTGTATTAAAGTTTTACAAGATGAGTTCTAACTGTTGCTCTCTGATCCACAGGGAAAGTACATGGACATCGAGTTTGACTTTAAAGGAGATCCTCTTGGTGGAGTCATCAGCAACTGTGAGTAGTGTTGACATGAAATGCCCTAAAAATGAAAAATACTGCTGACACTGCTGACAAACACAGTCAACATTACAGCGTTAAAGGGTGGCCGTGAGCTCTGTTTTAAAGCTGCAGTGAAGATCTTGGTTTCATATGAAATCAGAGGGACATTTTCACAGGTTCCCTTGACCTTTCACCTCAAGACATCTGAATGAATGGAGGTTCTATGGGTACCTTACCTTGTCTTCCCTTTACAGACACTTTAAAAAAATGTAAATGTATGCAGTCATTCTCAATTTGTTGCATTTGAAACATTTAAATAGAGGCCTTACTTAACCACAATTGTTTATTACAGATATATGGCCACAACATCTTGACTTCAGACTCCTCTAAATATCCCCTCCCCCATCCTGAAAAAGTGGGTCAGTGGTGGCTCCATAAGGGGTCAAACACATAGAATTAGAATGGGATAGTATAAAAAATCTGATGGTTAATTTTCATCATGTTCGCCCAATTTCTTTCTTTATTCTTCATGTCCTTACCCACTTGACACTGATTTGTCTCTCAGCAGCAGTTAGACAGTGCAATCAAACATACACATATTTGTTCATCTTCAAATGCAGCCTGAGAGGGCTTTTAAGTTTTCAAATAGTTGAGGTACAGTTTCCCAAAAGCCTCAGAATCGATTAATGCTTTATTGAACCAATCCTTTTCCCAGACCAAGCAGAGCGCGCCCCTCCACCCACTCACTCTCTCTCCTCCGCTCTTTTTTCCTGTTATCTTGCCTCTGTTCACATTGTTGTGTCTGCGCTGACTTCTCCACCAGAGGTCACAGAAACAAAGAGAGAATGCTGATGGCCGAGACACAAATGAACCTCTGTCTGCTGGCTCTGGTTAGTCCAACACAAGGGACTGTCTGTGAAGAAGAGCCACTGACATGTGACTGCTTCAGACAGGGCTGGCTAGACAGATGGATGAGGAAGCTCTTGCAGGGCAAGCCTGGATGGATTTCTCCTCGGCTCGCGGCTCATTATTTTCCCCTAGATGTACATCCGTCGTGCCCGCCGCGCTTCCTACAGCTCAGATAAGATAACTATGATTTTTGAAAAAGCCAATTCTCTGCAGCTGTGGTAATGATAGTGTTAAGAAGTTTTTGGCAGCCAAACAGCCAAAGTCAAAACAAAACAGGATATTGTTCCCACATTGCTACTTAAATGTGTGTTTGCTTATCTAAGGGAGACGGAACATGTTGCAAACAGAGCATACACAAGATGCTGTTCAGGATGATTTAGTGCAGAAAATAGGAAGTTGTGGCTCAAAAAAAAGCAATGTGACTGATGGGACACAGCGTGAAAGGTCACTCAAGTCCCCCGAGGATAAGAATTATCAGAGGCGCTGCATAAAAGTGAAACAAATGGGACCAAATATATTAAAAGCATTAATAAGATGCTGGAATAGAGGATGTGGCTCTTCAGTGGTATTGTTCTTATCCTCTCTGCCTCTTTGACCACAGCTCTGTATTGCTGCTGCCATCCACTCAGTCATGACTGTTGTATTATTGATGTGTGCTGGCTCTTATGGAGTCACTTATGTGATTCATGGCCAGTGGGTGCCACAGATTCAAATTCAGCTCGGCCCACTGCTAACTGTGACAGCCTCAGGTCTCAGTGTAGAGCTCTCTAGTTAGGTGCTCCACAGATGCAGTGCTAAGTGGCACTTCTGTCCTCTCAGCACCCACAGACTGGTGAGTCAGAGCTTGTGTGAAGATGGACAAAGCCAGGAGCAGTCCTTTTTTTGTTGCTGGAAATGTGACCCTGGTTGAATCTGCGGTTCATGTGGATATTTTCTTCACTTCACTGTAATGTAAACTCTGCTAAAATAAGATGTTTTCTAAACCAGACAAATTGAATGCAATTATTCAGCCAGACTGGCAGCGAAGAGGATCTCAAGCTGCCTCAGAAGCTGTTGTTGGTCTTTAATTAAATCATACTCAGCCTAATGTGGTGAGCAGATGATGGCTCCCTTTTTAATCAGGTACTGTTGCACTTGGTCGGCAGCCCAGGAGAAAGGGCTGACGTTTGATATCCTTGTGTGGTTTTTCTTTCTTGTACACTTCCTGTGGAGTGTGTGTATACACACGCACAAATAATTACCCACATTGGCTTTGTCACCTTGGCAACCTGAATACATACAGTAGTCTGAAGCAGGAAACCCCCTGAGCTCCGTGCAGATGTTGGGCATCCTTCATGCTTACTAAGGCAGGTCGAACCCTTATTTACTGCTCAAGGACACTTCAGTGAATCACCGTGAAATAGAAACAGTTCCCGTGAAGACTGTTGTTAGGAAATGACTTTTTGTCATCATGTGTCACCGTTTCCTTGTGTTGTGCTTTACTCTTTTAGATCTGCTGGAGAAGTCGCGTGTGGTCAAGCAGCCAAGAGGAGAGAGGAACTTCCACGTCTTTTATCAGCTCCTGTCCGGAGCCTCTGATGACACACTCAGTAAGTGGTAACAATGCTGGAATGTGTCAAATGTAAAGAAGCATCAATGGATTTTTTCTGGATCTGGAGGAAAACATATCCATACTTCTTATCAGCCCTAACCACAAACTGTGGCTCTCCCTGTTTTTATGATGTTTAGGTGCAGCACCCAAGCAAGTTTTCGGCCATTCCTAAGCTGAATGAATGCTAAATCAATATATAGTCATGAAAACTAACTAAATATATATATATTTATTTAACTTTATTGGACCAACATCTAATTTTTCATTAAAAAACATCAAATTTCCTTGTACATAATCTTAATCTTGTATCTTAATCTTCCACAAACTAAAATAGATACTGTCGCATATTTAGCTTGACGACCTGAAATAACTTCTGGTAACAGAATATACACATATCTACTCACAGGAAGTGATGACTCAAACCTCACTGTAGCGAGCTGAGCAGTGTTGTTCAAAGGAAACTCGACTCGTTGGATCTTCTGCCACTCTGTCTTGATTCATATACCAGGCTGGGATAGTTAACATACATTTGTGTTCTCTTATTTCAGGGTTTTGAATCACCTGGAAGCACCGCCATGCGATTCTTTATGTTAAAAACTAACATAAATATTTTCCAGCAGGATTGCAGCTGCACCGAACACATGGCCAATGCATTAATGACCCAATCTTCCTGCCTAACAAACAGAACAGAGAACAAAGGCTAGCCGTGAAACCTGTTCCCTCTATTTGCTTTTCTGTGGACAGAGGGCATTGTTTTTACGTCCTGAACACTGCAGAACAAAATAACGGTCAATGACTGTGGAGCACAGGCGCTCACATCAGAGAGGCCTGATTCAGCTGTAGTTAATGCAGCCACTAATGAAATCCGACACATGCACCCACCAGAGAAATAGATTTCCCTGCTACGAGATAGGGGGGCTTTTAAGAAGGCCATTTGATCTTCCAGAATAATGTTCACATCGGTTACGCTAAGAGCATAAACTGTGTAGCCTGAGGGTTGGACAAATTTGTATTAAGGGCATGGGTGTCACATTTGAACCTCTGCACTTTTTAAGTGATCATTATCTGTAGATGCTCCTTAAAGAGAATACAGCTTATAAACATCATTACAAGATTATGTTTTTATGCCTCTGCACCGGCAACAGCCAGGGCTGGATTTAAGTATGTTTTCAGTTAGTCTGTTCATCCCATTCTCATGAAGGTGATATCTCAGGAACACCGTGAGGGTTGTTTTTTTTTAAAAATCTGCACCAACATCCACTTGGACTCAGGGATGAACTTATTCATTTTTGCTGTTTTCACAGAACATGTTTTGGCCATAACTCAGGCATTAATTAGCTTATTATTTTACACAAATGTCTTATAGGATTAAATTATGTGAAGAACTGTTAAATTGGAAAAGATCAAAGATTATCTTCATTATAATATCATCATGCTCAACAAAAACTTAAAGCCATAGCTCAGGAGCAGTTTGTAGGATACTGAATTGGTGATGCTAATCTTTGGTGTCCAATAGGGGTGTATGACTATTTTTGAAATACTTCATTATCGAAGTATTAATGTTTTATTATTCTGTACTGATTCTCAAAAAAACATTATTTATTTTTCTATAGTCAACATGCAAAGATTTTTATTAGCTGGATAAATGCAAATGCAGATCCCAGTCTTCTGATTGGCATCCTATAAAGAACCCAAGTTTGCATTTTATGCAGTTACAAAGTATTGCTTGAGTTACAATA
>CAFUXE010000722.1:560495-571187 GCA_903364295.1 Serranus cabrilla
TGTAAAGTTGTGACATTTGCATTTAATGTAAATAAGGCTTAAATTGCCTGTAGCGAACCAGCTTTAAACAAATCTAGTTTAAATACCAACCATGTGTTCTGTGTGTCACAGAGAAGCTGAAGCTGGATCGGGACTTCAGCAAGTACAACTACCTGAGCCTGGACTCTGCTGCAGTCAATGGGCTGGACGACGCAGCCAACTTCAGGACAGTCAGAGTGAGTTTACATTCACACTTTACCCTAATTTAGATACGATCCTAGTTTATATTTAAAGAACAACCCCAAAAAACTGCAGGGGAAGGATTAGTTTGGTAAACCACAAATGGACTCACAAAGACAAAGCACACAAGAACACACTCATTAAATAGCAGGGGCACGCTTCAGTGGCGTTCGACTTTCCTTTGCATCATGCCGAGATAATCTAAATCCTGTACAGAGGGTAGAGGCGGTCTGATTTTTCCTTATCTCCTGGTCTTAACAAACTAACAGAGTGCAGACCATAACACTGCATCTCTCCACACCAGACTCCCTCCCACATGTTGCAAAACCAGGTGATCTTTGAACCGAACGTGAACTTGAAAGTGAACCTGAACTACTAGTTTCTCACTGATTAAACACAGGGCATTGCATGTGCGGCTTTTAAGAAAAATGTCAACATCGGTTCAGCTTTTAAAGCACAGTGGCAGCAGCATTTCTCATGAGACGAGGCAGCTGCTTCCTTTTGTTTAAATGTTTGTGCGCCTACATGCCAAGCTCTTGTCCCCGTGCACAATGCCACTACTCTTATCCTCGCTGATGGTGACACATAGGATGTTGTGTCTATATTTCTGCTGCACTCTATTGTTATCAGTGCTGCTCCAGCGTGCTGCACTCAGCTGCTGTAGGAGCCTTTTGCTTCTTGTCTGTTCCGTCACACTCTGTGTTACTTGCTTCCCTGCATTTCACATCCTGCTTCTCTTCACCTCTCACATGGAGTTTTCACTGTATTCCCCATACAGCTGCATTTTGCCACCGGAAACTTAAGAGGACATTCCCTCTAAACAATGAGTTCCTCCACATGGCCTTGTCTGTTTCAAAGCCAAACCCCCTTTCCCTCCCATAATTCCCCTAGTTAAGTTTGACTTCACCGTGCAGCTAATTTTAACATGAGTTTCAAAGACCCAACCACTTGGTGTTTCTTGTTTGCTGTGGCAGTCTTTTCATTTAAGCGCTCCATCAATCAGCTGGTTTGTTAGCTTTGTAAAGGCAGTATTTGGCACTTGTGTGACGGACTGGGATTCAGTTCAAGACATTTAAATATTTAAAAAGGTAATTTCCAGTTTTCCTTGGGGAGATTGAGCTGATATTCTTTATGGGGTATTTTTTGCTTTTCTTCTCTTTTCTTGGCACCCATGAATTATGTAAATCAAATGTTCTCTTAGTTTAGCCTGGAGTGCCTCAAAATAGAGACCTCAATCTGAAGAGACTGCTCCCTTGAATTAGAGGTTAAAAAGACATGGTTAACTGCTTGGAATAGCTTATTGGCTGGAGCAGCTCATCCTTGTTCAATCTTTTGTCATATTTAAGGAGGTTTACACACCTGTAGTTTGTTTGCCCTGCTCCAAATCACCTGAGGAGCTTTTGTAACCTAAGCGTTTCCCTCTTGGTTTGGTTTGTTTTCACACAGAGGAAAATCAGAGGAAACCAAAATGCACCACGTGAGAGCGTTAACTCAGCTCATTGGTCAGATGTGTCCAGGGCGAGAGTAAGAGAGTAAATACAGAAAGAAGGGCCTGTATTCTGACATATTTCCGTGAGAAAAACTTTCCAATTAAATTCTTCTGCTACTAGGCTACTCTGTCCTAAGCACACCTGAACAAAGCCCAGTACTCCAGAGTTTGTTTGGGACCAGCCTGCAACCAACTCTTTGAAAACCCTCGGTGTGGTTTCTTTGGTCCATAACAGGGTGTTATTATCTGCTTAAAAAAACAATCTGGACTAAAAAGTCAATCATTTTTACCGGAGAAGTTCAGTTTGCTGTCTTTGGCGGCATCTATGGTGATAAGCAGTAATTGCAGGTCTGTTTTTCTAATTCACTTACAGCACAATGCTGACAGTTTACAGTAGAAACGTGTCAGCCTTACACAACTGCCGTGTTTACACAGTCATAGACACCGTCACATCACCATGCAGTTATAGCTTAGTTCCCCTTTGCAACCCTGCATCTATGCCTCTTACTATAGTTCATCACCGTCGGCTGATCTGTGACTCATTCTCCTTGCTCACCTCCCGCAGAATGCCATGCAGATCGTGGGCTTCATGGAGGACGAGGTGCAGTCAGTGCTGGAGCTGGTGGCAGCCGTGCTGAAGCTCGGCAACATCGAGTTCAAGCCAGAGTCGCGCTGTAACGGCACCGACGAGAGCCGCATTAAAGACAAAAACGGTGAGTTAGGCAGAAAAACAAAGAGCAAAGAGCCTCTCCTTCATGGAAAACTTATTTCCACCTTCATTTGAATGATTTGGCTACACAATGAACAACTGAGCTGTCTGGTTGTTTATTAATGATTGGATATATATTTGGCAAGCTATGTAATTGTATAACTTTGCTCCAATTCTTTTTTTATTCTGATAAATGATTTAGATTTTTTTTTTTAACATTTAAACCTTTTGCCCTCCTGGCCTGATGTTGAGCCACTGCCCTCTATTGGCTGCTTTGACCTCTCCTGCAGTCGTCCTCACCCAATACGTATTTGTATTTTATGATTTGCGTGATAAAGCTGTTTGTGTCATCACTCCCACAGCTGTTCTCTTTAGGGAAATATGTTATTTACATATTTCCCTCCCTGACAATGGCATGATTCATCTTAGTGCCACTTCCATGGACAGAATGCCCCTCCTTTTTTTCATATGAATCAACGGTTTGTTGCAGTCATATTGCATGCATCTGTATGCTCCCATTTTCGATGCAGTCTTTCATCTCAACCAGTATGATTACTGTATCATTAGAGTCATATTTGTGAAGTCCATGAATAAATATGCTTCTTTAAATATAAATAACCATAAGACTTAATGTTAATGTTTTGCTTTAACCGTTAAATAAATTGAAAATGAGTAAAATTAGAAAAAAAGATGAAAAAAGATAAGATGGTTTGATTTTGATATTTATTACGCATATGATCACAAAATGTTTAGAATTGCAATCAATGTAACTGTAAAACATTACCTCAGTGATCACTCCAGCATGTTTTTCACTAGGATGAGGAATTGGTTAAAACACATGATGATCTAAATCTTTAAAAAAAAAAATAGAACATGCATTTGATCTACCAGCTCAATGTTTAGCTGCATCATAAAATATTGAAGGTATGTAATGATCACAGAGTCCTAATTGTATGCTTTCTCTTTTGCAGATTTGAAGGAGATGTGTGAGCTGCTGGGAACCGAACAGTCAGTGCTGGAAAGAGCCTTCAGCTACCGCACAGTGGAGGCTAAGCTGGAGAAAGTGTCCACCACCCTGAACGTGGCTCAGGTCAGAGGGATGGTTACAAATCTGCCCTGCACCAGTTATGCCAATGCAGATCTGCCCTACTTGTATTGACATTAACACGTACATACACACACACACTCGCAGTGCATGAAAAGATAAAGGGCCGTTTCTTCCCCCTGACTTGCTCCTCTGGCTGCCGCCTCTCATCCATGTCAATGTTACATGAAAACCTCTCCATTATAGATAAGCCGTATTCCTCCTGGAGATTCAAATGTAGGTCATATTTTAGAGGTTAGTGAGTTCACTCACTGCTAATATAATGTGGAGGCTGCAAATGTCCGAAAGGAGAAAACTGTTTAGAAATTTAACCTAACCTCAGAATTATGTTGCCACTGCATGGTTCAGTGTATGCTTGTGAAGTCTGTTGATTTTCTTTTCCCAGATGTTATGATGGAAACTATTTATGGAAGCACATAGCTACAGTATCACAGCATAACATGAAGATGTAAAACTTTTATAGCAATGCAAATGATCATGTTAAAACATGAAACATTTCATAAAATAATATAAAAAAAGACAAATAGTATATTGTTATATCAAGAGAAGTTATAGCATAATACGTTTGTATGCCAGGATAATGTGACAATATCTCTGTATCGCATAAGCATCTTGTTATAATGACAAATTTTTCACATTATAACATCATCCTATTCTCTTTTCTCTGGCGTGGCAGCATTACACTGCCACATGTATTAGTCTTTATATTTTGGGTATGTAGAAATGTAGTGAAAATAAATGAATGCTTTTTCATCACCAGTAATGTGTTTATTTACAGGCCTACTACGCCCGAGACGCTCTCGCCAAAAATCTCTACAGTCGTCTGTTTAGCTGGCTGGTTACCAGGATCAATGAAAGCATTAAAGTAAGTAATGTCCTGCATATATATTTTTCAGATAGATTAAACGGGTATTTGTTTTAATTTGCCTGTATTTTTCATAAATTAAACTGGCAGTACACCCCTTCATAGAATTATTTCTAATATTAACAATATTGTCTCCCTCCAGGCAGGAACTAAAGCTCGCCACAAGGTCATGGGTGTGCTTGACATCTATGGCTTTGAGATATTTGAGGTAAGACAAAAGGCACATCAAAGCCACTCAAGGA
The DNA here is from genome assembly GCA_903364295.1 of Serranus cabrilla. NCBI lineage: Eukaryota > Metazoa > Chordata > Actinopteri > Perciformes > Serranidae > Serranus > Serranus cabrilla. The sequence goes on from CAFUXE010000722.1 coordinate 565,125, forward strand.
CAGGATCTGACCACCCAGACATTTTTCTTTTTTACATTTAAAAGGATTTAGCCTCAGGCTGTTTGCGTGCGTGTTCTGGTACCTGTGAGGAGCTTATCAACAAAAACTGAGGGCTGATAAAACCACATTCACATCAGATTAGTTCAGCTTTTTTGCTCCCAGGGGTGGAATTATTTATGTGGCAAGGTGATTTCAACACTAAAATCAGCATTTCATAGTAGGAAATTGCAACATTAAGCAACCTCAACACACAGACAACACACAACACATCATACACATTATTGCACGTTGCACTACAAAAGATGTAACCGAGTCGACAGCATGTTTTTGGTACCTCAGCTACATTGCATTACAGCAATATCATTCCATTATGTTAATTACATAACCATTAAGGCATTATGGTGCATGTGAGAAAGTATGTGCATGCAAGGCACAGTTTGAGTGCACGGTATGCACTAAATGGAGATTGAATAAAAGTTCTTGCCTGTTGCTTAATGTCTCACCCCCCTACATCCATATGTTCATGTCATATCTCTGCTTGTTCACCCCACTCACTCTCAAGTCCTTCCTCTCCTCTCACTGTTGTGTTGTGTCTTGGTCACCAGGACGGAGTAAGTAACACCTGCACCGGCCTGTTTGCTGTGCCAGTGTGCATGCTGTGATCTAAACTCTAAAGCACTCAATTCAGCTCCTCATTAAAGACGATTCAGGGCTCCTGGTGTGCAGCATAGCCACACGGCTGAAACGATGCAAAACAAGCCTTTACATCGTTTGAATCATGACATGACATTCAGTTGCCAGTTCATTAGGTGCACCTAGCTCAGTCTTAATGCAGTGTGATACAACAACCCTGTTAGAAACACTACACTGAAAGTTACTGGGTAATGTTTATGGTCATTTTGGAAGCTATAACTTGAGTGCTGTAGTATTGTTTTATGCTAAATTGTATTTTATTTTACCAAGAGGGCTTTGTAATATTTTGCACCTTCTTTATATCAGTGAGAGTAGACTAATGACTGTTTTAATAGGATAGATTTATTGCAGGGCTGTTATATTGGACTGTATTAGTTTAAGCTAGGTGTACCTGATAAACTGGCTACTTTATGTGTTACCAGTATTGAATGGCTGTGATTTCTGGTTATAAACCGATACAAGTTGAAAGAAATAGTTGACTATTTTGGAACAGACGCTTCTTCTCTTACTTTCTAAGAGTTAGATAACAATATATTTATACTGTTTATAAAATATGAGGCTGCAGTTAGCTTAGCTTCTGAGCAGGCTTGCTTACTAGCCTTGCTAGTTGCTTGCTAACTTGCTATTAACTGACATTTTTACCCCTTCAGACAAATCCAGGCTAAAGCCATCTCTTCCTGCATCAGGTTTTTATGCCAAGTTAAATAGGCCCAACAGTCTCTGAACTGTAGCTTCATTACCATACAGACATCTACAATGATGTAAAAGTGTATAACCCAAAATGTCAAACTATTCCTTTAGTTACAGATTAGGCTGATGCTTTGGGATGTTTTGGTAGTCCAGTGGTAATTTAACAAATACCGGTGTTCATATATTATTAGAAGATGTATGACAATTTCATTGGCTTTAACTTCTGCTTTAATGTCATTATGTCATGAGATAAAAATAATAATAGTAATAATAAATGCACTATGGCAAGCAACTGTACCTTTGTAATACATAATATTAAATGGGGGAAGTGAATCAACAGCTCTTGAGAAATGGGACCATATTAACTTCAACACAGTTTTAAGGTGGTGTCTTCCTCAAGCTGCTACAAACCGCTTGTCATAAAACCGCTCAGTTGCAGCTTAGTGTTACAGTACTGAAGACCGTCATATTTCAGTCTGGTGTCTGCTGCCACTTGGGTATAGACATGCTATTGAGTGTGCGTTTGTGTGTGTGTTTATAAGGGGTGAAGAGGAGCTTTAGGTTTCTCAGTAAAAGGAAATGAAGTTTTAACATTAATAACTGATGTCCTTGAGGCGATATGTTGTGTTTCCTGGTCACTGAGAAACCTTGCTGCGTCCTTCACTCTGAGCTCTTTCACTAAAAATGCTGCTCTAACCCCTGTTGTGTCTTTAGCAAATGAATGTTAACCTAACCCAGCTCACAATAGGGCCGTCTGCCAAGAAGCATGACTCACCACTCAATGGTCATAATTGACAACAATAATTATTGAGAAACACTGGGAGAAAAAATGATCAAGGGCTTTTTAACTCCATCAATGTTTTATGAAGTTTATGACTTTTTCCAGGAACTTGTTGGGATAAGGGTTTATAATCATAATTTGGCGTCAGTTGTGAACTGTTCAGATTGATTTGTTCAGTGATGATTGTCAAAATGAAAAGGAAGGAGTGAGCTGCCGCTTTATAGTTTATTCAAGGTGATTATTGTAGGTATTACATCAGGTACAATGATTTTTTTTAAATGTAGTCTGTCTCCACAGTTCAAAAAACATGTCTAGGGCAGATGAGATCAGTGTTTTTCTTGCTTCTTACTTCTACACACTTGTTAAGGAATGTAATAGTAGTATTATATTTGTAGAATTAGATTCCAGCTGCATAGGGTTGTTTCTGACTCCTGTGATTCAAACATTTTTGATAGAGTTGTGAAGTCCAAAATTATACGTTTCTTGAAGAAAGATAAATGTAGTTATCTAATAAATGTAGTCTTAACTAAATATTCTGCTTTAATACATACTTGTTGGCAATGACCCTTTCAAAAACATTTTCACAGCAATCAAAGAACAGTTTGCTCTCTAAATTGCGACCCACAAAGGGAAGCACGCAGTCCAGCAGCAATGGATTAAAATATTTTATATTTATGAAACCACATGGTCATTAAAAGAAAGTTGATTCTAATGAAATAGGAGAGCTAATTTCCTCTGATGAATCACTTTATTAAAATTTTTTTTTTCAATATTTCATTTAGTTATTTTTAGGGTGATGGTATCATAAAATGTGATGACAGACATTTTGATCGTCATTGAAAAAACCTCAATAAAAGCTTTGAATGTTTAACAAAGACATTCGGTACAGCCCTGGTCAGAAGTGAATTTGCATTGTTGATGAAGTTCTGAGATCCAATTTACTAAATCTTATCCTTATTCTAAATCTAAATTCGAGGAGACTTCTTTGGTCAAACAAAATGTGTCTAACATTTTGTAAGCTCTCCTTATCAGTACGCGCTGGTAGGACTAATGACCTTGCTTTTTAATAAAACACTCCAGGAAATTGATAGTAAGGGCACAAGTTGGCTACAAACTGTCCGTGCTTATGAATGTTTGCAGTGGAGAAAGAATGCAGCCAGAGCTTTGAGTAATAGGAAAATGAAGCAGGAGTTTTGGTCTATGAAGAACAGCAGAAACAACAAGAGCCCAGCTCAGAAATATAATAAGTTCTGCAATTTAACAGAAAAGGAAACGTTCCGCTTTCTTCCTTGCGCTGTCAAAATAAAAAAAAGTCAGGCCCTGTTACGATTTCTTATGTTGACAATGGGAGGGACTAAGTTTTTTCTCTTATTGCTGACCCCATAGGACAACAGCTTTGAGCAGTTCATCATCAACTACTGCAACGAGAAGCTGCAGCAGATCTTCATCGAGCTGACGCTGCGCGAGGAGCAGGAGGAGTACGTCAGAGAGGTACGTCTGCATGCTCACATGCGCACGTTATTCTCATGAGTGGACTGGCCGCAGACACTGGGATAAATTACCCATCATGCCCAGCCTGTAGCCCTGGAAACGCTCTCTCACCTGCAACTGTACATCTACATCATTCAGCATGTCAGCACTCAATTTGTTGCTGACAGTTGATCATTGCGGGCCCCTGCAGCATGATCCCAACCTGGTCACGTCACTCATCGTTTGACCTCTTGTGCTTTTTCAGCTAAATCTACATTTGTGCCCTCGAACCAAACCACTTCCATTTGTCTTCTGTCTCGTCTCTGTCGTCCATCACACTCTGAGTTTATTCTCTCCCCTCTGTGGAGTCCTGGGGACGGAAGTGATCCCTCACTCCGGCGAGAGTAAACACTCCCCGTCGTGGGGCCTTTAAGCTCTGTTTGTTTTCAGAGCTCTATGTATGTGAGTGCTGCAGCGGTGACCCCCACACCCCTTCCCCACTAACACCACCACCAATGATATTCCACTCCTGGCCTCTCTCCAGTACACTGCATGGGAAAATACCACAGCGCTGGAGAAAGGAGGGAGCACCGCCAATCAGGAATTTGGCCAGTCACCCGTCAGTTTAAGCCACACCCTTTTTGCGCCCTCCCCCCCGAAATATCTGTCACATTGCTTCCATCAACCGATGCTATGTTCCCAACCCATTAGCAGCTGTGAATGAGATGTCGGCAACGTGGGTTTTCCAGGGGACAGTGGGCTTTTTAGAGGGTGAGATGGAGAATGTTTTCCCATTCCTCCCCAGAAAGGCTTTGTGCTCCGTCCCTACTCTGATGATGGAGAGACACAGTCGGAGAGAAAGCCTGGTGAACATAACACTAACCCAGCAAGGACAAACTTAGCTGTGAGGATTGATGTAGCAACATTTAGACTGATTAAAACTGCACTAAATGTTATAATCAATGAGTGCTTAAACAAGGAATGATAACTAACTTTAAAGGAGGAGCCTTGTCTACTTAGTGTTTCCAGGACATTTGTTCTCATTAGGCCCAACTACCCCATCTAAATGTTACGTACTGGTGATATTAATGTGTCTACAATGCAAAGTGTATGAGGTTTAAGATTAGAGTTAAAAAGACATTTCAAGATTTATACATTGCCACATCTTCCTCAACTATATTCACCAGTCATGCAGCACAGAATACACTGTCTGTTAACAGAATTTAAGAATTCTGTTAACAGACAGAAAGGATGTCCTAAACTGAGAAAGGATGTCCTAAACTGAGAGGAACCAGAGAGGAAAATTAGCTGCTATTGAAAGACTTGATGGCCCTTGTTGTGACTGCCACTACTTTGCATCAGCTATGTTTAGCATCACACTGTCATAAATGGGAAACCCTTCTAGTTTTAGGGAGGTGCTTTTTTTTTTTACTGCAAAATACTAATAAAAGTCTTTTGTGCAGTAAAACAGTGCAGTTATATAAATCATAACAAAAGTAAAAATAGTTTGATAATGTATTATTTAAATCATTTATAAAATGCATACACAGTGTTTTTTAGTGTTACCAGTACTGGGAAATAGAATTTGAATTCTACATGCAATCCATATTGAACTATTTACATTTTTACAACCTCTCTCCTCCTCTTGCCTCTGCTCTGTGTAAACAGCCTGCAGTTCAGTTCAAATCTGCTGAATTCTTGTCATGTGACTGTTCTTGTCCTTCCCAGTGGCCCTGAGGAGCACAGAATTCATTTTGGTTTTGGCAAAATTTTGAATAAATGAATTTTTTATTATTTATTATTATAATTTTGGCAATTTCTTTGGGAGAAAAAAATGGCTTTCAAACCTGCCTGCAGATTGTAGGGTTCAGAGGGTTACTGAAATTGGACACAGGCACTCTGTTTCCTGTGCTTTGTTGTTGCTGCATCCAGTACTATCAGTTCTGCTTGATAACCTTTGTAGACTCTCTAGTTCTCTATTGTGAGGAATGCAGTCCTGCTGAGGGCCGATGTTTTGTGTTTTATACAGACACGTTCAACAACCAACTAATTCTGTGAGAGTCTTGCTGATGAGGAAAAGATGTGTTGTTTGCTTAAGACAATAGAAAAACCAATGTCCCTTTGACCTTAATTTCCTTTGTTACAGGGCATCGAATGGACCAACATTGAATATTTCAACAATGCTATTATCTGCGACCTCATTGAGAACGTAAGACAATGATTAAAGGCCAGTAACAATATGGATACAACTCTATTATACACTTTATTATTAGTAATTTATGTCAACTCTCTGTGTCTGCCATGTCCAGCATCAAAATGGCATTTTAGCTATGTTGGACGAGGAGTGCCTGAGGCCGGGGACAGTCACCGACGAGACCTTCCTGGACAAACTGAACACCATCTGCGCCGAACACCAGCACTTTGAGAGT
>CAFUXE010000722.1:576633-603879 GCA_903364295.1 Serranus cabrilla
ATAGGTCCTTTCTTCTTTAATCCAATTAGTTCAACCCTGCAGTGTCCACCACACAGAACATTAACACTGTACTGTTTACTCCGGCTCACGCTGAGATGCCTCCTTTTAATATACTGATTTGCTGACAGCTAAATAAATAAGCATGGAATGATGTCAATTTGACGGCACATATGTTGCTACTTTAAAAGCCTCTGTGGCTGTGAATAATCAAAGCCACTGCGCAGACTTTGTAGTCTTATCAACTGTTATCACAAACTATATCCATGGTTGTTAATGATCAATATTTTATTTCAAGGTCTATCCTGACTCATTACTGATGCCGTTAAAGATTATTCTTTGTCGTATGTGGACCTTGTGAACTTTGGCTTTTTATTGGTCAGCAAATTTTCTGAAGTCCTTGATAATGTAATGATAATCCAGACTCTCCCACAGTGAGTGGTTGAATGTTTCTTTATACTTTTACTTAAGTACAAACTCAACATGCTTGTACTTGACTTGAGTATTTCCATTTTATGCTACATCTCAGAGTGAAATATTGCACTTTTTTTTTCTTTTTTCTTCCCACATCTGACATCCCCTTCCTGTCCATTGGAAACCATGTATGATACCATGTATCTTAAAATGATCTTATGTATTTATGTGTTAAGAAAGTTCCCCATTTATCAGCATGCGCTACCCACATAGCAATGACACAAAGCTTGAAGAAAATCAGCAAAGTTTCCTTTTAAGCTCAGTAAAATATTTCAACACCCTCTTGGATCAGCTGGAAAAGGCAGTTTTTCTGACTTGAGGAGTTACGTGGTTCTCACAGGACATCAGCACTACTAACATATGATGGTCTCACACAATACCTTAAACATCTACTGCGGTAAAATGTGGCATAATCAAAAATGCAGCAGTAACGTGAATCCAGAGTCAGAATATAGGAAAGCAAAACACTGACGGGAACAATTTGCTGCACAATAACTGCTTTCATTTGTGATATTTAAAGCACATTCTGCTGATTATACTTTTAATAGTATGGTTTTGAATGCAGGACTTCTCAGTGTGGTGTTGGTTCTTTTTTTAGGGACCTGAGCACTTCTTCCTTCCCACCATTGTCATATCTAATTTTCCTCCTCTAACGTGGAAAGAGGGATTTGCACAGTCACAAAACGTGACTAACGCCTGGAAGCATGTTGATGTTAAGCACCCCGTTTCCCATCTTTTGACATCTTTTGATTGTCTTTCATCAATGTTTCCTCATAATGCTTTTTCACACCTACTCAGTATCCCTCCTGGAACAATTAAGTTTTGATTGTCACTGAAATTAACCTCCCCCGCAACTGCCACCGCTTTCCATCAGGCCCGGAGAGAGCTGCGTCAGCTGAAGGAGGAGGCGAGGAATAAACATGCCGTATCGGTCATTTGGGCCGGCTGGCAGGGCACCAAGGTATTTGGGAAGCCTGTTGACTTGCCGTGACTTGCCGCCTCCATCGACCCCTCCCCTCCCTTCTCCTCTCCCATCCCTCCCCCCGAAATATCATCAACATACCCATCATTCTGCTCAACCCATTCTAAACATTTCATGTACGGTGTCAGGCGGTTTATCACACAACCTGTCACATATACACTCGTCCACTGGATGCTGAAGTGAAAAGAAGGGTCTTAAAAAATGGGACCAAAGTGGTCATTTTCACTGAAGCCTGTCTTCACAACTCAGTCTGACAGGTTATAATTGTAATTTGGGAGTACTAGTTATTGACTCAAGGTTACATAAGCAACCCCATTCCTGAAGGAAACACACACACACACACATACACACAAACGCCATGGACAAATAGGTCATGTTTTTGGTGTGTTTTCTGCTTCTTCCTCCAACCTCCATGCCTCACCAGTGCATGCTTCCTGCTCGCTGCATGACTTCTTCTCCTAGTTTAGTGAATGCATGTTTGCTCTTTGCATTGCAGTACTGTTTGTCTTTTTTAGATGGAACTGTTTGGATTCTTTGAGGTGACCTCTGCTGCCTGACTTTTGCTCTCTTGTTTCTCTCAAAGTTCCACTAAAAAGCACAAAGTCTGTTTCAGTTCCAGAAGTTCCCCTGGTTAAATGAGTGCTGTATTTTTTTTTTCCCCCCTAAAGCAGTAGAGCTGTACTTTAACAGTCTCTCCGTGGTCACACAGGGGCTGGTGTGCAGTGTGTATGTGTGTGTATTTGAAATTGCTGACCTCAGGCAAAACAGTGTCTCCCTCTTCTTCCTCTCACCTTCTCCTGCTTCATTTGTTCCCGCTCTCTGTCTGTTCCCGCCCACCCCCTGAACAGGCTCGCAGGGAGCTGAGGAGACTGAAGGAAGAGGCCAGGCGTAAGCATGCTGTCGCTGTGATTTGGGCCTACTGGCAGGGACTCAAGGTACCTACCAAGCCCCCACGGCGCAGCCATCACCAAGTCTGCCACCTACTCATCACCCCTGACCCTCTGCATCCTCCATAACCATCTGTCATGTGCACACTTCCACAGGAAGCCAGTCTCTGCCTAGTGCTGTGATCACACTTTATCCATTACGGCTTTGTTTTAAACAGTGTTTTCGACATAAAGACCCACAGTGGGACATGAGTGGTTACACATGATTACACTTGGCTGATATTGTACATCAACCTTTGTTGCAATTCCCACTATCAATATAGTACAACCAATTCCCTTTGAAATGCAGTCCTTGTTAAACGTGCAGGACTTAACATTTCCTCCTGCGTCACCTGAGTGGCCCATTGAAAAGCATGTAGCACAATAACTGTGATCTCATCTTAAAGATGAAATATATCCATTGTACCCAAGTGGTTTCTAGCCTTGCAGATTGTTTTCAATTCATTTACAGAAGGTTTTTTAGACTTCTGCAACCACTCCAGTGCAAAGGAGTTTACTGGCATTTTATTCCAGCTGCTAAATGCACTGAACAGTTGCAGCTGAGACAATTGTTTTCTTTCCATCAACAAATTTTGATCATATTTTGAAGATTTGCATGAGAAATGCTTGATGGGAACACCAGAATTAGATTTTAAAAAATGTTCATAAATGTTTTTTTACGCTCGCTTGAGGTGTTATTTATCTTTAGTGCGCTAAACAGGAGATGGAAACACTTTTTTGTAATAAGTTCTGACATTTAGCTTATCACTGATCAGCTGTTTCCGCTAAGAGTTTCCCTATTGAATCCAGTCCCTGAAGACTTCTGTTCATTTTCACTTGTGTATGGCCAAAGTAGTCCAATTAGCAACCTCTTTTTTGTTGTTATTTTATCTCTCTCGTGCAATCTCTACTTCTTCTACTGTTTAATGACAGAATAGCCCACAGCAATACATTACATTAACCAAAGTACATTTATGCAGCTTTGTTTATTCGCTGTAAACCACTTGATGGAAAAGTCCCTAATTTGCATTTTCCTTTGTGTGACATTTAAAAATGTTGCTTCAAAATTCACTCTGGCTTTAGTGGAAACACATCTGATGACAACAAGCCCTGGTCGCTTAAACTAGTCCACAGCCCTTACGTCAATCATTTCTTTAGTAGGAAATAGATTTGGCAAAGTAGAATAAGATAAGCTCTCTCCTGTAACTCCATAGTTTGGATAAATTTGAGATAATTATTAGAGGACATCTGCTATTTTCCGCAATTTGTTTTTTAATGCCGAGGATTTAAGCCAACAGAGCCTGACTGACATGGCAGAGACTGTCGGTCTCTCTCTGATCTCTTCTTCTCTGAACGTCTCCCTCTGTCTGCTTCCTCTGCATCTGTGCAACTAACCCCATATAAAACCACCGCTCTGCATCCAACAGTATTTATTTCACCTGTTCTCTCTTTGTCTTTAGGTGTGTAAAGTGTGTGCGTGTCCTGGTGCTTATCTGTTGTCTCTCTGGTTCTATCAGAATGACTGTCGTCACACTGGTCGTTTGTTGTCCTGTTAATCTTTTCATTGTGTTAATTGACCACAGTGCACCTGTTCACATCTCAATTTATGCGATTAAGGTCAGCATGAAGGTTGTTTGTCATAACCATCATTGACTTTTCAATTCAGTAATTGCTGTAATTTTAATTAATTCCAGCAGCCTGGAGTTGTCTGTTCCAGGTGTTTGTTCTTTGTGACTAACCAAATGTTGTTTGTGTATACTGTCGTCCTCCTTTCAGTGTATCCTTTTTCTTTCCTGCTTTGCATCACACTAATGGATGGCAAGAGGTGATTGACAGTTGGTTTATTCTTTCCATTATTGTAAAAGGTCCGCAGAGAGTACAGAAAGTTCTTCAGGGCTAATGCAGGCAAGAAGATCTATGACTTCACCATCCAGCGGATTGTAAGTAGCGTGTAAATACATGTGTGAAACTGTAAGAATTGAGCTCCTTTTTGATCAAAGATTTGCTTGAGTGTCCTCAACCTGCATTTTTCTCCATTTGTCCAGATGCAAAAATACTTCCTGGGCCTGAAGAGCACCATGCCCTCCATGTCACCCATAGACAAGAGCTGGCCTACCAGGCCTTACCGGTTTCTGGATGGGACTCACACAGAGCTGCGCAGGATCTTCCATCTCTGGAGGGTCGGTCACAAATAACCTGAGCCCCTCTCCTTTGGCTGTCCCACTCATATTTATGTTTTCTGTCATGTCATGATTTATACTTTCACAGTGAATATTGTCTAATTCACACCTGGAAGACAGGCCTTATTGTAATCAACATTTAACCTGCAATTTAAAACAATATTTGTGGATAAAGCTACTGGGTCAATAATCGTTTCAATAAAGAGAATTTGCAATGCACCTCAAGCTCAATAGAACACACTATAAGCCTGGAAATGGAAGCCATTGAATGGGCACTACAGAATCTGTCATATAACAACCCTTATTTCAACTGCTGTTGTGTGCCTTTGTGTTCAGTGCAAGAAATACAGGAGCCAATTCACAGAGGAGAAGAAAGCTGTTTACGAGGAGAAGCTGGAGGCCAGTGAGATCTTCAAGGATAAGAAAGCTCTCTACCCAAGCAGGTACCTGAAAATGACTCGGACAGGGTGCTTTTTGTCACATTGAATTTAGGTTTAGAACAGAAATGTCAGAAATTAGTAGATTTGTGAATTTCTTAATTTCATGGTAAACACATATCATCGCAAAAGCTGTGAGAGTCAAGTGAGGAAGTAAAAATGTAAAAAGAAACAAAACAGCAAAACAGGTAAAAGGTTTTCACAGGTTGGGTCTTCAATGATAGGAAGTGTTTGTTGTTGTAATTCTCCCTTTAGCCACAAGAGGCTGCAGTGCACCGTTATCCCATGTTCTGCATAGAACAGAAACATTCATGTTTCTTCCAGGTGATAACGTGCTATTAGCTCTACTGATGTTAGCCCGCTAGCTAGTAAGTGAAAAACATTTTATGACTGACCTACAGCTACAACTAAGTTTAGTCAACTGCATGGCTAACGTTAGCTTACTGTTACATTAGTCATGGTGATGTGTTTCACTCTATAGCTAGTGGGCTAACAGTTTAAGTCAGCATAGCTCTGCATAACGGCAGGTTAGCGCCTATTAACTACATTTCTAGCCAATAGAAAGACCTCTCTGTAATGATACATAACATGCCTTGGGTTTAGTGAGAAGTTTTTTAAAAAATCACCTAAATGAATGCTTTTTGTCCTATTTAGAGCATGGGTGCTCTTTAACCTCTTGTGGCCAAAATGAGTACTACAATAACAAACACAGAAGTTATCCTGACAAAAACACTTACTAAAACTTTTCCATCTGTTTTAAAGATGAAGAAAATTAAGGAACTTAGAGATATCCTGACGAATACTTTTTCACACCTTTTTATTGAATCATATACACAGGAGAGAAAACAATCCAAATCAGACTTAGAAAGTGAATCACCATAATTTATTTTCTCACTTGCCTCTGAGGGCTTTCACAGACTTCTCATGTGGCATGCAATATGAATGTCTTTGTCTTTGTCTCAGCGTGAGCCAGCCCTTCAAAGGAGACTACCTGGAGATCAGCAAGAACCCCAAATATCAGAAACTCAACAGCGCCGTGGATGAGAAGGTTCTGCTGGCCGATGTGGTCAACAAGATCAACAGGGCCAACGGCAAGGTAAGACAGATCACTCCCACTACAATATGTTCACCTAAATGGATTGTAAAAGTCCAAAATATAAGCTGTGATTACATTGTGACCCTGCTGTTTACGAGTTTAGCTCCATTTTTCCACACAGACATTGTGGAGCACAAAACTATTAAGTTGTTTTGATGGGTGTTTCACCCCCCGGTGCAGCAATCTGATGTTTTCTGACATCTTAACAACTGCCATTATTTCTGCTCCAGCAGATAGCAGACGCGTTGGGGCACGTGTATCATGTTCAACTCTTAACCTTGTCCCAGTTTCAAGATCAGATAGGCGCTTAAAAATTGTACCTAAAAAATGTGAGTTTCTGCTCCTGTTTGCAGGGTACAGCTCGAATCTTCCTGCTGACTAAGAAGAGCGTCGTCCTGGCAGACCAGAAGACGGGCCAGGTGAAGGCCAGCGTTCCCCTGCCAGACCTCTGCAGCGTGTCGGTCAGCACACAGACCGACGGCTTCTTTGCCCTCAAACTCAAAGAGGTGAGGGAGACCTGTTGCTATGTGTGCTTTTAGTGCATGTGAGATTCAGTACAGATCTTTTATCTGATTCTATTGAACTTTCCCTTTAAGGCCTGCAGAGACACAGAAGCTGGCTCTCATTTTTGCTCTTGTGTTGTTTGGTTTAATGAAATATCTTTGGACACAAAACTGGAAAGTTGCACTAGACAGCATTTCTGTACACAATGGAAGCAAGCCTGCAGCACTGTGCCTGACTTCTACTAACTGAAGTACATTTACCCTGTTTGCCTGAATGAAACGGCACTGTTGGTTTGAATGGGGGTCGGAGATCTCTGGCTACAGGAAGTACTGATTCAACACTTTCTTTCAAATGTTCAGCTTTTATTTGTACATAGTACTGTTCAAGAGTTATGTTGTTCATGTAAACCCAACTGCAGGCACAAAACACACAGGCACACAGCTTATGTATATATTTTTATGAAATGTTTTGCAGATTTTAATACAAGATTGTACTGGTAGGGCAAGTGAGAAGCAAAATCTGTTGATCAATTTTATAAGTCTTTTTTAAATTGTTCTCATCCTTGTGTTATAACTTAAAAACAGGTGGAAAAACAATTTTTTATCGTGTTTGTTTTTGTCATACGCATTTCAGCCACAGGAGGCTAAAGTGAACCGCTACCCCAAGTTCAAAATAGGACTAAAAGTAATCATTGTTTTTGTTCCGGTTAGAATTCATCCATGCACTCTAAGCATAAGGTACGCAGGATAAAAGTGTTGCATATAACACAATATATGTACCTTGTGTTCAGAGAGAAATTAAAGCTCACCTGGAAGAACAGGAGAGATGCACTTCAGCCTCTTGTGGTTGAAATAAGTATTAACAACAAGCAATCGCAAAAATAAAGTAAACTGTTCTTCAGTCCTGAGCATTGGAGAGAAAATACTTTAGATGAGACTGGTTTCCCCACTCTTCTCTCAGGGCTCCCATTCAGGGAACTGAACTTCTTGATTCAAATGTCATTTTGCTTCAGGGGTCGGCCTCAGCTGTCAAAGGAGACTTCCTGCTCAGCAGCGAACATCTGATTGAGATCATCACCAAAATCCACCGCACCGGGGCCACGGCTGCAGACAGCGAGCAGCTCAACATCGACATCTCAGACGAGTAAGACAGCATGTTAACTCGGGTTATTCTTTTCAAAGGGTTGTGATTTGCCTTTTGCCTGGATGATGTCTGACGACGCGGCTCTCTGTGTGGCAGGTTTCTGGTGCAGTTCAAGCACGACAAAGTCTGCGTGAAATTCATCCAGGCAGCCCCCAAAAATGGCAACAACGTGTCCTGCAAGCGCAAGAACAACCGGCTCCTGGAGGTGTCGGTGCCCACAACGGCATAGTGCAGCCTCCTCGCCAGCTTGGTGGGCGATTAAACACCAACAAACCACCACCCACTCCGAACCTCCGGCCTCAAGAACCATCAGCCCAGCGCCCACCCTGAGCCCAGAAATGACAGTGCAGTTATTCGGCTTGTTGTGTTGTTGTTCTTCCTTCAGTCTCTTCTTATCAGATTTACTATGGCACCACTATAGCTGTAACCATGTGCCACATATTTTTTGGCAAAGAAAGCCCTTATCTGGGTTGCATGCCACAGAAGTTTGGTATAAAAAAAAAATGTTTCACTGGTGTTTTGTAAAACTGGGGTAAAGATTTGAAGATGAATGGAAAAAGAAATCTCAAGTGGTGGCAAGAGACTTCTGTATACCAGCGGTGATAATGATTGTTCTGCCTGTATGTTGAATTAGTCTTCAGAGAAAATGTCATAAGAACTTTGTGACAAGCTCCAGCCTCAACTGGCCTTGACTCATCCATTTTTAAGCGCCTCTGGCTTTGAGCAGACGGCTTAGAATTTGAGATGAACCGGGAACTTTTGGGCCTCGGCCTGTCAGATTTAGTTTCTCTGAAGAACTTAAATACTGCACTTGTTTTCACCTCGGTGTAACCAAAAGAGGATGAGCTGAAAATGAATTTGATTGTATGTTGTTTAATTTTCTATATAAATATATATTTTCTCTGAAACAAAGAAGTGGGCAGTTGGAAAGTCAAATGTAATTTGCTCGGTAATTGTAAAACCACTTTTGTATCCTCCTGTAGGTGCCATTGAACAGGTCACATGACTTGTCACGTGTCAGTGTACAGATACAAACATAGAAAACCACATAGGTGGTGGAGCCTGTTCTCGACAACACCATTGCCAAAAAATGTTTGAACAGGGGATTCTTATCAACCTGGAGTGGCTGTTTCGTGTGAGTTTTTGCGGCACTACACACGTGATCAACTTCAGTTTCCTCCACAAGCACAGTACAATTTATGATCATTTCTAAGCTTTATTTCATCTACAAAGAGTCACTGTAAACTGAATTCATATCCTTTACTCAATGTCACGTATGAATCAAAGAAGACCCTCTCGCTTTATGAGGGACACGATTAAAGAGACCGACAAAGACAGAACAGACACAGTGGAAGGAAAACCATGAGACGTAAAATGTCTTCAGATTCAGAAAGAAAAAACCCTTGATATTGATCTTTTGTGTGCAATAAATAAAAGTCTTTGTTTTGAATATTGTCTTTCCAACAAAACAGTAGTGTGAACCCATAGCAGTCACCCTCACTGTACCTTAAGCTGTACATAGGCTCTGTAGGCTGTGGCCCTGGCATGGACAAAGGGTTTCTTTAGTATCCTAATTTTAATTGCTGTGTTTGTGAAATAGCCGTTCTTGCCACTGCAGCTTGAGTTATTGTAGTGCTTGACCCACGCTGACCTAATGTGTGTTTTTCAATGGGAAAGGCCAAATATTAAGCGCACATGACCATAGATTCTTAATGTATCTAAAGAAATCAGCCAGATACACTTTCTAGTACGTATTTCATATATTTACACACAAGCCAAATTTGTCAAAAAGGCGATAAGAGTGCGATATTTTCAGGTATGTTGACTATAATCTTTATTTGGTTGTATTGGTAGTTGGCTTTGTACTGTTGATATCTAAGTTAACCAGCTGTTTCTCTGGTAACCGTTAGGGGTAACTCAGCCAAACATGGTCTAGTCATGTTCTGCAATCCAGCGTATCTGGCTTTGTAAATTGTTTTGTATTTTTCAATGTCACAGACACGGCACAGGGACCTGAGAAATCAGTTTTTGCTGTCCCTCACGTGGGAACGATCGTGCTGAACGCCAGGTTTGATGTATTCTCTTCCTTGGCTCTGCAAAGTTTGGATGCAGATCTGCTAAGATGACATCTTCCTCCCCCTCTACTTCTACTCTACTTCTCTGTTTTGTATTTGAACAATGGCTAGAGCTGCAAAATGATGTCTGCATTCGTGTGTGCCTAATGTTAACGTGCTGAGAGACACAACATGGAAATGTTTCAATAGAACTCAGTGTAACATTTACAAGTAATCATTTTTTTAAATTAAATAAAAATCTGTAATAAATAAATGTTATTCTGGGATTCTGTGCCACTTTATTATTGTTGTTTTATTGATTATTATGGGTGCTATATACATGCATGTACATGTCACAGGATTCCCATCACTCGCGTTGCTGAGCATGATTAGGGCAAATTCCATGTCTACTAGCATCTTTGAATTTAATTTCTATGTAATCCCCTCAAAGAAAAATTTGTTAGCATTGTTTGCGAGTTCAGCCCAGCTAGCGGCTGCCATTTTAACTCAGCCACCCTAATAATTGCTTGTGACGTCAGAGCCATGTGCAGACAATCCCAGCCAAGACTGAATGTCAAATATACCACTTTTAATTCATTCCAGTAGTACTACTTTCTGTGAGAATCACCTACACCTACTCTGACAAACGACACTTCTGAACCAAAATCTTAACTGTGTTAAAATCAGCCACAAGTGCATCAGATGATTGAATCTTACATTCCTGTGAGGGCCTTAGTTGCTTTTTTATCAGCAGTATCAGCAGGGGGTTGGCCTGGACTGAGAAGTCTTCTGGGGGTTACTAGCATTGGGGCTGGATGGCCAGGCCCTTGTAGTCAAGCAGCTGGCCAGATGTTTTCCATCACATCTGGGGAGAGCTGTCCTAGGGTTAAATTCCGCGGCTTGGGGAGAGCTGCCGGCAACAGGTCTCCTGGGAGCAGCCCTCAGATTGAGCACAGAGTGGTAAAAATAGCATACCATTTTGGGCTGCCCGGTACCCGGTTCCCACCACTCTGCAGGCTGGGAAAGGAAGGAGGAGTCCCAGCCTCCCAGTGGATCCTCAACCCTCAGTGGGAGTTGGAATTGTACAAAGCACAATCCCATATCCTGCTAAAACTGTAGTTTTCATTCAAACGGTGATGCAGATCTGCGTCAAATCAGCAGAACAGGGAGAAATGTCCTTGTTGTAGCACAAGACAATCCACAGCAACTAAAGATGTTTTGTAGTAAAGCACTTTTAAATCTTGTACAAATCGTAACATTTATGGAATATGTTATTGAGTTGTATTTGTGAAAGATAAAATGATATTAATATGTTGTACTTAAAGTTGAACATGCAGCACTGCCTTGCACAGTGGGAGCCAATGGGAGGTAGAGGCACTGCTTTTCAGATTGGGTAGTCTTTGGTGACATCCAATGGATTTTAGATGACATTACAACAAAAGAGACAGAGGGCGCCAGAGGAGCATACAGAATACAACAGGACTAAGTTGCTCTTGGTAATTGTTTTTCAATTGTATATAAGACCTTAATAAATAGATGATGCAATTTAAAATATATATGTTTGCACAGTATAAGTATTTTATACAGTAATCATTATCATAAAACGATTTCGTTGATTAACTTGCTTTACTATACTTCACGTTATTCTGTGCTTCTTTATAACCGACAGAGTTTTTGCAAGTGCTCTCATTTGTAGTTTCTGTGGAGTGATTTCTTGTATTAGAGAAATAACACAATACTGACTTAGCTGAATTTACTCTAATACATATGTTTCTCTTATAATGCATGCAAGGAAAGCTGACTATAGTTGACCTTAAAGATCTGCAGAGACAGTAAGATCTGCAGATAAAGTATTAAAGTGATGCTTTTTTTAGATAAATATGTTCTTAAGCAAATAAAAAAAGCATATTTACACTGTTTTTGTTTGTGTTTAGCCAAATTAAATCTGCAAATTTAAGTTAATATACTATATAATTTCTGGTATGTTACAAATTTTGCTTTTATATTGTAAACTAAAAGATTTTTCTGAATCAATTAATATTGTTTATCTTAAAGCCAATTTTCAAAATAAATGCAGCTGCCATGTAGAACTCCTCACACAGCATGTTTCATAGTGACAAGGCAGATGGAGAGAGTGCAAACAACAGGGTGAGTTTGGGAACTCTCCCAGGGGATTCCACATCCTGTCCAAATCTTATCAGCTGCAGTGGAGAGAAATGCTGCCGGCAATACAGGCCATAAAGAAACATGTTAGTGTGCAGCAGGTATGGAATTGACTTTACAAAATGATGCTGGTTCCTGCTTTGGTTACTACTGTCTAAAGCCCTGCACAGCACTGAGAGAAAGCATCCCTGTTGTTGAGGTGCAGAGAGTGGACTGTGATTAGTTGCATCTGAGGGCTCTCTCTCTCTCTCTGTAACATAAATGAAAGCAGTGAATGAAAAGAAAAAAATACGCCATGGCTGTTAGTCCCTGATTGTTGGAAAGTAATTGCCTGGGGATAAAAGCTGTCTTTGAAAATAGGTGTGTGGCTTAATGCTGTGATAGCACTTACCTCAGTCAAGGCAAACAGTGGCCTGGAGGAGGCCTGTCTCTGATAATGTGCTGCTTTTGTGCATCTTTGAAGCAGAGGTCTCCCCCAGGTATGTCTGACTGGGCTGCTCCGATATTTTTGATGCCAGCTTTACGATTTTGTAACATCAACTCATTTCAGTCATACAAAGGTAACCAAACATCCAGCAGACCATAAACAGACCATGAAATGTCCCCATAAGGCAACTGGGTGGTCCTAATCAATAATCATCTGCTTGTTTTTTTACGCAGAGCTTTTTCTCTTAATAGCAGAAAAAGCCAAAATATTCCTGTTTTACACAAAGGGAAACATCTTTACTATCTAAAGCTGCCTGTTATTGATGTTTAAACTTTATTAAATTGTCAGAATCTCTATTTAATTTCTTCATTAGATCATTTTAAAGAGTCTATTGTGGTGTTCAAAGTCAGATCTTATCACTGTGGAGTTTTAGCACTTAGCTCCTGCATAAAAACAGTCCTGTCATGGCTGGCACTGCCACTGGACAGTGATGTATGTGTGTATTTAGTACAGCACAGACACTAGGGGCCAGTCAAATTCAGCGTGTGGAGCCACCAATGATTCACCTTTTACGTTGTTTAGAATTGAGCTGAACGGAGGAAACTTCAGGCCCTGAGGTCTTTGACAGTCAGTAAAGAAGGTAATAAAACTGTTATGATCTTGCTCAGAGTACAGGGACAAACAATGCATATTACTCATCCACTCATTAGGGTTTAATGCATCAACATTTCCAGAGGATGCTACTTCAACAGTATTTATATAGCACCTTCACCTGCTTTATAATCTGAAGACTTATGTTAATATGGGGCCTTAAAGGCCACTTACTGGCTGGACATTACTGCCTCTAGACTATATACTGTATTCAAAAATGACGACATAGGGTGTTCTTACAGGCAGCAAAATACGATGCATACTTACTTTTCAGATTTCGATGGTGATGAAGAGGTTAAATGCGGGATGTAACACCGTGAACTTTCACGGTTTCATGGGAGTTTGTGTCCCATGTTAAAACAAAAGTTAAATTTTTTACGTAACTTCCAGTAGCGTCGTCAACCCCTTAACTACTTCACTTCTAGCATTTATTCACATTTATTTACTTTTTAAACTGCCTTTTATAACTCCTAACCAGGACGTTTCTTGCCCTAAACCTAGATCAGTGGTTTTGCGGCATAAATTCACAGAAACTTCATTGTACCTGCATGTTTAATGACATGTGCTCTATTTTAGAACACTCCGCTCTGTGCCACAAGCTGCATAACGCTCATATGTGTCGTTATGGGCCTTATTGACAAACGGTCTATTCTGTCGTAAACCCAAAACATCTTGATCGCCCCCTTGTGGCAGGCTGCAGTATATTTCAAAAGCCCGCTCTTCAAAGAAATTGTCAAATAAATTTCTCCCAAAGATGTTTTTTTTTTTGCCGTTTTAGGTACTTCTGTTCTGTGTTTGACTAACAAAAGTGCAAAATGTCATCTCTAGTATCTGGGATATTTGGCCTTATTTTGTAAAATGGTTTTGCACTTGAGATCCAAATAAGCCAAATAACATGAGGCTGCAATTTTTATGCCCCTGAGTGATTACCATGGGTTTTTCCAAGTGCTTAAATTTACTGCCATCCAGTGTCAATACGATCAAAGTTCAGTGTGGACTAATGAATCTCTAAATTCCACCCCCAGCCCTCCCTCCCACCTTTATCCTTCTCCCAACCTTTCTTCCTGTCCCTCATTAATTTAATGTGGCGTATTATTAGAGATGAAAAGCTCAGAGTAGCCTCCTTTCTACATAAAATATTGCACCCTGAGATATTGCCATATTGTGACTTTACTGCTGTTATTTAATAAGCATATTGTCTGCCTCTGAGGAATATTTTTCAAGGGACATCAGAAGCATTTCTCTGACTGTGCTCTCAACCCATCCACTCCGATGCCGTTTGTGGTCAGTGTTCGATTTGTGTTTCAGCACTTTGGTCGGCAATGAACGCAAACACCAGCTCCACAATAGCAAGAGCTACATTCATTTCCAGAAATTGAGAACGAATCAATGACTTTTTCACTGGCCCGCACTGTGAAAAATGGGGGTTTTGCAAGTCAAATATGTAGCACACGCGTCTTGTGTGTGCTGGAGGTTAGTTAACCGTATTGACTGTATTGAGCTGTCACAGCGTCAAGGCTGATTTCATTATTGAGTGAGGGACTTTAGGATGTAGATGTCAACACGTTGGCCACCAGGCTGCTGATTTACTTTGACATAAATCTATGGTGTGATTTAAATGAAACCACCCATCAACACCAAAAACAGACTATCTGTCATTTCCTGTGTCTTCCAGGTGAGAGTAATGGGGTGACTGTCTAGTTCTAGAGGTCAATTTTTCTCACCTTTTTCAACTTTATTTTAAAACGAGTTAAGGTTTAAATACAGTAGGTGAACAAACATTCTTGTAAGCCTCCAAATGGTTGATTGTCTTTATTATTAATCTGGACTGCAGTTGACACAAAGACACATCCCAGAGAAGAAGAATACAGACGTGGTCTAAATAAAGGCAGACGGACCCAAAGACAGGAACAGACACAGAGGATTACATTACTGCTCGTGGCAGTGTGTCAGGCAGTCTGGAGGGAGGGACAGGGGCTGGAAGAGGTCTGATTAATGAGTGTTACTGGGTGGTGGAGAGTTTGTGTCCCCACTCACCCTCGTGTCACCAGCACACTCAATGGCTTCATCAATTTGTAGCCATTATCACGTCAATAGACAAGAATGGAGGGAGGAGGAGCGTTAAGGACAGAGGGGGAAAGGGGGCTTCTGCTGCACCATCTGTGGATAGCTAAACATGGGAGAAGCTAAAAGCGATCACGTTAGTCATCTGCTATGTACATTCAGAATATGGCCAAACGATTATTACTAACTGGCAAACAAATATGTTACAGTGCTGATTGTTCAGGCTGTTCTCATTCACTGTACTTTTGCCTCCATAAAGCATTGCATTATAATCCATTTGTGAGCCAGGTGGTGCAGCTTATTATAACCAGTATTGACCTTAGTTGTACGCCAGCACCCCATAGTAGTTATTTCAATGGGAACAAATGGAGAAGTCAGTCAATGTAGTTTAAAGAGCAACAGAGTCCATGTAGGGAGAAGATTGGGGTGATTGAATGGGTTTGTGTCCCCTGTGAAACCAAAATTCAACCATGTTTTTTTCAATCTGTGACTACATTGTGTTATAGATGTCAATGCATGGAAATAGTTATAATAACCCAATCCATTATATTTTTTCTAGTCAGTAGTTCTGGCTCATTCTTAAAACTGTGTTTCACAATGTCTAATAGAATAGTCATATTTTGTTAGCTATATACAAATGGTTGTGCATATGTTTTTGTAAGATATCATACAAACTGTTGTGTTGTATTGTTCCATGAGTCAACTCATATTTTGTTTCATTCATTTTACATTGTTTTCCAGGGATAGAGGGCCAATGTTTAGGATTTAGAGGCATCCAGTAACCCTTCATCCCTCCCTTTCCAAACCTTCAGTTGCCTTCAGGTAACATAAAAATATTAAACATCTCTGTAGCGCCTGTGCTTGTTTTGTCCATTCTTGGCTACTGTGGGAACATGGTGTTGCTCTGTGGACAGTGGCCCACTCTCTATCTAGATCTGAAGTGCTCATTCTACGCTAACAAAAACATATTACATCATTTAGGTGACTATATACTAATGGAATCACAATAAAATACTACACACTGCTTCTTTAAGAGACTTGCCAAGTTACAGAGAAACTCACTTGTAAAAAATAAAGTTGAATGCTTCATTAAAAATTTTAAATAATTGACTGGATTTGAAAATTCTGGCTTTAGTTTTTGTGCCCTAAACTGAAAAAGTTTTAAGAGATATGAACTGAACTGCTCTCTCAAAAAAAAGAAGAAACACAGGTAAGTAAACAGATCTAGTTTGAACTAGTTTGAAGTAAAATAAATCATCACTATCTTTATGCTCAATCGTCAGTGCATCAACAAAAGTGATTGGGTCTGTGTGTTTGACTGTGTGTGTATGTCTCCATGTACGTGTGAACACAAGCAGCTTTGGAGCTGATACGGATAAGCAAATAGCTGCACACACATCATTAGGTGCTCATTTACAGACATTAGGCAGGAGCACAGGCATCTCAGCAGGCATTTGTGTGAGTGTGAATATCTGCTCACTAACCCAGACCTGTGAATTTAGGAAACCGTCATCTCATGTGGGCCATAATACTGTTAATAATGTGTCTTCTCATCAACTTTGCTTTCTGCTGCTCACCTCTCTTTGCTTATTTCTAACTGTAAAGATCTTGTGGCAATAAAGGGGACCATATCTTACGAAATTAACATCGTGTTGTATTGAATAAGACTTGAAAGTAGTAATGGAGTCCAGAAACAATTTGGGAAAACGTTTATTGAGATAATTAACCAAGTAAGAAGTTGGGATGTTTTCTCATAGACTTCTACACAATTGGACTGCTTTTTGCAGCCAGAGGAGTCACTCACTGATGGCCTTCAGAAAGAGGTTGACCCTTGTTTGTAACACACCAAACAGGTACATACCTTCCTCCAGAACATGTATATGTGCTCAGAACATGTGCTGACAGATTTGTAGTTAGTCCAGAGGCTGCTCACAATGAAACAATGAGAATAATTATTTTTCATCAAGCAGTTCATATGGCCCTAAATGATGCTAATCAGTTGAACAACTGGTTGTTTATTGCATATCAATGTAACTAATTAAATTGTCGGACTGCCATTAGATAAGCAACATCTGGGGTGGGAGCATTGGAAAGAAGCAAAGGCAGGGCAGAAACAGAGCGAACACTGGCAGAAGGTTGAGCAAAACAAGAAGCAGATAAGGTGTAAAGTCATGGTGAGNNNGGGGGGGTCAATTAGGGAAATTAAATCTCGTGTCAGTGTGGGACAACATACATCAAGCAGTGACAGCTCCGCCTCTAAGCCTGTCAGTCCCACCTCTGTCAAAACGACCAATTAAAGCAAAGCTAATCCCCAGTTAACCCCTGGATAGCCTCTGATACACAACCTCCTCCCAGTCCAACACATAATGCACACAAGCTAATGAAAACATTTTCCACATTTCAAAAGTCTATTTCTGCTCCTGCATTTTACGCTTTTGAGTCTGGTAGAAACTGTTCTTCATTCATACAGTCATTCAGAGATGAATGGCTTTGTTTTTTATTCTATCGTTGGTGGAAAAATGTTTATTATGCAGGCCAAACATGCAAAAGCAAATGTTTTGCTGCTCATGAGGCATTCATGCTATTTCCCTTCCAGCTATTTAGCTTTTCTGTCAAAGTGTAATGAGACAGAATGTGTATGTTTGACTGGTTCTGTTTGCTAAAGCTAAAGAAATTGGTTCTTAGATGTCACTGTTTTATATTTGATACCCATTCAAATCAACAGAAGCAGGTTGGACCATTTTACAACATGGCTGGACAAGACAAAAGCACTATGTATATCAAATATATTTAAAATACGAACCATGCTAAAATATGTCATTGTAGAGGACACGTGTCACCAGTGTTGCTTATTACCTCTTTTATCCAAATTGCTTGAAAGCCATAAATCACCATTCAGGTCATTTCAATACTCACATACATACATACAGGCTGTAGCAACATCCCTTTAGACTAAAATTAAAGGACCTCTATAAACCTGCAAGACTAATTTTAAGTGTTACAAGCTCTTCTTTCTATTTATACGTTCTCACTTATTTTTCATCTGAATCCTTCAGGTGCCATAGCAACGAGAGGAGAAGAGGAGAAATAAAAAGCAGGAGAGGAGAGGTGATATAGCAGTGTCAAGTGAGATGGTGATAAAGAATTATGTGTTTCCCCTTTGTCACCTAACCCTAACCCTTACACACACACATACATACACGCAAACACATGCACACAAACCGATCTGATTAAACCCCACAAACATGGATTGGTGGGAGTGTCCGTGGACCACAAGGCTAATTGAACTGTCTCCGCTCTGACAGGATGGAGGGTTATGGAGAGAATGATGAGGACTGGATTAAACAAGCGGGAGTAAATAGTCAAAGAAAAGATGCATAGGAAGGAAATGACTGGGGATAGGAGTTGTCAAGTCTGTCCTGAGTCAGAGGTTTATAGTGATGTGAAATGTGTAAAGACAGATGTGTGTCCACCACTTTGGCACTGAAATATCTCAGGACCTGTTGGATGATTGCGATGAGAATTCTCACAAATTTTAAGTTCCTCAAAACTGACTGACTCGTAGCCCCATTATAGGGTCATTTTTGTTTCTCAGAGTTCATGGTCTTGACAGTTGTTGGGTGCATTGCCATGAACTTAGGTACATTTGTGCAATCATGTACCCACAGGATGGAGGACTTTTCCTCTAGCCCCAGCATCAGGTCACATTTAAAGCAATTTTGTTCAGTGGGCTAACGTAGCTAAACAATTGTTTTTAAGATACTGTTTGGCCATTTTATGGCTTTTATTGAAAGTGAAAGATATGTGGGGAAATGGGGAGACAGAGGGGAAAACATGCAGGAAAGGGCTCCTAGTCGGATTCAAACCCTGGCCGCCCGCGTATGAGGACTGTGCCTCTGCGGTATAAACTCTACCGGGTGTGCCACTGGGACACCCTAAAATAATTTCTTGAATGCAATAAACACATCAAATTGACATGCATCAACATTCACACTATGCCCATCAGCTGAGTCTAGTGCTATCCAGATTCAGTCTAAGTTTTGCTGGAGTCTTCATTGATTTTTATAACTAATCAATCTCTGCCAAGGAGGTCATTTTTCAGTTCAGCTTGTGTTTTTGTCAGCAAGAAAACAAAAATGGTAGTATGGGCAAAACTAGAGCCCATTCAATTCTGGATCAGGTCCGAATCATATGGTGGACAACAACTTATTTAGCACTTTTGATGACAGTGCCAGACAGATTAATGCTGGAAGTCTCCACATTTGCCTAAATTTATTAGCTTTTTTTACACTGTAATTGTATTTGTCACGTTTAGAAGGGGACATGTGAGAGCGTGAATGGTTGTCTGTCTCTAAGTGTCAGCCCTGTGATAGTCTGGAGCCCTGTCCTGGTGGACTGGATGCGATTCACTGGTCAAGTCTGCATCCACACTGGGCTTTATCAAGTGCTCCAAGCATTGTTAACAATGTCCTGCTGTTGAAACTGTCTATTGGAAGAAATATGTGAGAGAAAGAGCTGCCATTTTTTTTAAAGCTAGTCTGCGACTTTAATGTAGTTTTGGAATCCATTAACCACCATTCTGTCCAAAATCTGTCCAAAATCAACCCAGAATGCTCTGTGCTTTGGTTTGGACTGCATTCTCACCTGCGCTGAATCAAACTATGGTACACTTGGAAGTAAACTGCGACCCCATTTTTTTAGCAGCCAGAGTTTGGTTCTTTGCTCAGCACCAGAAGTTGTTTCAAACCAGCAAAACCCAAACAGACTATCTGACAGAGTATGTATGTCCCCAATTACCCAAATGTTCTTACAGGGAAGAACCAATATGTAGAAGGGTTAACCTAGTTTACAGCCATCAAGTATTTGTGTTAAAGCAAGAACATATTTGGGTAATGAGTATTTTGGGAACCTGACCCTGCAGAGCAGTCTGGGTGTCCCACAGAGCAACAGATGTTTAACTACTCTCTGCAGCCACGACTCTGCTGCCCCGTCACTGCCCCTGCCTTTGTGTGTTAACTATCTCTACGTGTGTCTGTCTCCTCCTCTCATTCACAGACTTCTATTTAGGACTAATTAGCTATGTGCCTCCACTCGTCTCCCCCTCCACTTCTACCCTGAAGCTACCCTCATCTCATTGTACTGTCATCTCTGTGTTTACCATGCTTAGTAATAATCATCCAATCTCAGCTCTCCTCCTCCTGCCTCCCCTCCTGTTCCTCCTCTTCTCCTCCTCCGCTCCGCCCTCTTGTCCTCCTTATTATGGTCCGGTCTCAGTTGTGACGGCTGTCATTAATCAACTCATTTTGAACGACGTTGAACCTTGCAACCCTGAACACCCACCACTGCCCGACCAGGAAATGTTCTATTCCCCTGCGGTCCATTAGGCCAATCAGAGCAAAACTGGGGCATAACAATAGATAGAACAATAGCCACCGAAAGCAGATATTAGACCAGAAACCACAATAGGACACAGGCAGTGAGAGAACAACAGGCTTTATTATACTCTATCTGTTGGGGATTTTCTTCTAGCCTTAATGTCTCCTGGGATACATAGTCATATTTTACTTTACTAGCACACTGGTCCTGTTAATCTGTGTCACTTACAGCTGCCACAGAGGGTCCCTAAAGTCTATATCATGGTTAAATACCTTATTTGTAACATTTCCTTGGTAAAAGAAATCTCTCTCTCAAACAGGAATCGATTCCAACTAGGTTTCTAGTAGCAGAAAAGTTCATGAGCTAATTAGATGAGCAGTAATCACCAATGTCCTAAAAATATGAAGGCAACTTTGTTTTTGGCACATTGCCAGTACAATTGATCTCATTCTCTTCTCAAATTAGTGAAATCAAATTGGTTTTAATTTAGTCTCTGCCTCTACCATATTCCTGTGCACCACCATGCAAGAATGGCGTAACCTTTTTGCTTCTAAACCATAATGGCCTGACAGATTCGCCCACCGGGTTAACCTCTCTTACATTTGTGTATGAATAGAAGCCACATGAATGGTTCTTTTACAGCGAGCGGAGCTTCGGCCTGAGTTGTTGTTCTGTGTCTGCCAGACTTGCTCTTGTCTGTTTTGACTCTGTGGTGTGCATTGTTGCGCTAGTCTGTGTGTGTGTGTGCACATACATATATGTTAGTGTGTGTGTTTCATTCCTGACTGTGGAGGTATGCCTCCTCAGAGTGCATCTTCATATAAACATAAGGAGGCCCCACATCGGATGAAGAGCTATTGCTACTAATTTAGCTGACATTTAATGTAGTTTGACAGCATATTATTAATTGTTTATATTACTGGGACAAAATTATACAAACTACTCCAAAGTTTTCACATCATAGACACTAACTATTCCTGTGACATTTTGCCAACAAAACGGCATTAACCAAACGTGGTCAGCCATATCCTGTGTTTTGACCTATACTTGTTAGTAGGCTATAGGATTGACCAACCAAAACTCAAATACTTACTAGTTCAAAATGTAGCGGACTGACAGAGACCAAGCAAAAACATTTGGAAATCACCAAAATAAAGTTAATTTATTTATCAAATTAGTTCAAACGACCCTGTCTCCTCACCGCTGGTTAACAGATGCTGCTGTAGTTGAAGGAATGCCATTGAACAATGTTTCCATTTTAATCAGACTTGCATGCAGAGATAGTTTGACCTCAAACACCTGATCGTTCCATCCTCAGACCATAGTATATTACTGTCCAAAGTATCAAGTTGACTGCTATCTATTTGTTAATAGATAAAAGCTGTGTCCATGGGTTACGTGAATACAACGACTCTTTTGTTAAGGCTCATTAATACGACAATCTAATGACCATAAATCACAATTACAGTATATAACCAAACACAAAATCTCTCAGTGGTGTGAAATTGCAAATGCTGAGTCCTTTCTATCTACATCACCTTATCTTAAATGATGCCATATTTGTCCGAGGATATCAAGATGTATTGTCCAAACTTTATTAAAGGGTGAGATATATCCTTCCTTATCTCATATAGACGAGATCACAGAGTATTAATTATTTAACAGCTGGCTTTTACAACCTCAGTCTTATCCTGGTACTTCACACTTTACTGTAACCTGTATGATGATCAAAGACAGAGGGGAAAAATCACCCTATCACTAACAAATAAAGCATTATATTGTCCGAAATAATGCCATGAAGAATTTCATCATCTTTTATTCACACTTGATAGATCAAACATGACTTTCACTACACAGCAGACTGTTTGCTTACATGAAATGACTGGTTTTGTGAGAATATGAAATATTCAAACAACTGGAGATGTCAACAGAAGCATGATTATATTAGTCAGACAAATTAGAAACATGTATTTGGAGAGTTTGACCCCTTTCCACAGCCATTTCTCCTAAACAGCTTTGCTTTTGACCCTATTGTCTATGGTCTGTGTGAATATACCAATGGGATTCTTTGTAATGATTGATGACAGAACTTGCTAATTATTAACCTTTGTCTCCTGTGAGATGACTTTAAACAGTGAACATCAAAGCCTTTCCATGTGTGTCTGTATGAGTCAAATGAGAACTTCTGCAACTTGGATAGCATTGATTCCAATTCAGACAATCATTTGCCCCGATGGTCGAACAGTAAACACACATGCCTGCACACACACATATGGATCCATAGGCCATTAAGTTTATATGGTGGGTAGTTCAACAGGTGTTGGTGTGTTTGTCTTCGAAGTGAGAGCAGTTTGGTTTCCCAGGCCTCTGTCTGCCTCTTATCAGTCCTGTATTAACTAGCAGGAAATACGTGTTAAACTGTGGCAGATAGGTGCAGTTTGGATGCTGTAAGTGACACTGAATAGGTCCAACTGAAGACGGGCATCTTTTAGGACCAGACAGGAATTAGCTTAGGCTGACAGGAAGGTGTCTTCTGCAAAGCAATGATTTATAAAATGCTATAAAGTTTTGTTACAAACAACATATGAGAAACAGTTTTGTCAACATGCACACATTTTGGAAGAATACTATCATATTAAAATGTGTACAAACAGCACACAGCTGTCCATATTTGTCTGTGCCTCTGGTCTGCAGGGAGAGAAAATGAGTTTGCTCTCTGTCACTTTACTGCCCCTTTATCTGCTCCATGGTGTGGTGATGACCGATAATCAGGCTGCAACCGCTGATAAGAACTGTTGGGTTCCTGTCAACCTTAGCAGGCAATAAAATTTAATGAAGACTTAGTTGTAAAATAATGAATGTTGTCGTCATCCCTCTAAAGTGAGATTGCCGTCATTAACGCAATATAGTTTTCAAGTGCGTGTGTGTGTGTCTTTTGTACTTGTGTGTGTGTAAAACAAGGTGTTTGTGCAAGATGGAGTGTGAGAAAGTTGCACCTCAGTCACACCTGAGACTGGGATATTGAAATTGGAGGTCAAACTGACAGGCAGATAATAGATAGACAGACAGAAAGAAATACAGTTTAAAAAAAGATTGTGAATGCTTAAGAAGTAATGAAAATAAAGATTTATAACTTTTCTGTTTTGAATAGCGTGTAAAATTCAACAGATAGAGCTGATACATGAGCGCACCAAAGCCGATAATTAACCCTTTAAAAGAAAGAGTTTACCCTGCCCCTGTGCCTCGGGGCTCTGGCCAATCACAGCGGAGCAGACTTGATAGGTCTGTTGGGTGAGAGTAATCTCTCAGCATGAATAAGGTGGCTTTTACGCACAGGGCTAAAGTGGAGTGGGCCAGAAAGAAGACGTTTCTTTAGGGAAGGAGAGTGACATTATAAGTGACACTTTAGCCGTTTTAGTTAACTCTCAGATATTATAGAGAGTGTTCAGGGATCAGAGACGCTTTAAAGTTAATCGTGGGACAGAATGACAACTGCCATGGAGAAATCTAAAAACTTTCGTATCGATGCGCTGCTGGCGCACGGCGTGGAGCAGAAGGCGGACAGTGACGGTGCCTCCCCGGGGTTGTATTACAGCAGAAGTCCCGGAGGCAGTCCGGTGTCAAACCGCGGCTCAGAGACACCCTCCCCTCACCTAAACCCAACAAACTCCTCTCCAGTCCAGCCAGGAGTCCTGTCCAAATCCCAGCTCTTCGGCTTGTCCCAGTCCGGATTCACAGCTCTGCACCACGGGGGTCTTTTCGGAATGCACCCGGGCTCCATGTACCCTCTGACGGCCCTCGGAGGCCAGCATCCTGCCTTCTTATATCCCGGTTTTACACAACTGGTCCACCCATACCCGGAGCAGCTGAAGGGGGGCACCATGGCCGCGACTCACCCGCTGGAGCCCTGGATCAGAGCCGGGATGATGATACCCCGACTCGGAGAATACGGAGGTGAGCGGAACTCCCTGTCTTCTGTAGTTATAAACTTTACTGTTGTTACTTTCTGTATGAAAGTGAAAGTTTTAACAATCCGATTAAATTGGCATGGATGTTCCAAAGGTCATTATATTTTAAATTAATGAAGATTAATTACAAATATATTAATAATAATAATAATAATAATAATAATAATAATAATAATAATAATAATAATATGAGATGTGTAATACCATTATTATATTTAATGTATAAAATGAATTACTATCATGCAATATTATACAAATATACTGTATTCATAGTGTTACTATTAAATATTTATGTTTATTAAAGGAGTATAGCAAATATGCTCCAGCTTAGACCTCAGTGAAATCAAATGGATCACACATTTTTGTCCTTTAATTAAAAATGTTAATGCTGTTTGTTGATTTTTTTTTTTTGTTATGGGTAGGTAAAAAAAAATAGTTAAAGAGCCTCCTATCACCTGTGTGTTGGTATTGTTTTTGACATGGCCGTGACATTGAGATGCTGTCTCTTAAGGACAATGTATCTCATAAAAAACTGCAACATTTACGATAAAGGTAACACCTAAAATAGATGTACTACTTAATCAATTGATAACATTTACAGCATTTTCATTAAGGTAATGGTCCCCTGTGATGGTTTATTACCCCTCCAAAGCAATATCCTCTCACCACAAACACACATCATGGCAATAAATGTTAACGGACAGAAGAAAACAAGATATACAGGCAGGAAGACAGACAGGCAGGTTGGCCTAAGATCCAAACAGTGAGAGAGAAATCAAATTGGGTGATTTTGTGAGGATTTGTTTGAAGATATATTTAAAAAAAGATATGCCAAATGAATATTTTTCTTTCTCTAACATATTGCAGGCCTCTTTTGCTTATCGGCCCATTAGTAATAGAGGTGTTGTACTTTTACAGAAATAGATAAAGGTGATTTAATGCAAATACTGACAAATTAAATCAATAACCCCTCTCTCTGCTACTTTTTGTCCCCCCTCTCAGCCCCGGCCCAGGCAGGTTTGTTGGGGAAGTGTCGGAGGCCGAGGACAGCTTTCACCAGCCAGCAGCTGCTGGAGTTAGAAAACCAGTTCAAGCTCAACAAGTACCTATCCAGGCCTAAACGCTTTGAGGTGGCCACTTCACTCATGCTGACTGAAACTCAGGTGAGAGAGTCAGAGCCTGTAGGATGTGTTGTATAGAATTATTGGTAAATTGTTTTAGTATGTGAGTATATTCCCTTTATCCCCATCCTTCTAGTCTGTTATTAAGTTATTAAGCTTACCACCATTATTTCAGAAATGATAATATCCTGCTTTTTAAAACATTCTTCTTCTACTTCTTTACACTGTGTAACTGGCCTGCGTACTGTTTTTTTTCCCCCACCAGGTTAAGATCTGGTTCCAGAACAGACGTATGAAGTGGAAAAGAAGTCGCAAAACCAAGGAACAAACAACACCACAGACTGACACAGAAAGAGTTGCAGTGGATATACACAGCGCCCAGCCTCAGAGTGATTCACACAGCTCGAGCCTGGAGGATGAAGAGGAGATAGAAGGGGATGATGAGGATGAAAAAGAGGAGATAGAAGTGCTGAGGGCGGGTTCTTTAGGTGCAGTAGGCTTTATGAGGCATGCTGGAGGAGAATCAGGGACCTACAGCTCCTCAGAGGAGGAGCTGGAGGAGGGAGGCCCAAGAACAAGAATTGGGGCTTTCCCATAGTTATAAATTTAAGCATGCTTTTATTGTGCACCTTTTTATGTTTATTACTCTTGAGAAGACATGGTGGCATGAAGAGGATCATTTATTTTTTCCACAGCCCAACCCATAGTGCCATATATGTACCTGGAGTTTCCAAATCATTAAAAGGGGATGTTGACATCTGCACATTGAAAACTGATCACTTTTAACCAGAACAATGCCATATTTATGTATTTGGACATTTAATGGTCAGTAATCCATCTGAGTACAGAAACAACAAATGCAATTTTGTGCATGATTTATTTGTGATTTAAAGGTACAGAAACCCAGAGAGTCTATGTTCCTATCCTGTAATCTGCAATAAACTAATTTATTTATGAATGTCATGTACTTAAACTGTATAAATGTGGGATAATAGCACTTTCATGAATAGACAGAGAAATTAGTTTGGACAGTGGTGTCGTAAAGAGAGTCAATGTTACTTTTTTATCGGTGCATCCCAGTCTGTTACAAATACTGGACAAGAATACCACCGATCATTTAATATTCACCCAGTTAACATTTTTAAGGCATGAGGTGCAGCATGTAAGACGTGACTACTTTTTTACTTTAATGGCCGTGAATCGTTGTACAGTAATGAACTCTTTGTGTTGTAACCTATTATATTCTTTAAGCAGCATGTTATGTTTAGTTAAAGCCACACACACACACACACGCGCGCGACTGCAATGCATTTGTATTAAACACTGTATTGTTTTGTATTTGAAATTTACAGTTTTTATTGCATTTCCCCTGTGTTTTGTAAACTGTTCTCATTAAGCATGCTGTGTTGTCAATATAATTTAACATTATAGAATTTAATATATTTTACTTTTAAAGCAATACCAGTGGTCTTTGTGGAGAGGAATATTTGAAAATAAAGCTGAATTTGTGTTGAGTCCAGTAAGTTCTGTGAGTAAATCACAATTGATGCGATCTACAATTAAAGGGATAGTAAAAAAAAAAGTTTTGGGGTTTTGTAACATTGATTTTTTTGTTTATAACCCTAAGTATTAACCCTTTTTTAATAACTCAAGTGTTAGAAAAAGTATTTAAAATGTAAAAAA
>CAFUXE010000723.1:22626-36653 GCA_903364295.1 Serranus cabrilla
GGAGAGGAGAGGAGAGGAGAGGAGAGAGGAGAGAGGGATTGGATGTTGGCACGCAGGGAAAGGCAGTCTGCGGTAGACTTGTAAATAGCCGGAGGGACAGAGGGATGGAGGAATGGAGCTATCAGCAGAGAAGTGATGAAGGTCTGGGATCAGGCCAAGATAAACACAGGCCAGCCCAGAAGGAGCTGCAGCACACACACACACACACACATTTCAGAACAAATACACATATATGAATGCTGCTCACACATACATGCAAATGCACAAACATACAAACACTTAAGGCAGCGAGGGGCACTTTATATTCATCATACACCCAAATCGAAACACATAGAGTCAAACACGCTCATGCACACACACACGCCTGCAGACAAATAAACAGTGTACTGTATGGCTCCCAGACCACAACTTCTTGAGTGTTAAGCGGTGTGACAACAGCCGGAGCTGTCATTTAGACATCTCGTTTCATCACATACTTTACATTAGTCCATTTGCTAAGATACCACAGAATAAACATGCAGTGAAAAGAAATGGCTGGAGTTTTATTTTTAAACACGTGGAATAAGCAGAATTAGCTGAGCCCTCCTAATGGCTTGCCAGAGTCATTTAAAATTCTACTCCAACCCTTACAATGAGGAAAAAATACTTTACTGCATACTGCATCATAAATTCTCAACTGCAGATTTAATCACAACTCATAGATATTTGGAAGATATTTGTCATTAATGTGCATGCTTGCATGTGTCTTTGCTGCAATGTATTTGTTCAAGAGTGTTTATCTGCATGCATGTGTCAGTGTGTTTCACTGTTTGTCTCTGAGTGTGTGACTGAGCTTCATTTGTGTGCTGTGGAGCGAGAGCTCTCCTGCTCCGTCTTGCCTTTGACCAACTAACACCTTGAGTGAAACCTCAAAATTTGCTAAATGTTATCTTAAGCGCCGCATTGAGAGGCGTTTGGCAAAACTGCAGCATAAAAGAGCGGCTGTGAAGCGTGTCTGGCTGGAATGCAAAACACAAGTCATGGTCATCACTCTGTCACTGTACAGATATAGACTTTAAGGATCTATGTTTTGTGTGTGTGTGTGTGTGTGACTACATTTTCTGATACATTTAAGCAGGGCACTTACACAATTGATATGTGAATATATTGTATGATAGTAAGATTTTTGATAAAGAGAACAGATAAGTTAGATATTCAGCCAAAGCTGAGTAAAACTTGATTGGATATAAACACTGAAACTGCAAACTACAAATGGAAAGTGGAATACTTCTGATACCAAAATCCGATGCTGTTTTTGCCGATATCTCTTTTAATATTGATGCAAGAGGCAACAATACAACTCAGTCAGCATTCTGTCCAGAGCTTCCAGTGTGACAAAAACAAATTGTTATTGTGGATTTAGAATGTATTCTCAAATATTCCTCCTAAATATATATCTTGCCTCAAAATGTGTGCACTCTCTTGGCCATCTCCCATCAAGTCCTGTTTTGTATTAAGAATATTATCAAAATGGCTCAACCCCCAAAATGCATTGACAACGCAGCAAGCAGCTTTATAAACACAAAATTGTCTTGTACAATGTGCTGAAACACCATATATACTTTCTTAGCACCCGGATACATCAGATTTGCACATCATTACAAAAAGGTGGTGGTGGTGTTACTCTACTGATATGTCCCGTGTAAATGTGCCAGCATGGCTCCTCTCAGGAAACTCAAAGATTAAAAACAACAACTTCCCCTGTGGGAGTGAGCACATGCATGTGTGTGTTTACTTTTTTGAAGCTCTCAGATTATTAATCTCCATGAGTGGTGTTTGTGGCTGCAGTGGTGGTACTTGTGGCTGTGAGTTTTATACATAGAGCAACCTGCATGGCAGTTCAAAGCCACCCTGTGCAGCATGAGGGGACGAGAGGAGACATGAAAGCAGCACTCAACAAGGCACACAGTCTAAAGATCACAGAGCAAATGGCAAGGAAGGTACACCAACATAAACAAATCAAACACACCTCCATTTTAGAGTTTGTCAAATCAAGTGCACCCACATGGAGGCTCTTAATGGTATGGATGCAGCAGACGTCTCCTGGGAGGGATGTGTACTGCAGGGTTACTGATACTAAAGTACTGCAATGATAATGTATTCCAGCAAATGGAAATATTCTGGATAAGATTCCAGAAAGCAGGATTATGTTTTAAATAGATGCATTTACAACAAATTTGCTTTAAACACAGGAGAGAGAAACCATCTATGACTGCTGGTGCTCATCACTACTTCAAACATTCATTTTATTATGTCGAACCTGACACTGAACAATGGGAATATTGACAGTTATGTGTTATGAACAAGCCCGGTTGTTTGAGTATTTTAGCGCGTCAGGCTCCCAGGCGTGCTGTAGCTTTGTGAAAGCGCTGTATTGTATTTCTTTCCTGTGCCAGAGCCCGTTTCCTGTGGCGGTGTCGTGTCAAACGATGACCCTCTGCTTCCTGCAAGTCGCATGGAGACAGGTCTGCCACGAGCCCTGGGGCCTCACCGCCAGCCACTGAACAACCTCTGAGACCCCACTCTGTCTGTCTGTCTGCTTTCAAGTGATTACCCACCTTGCCCTTTTTGTAGCTCAGCCCTGTGTCGTTCCCTTTAATTCCCTACCTCCCTTGCTTTTTTATGTCCTTCATTTCTCTACCTCTATCCCTCCTCTCCCCCTTTCCTCCCCTACTCCAATATTTTCTTACTTGTCTGTTCTCGGCCCCTTCTCCTCTATGTCTCCCTCTGTCCACACCTTCTTTCCCCTTTGCATCCCTTCTTCCCTCCTCCCTTTGTCCTGCCGTCCAGGTCAGAAGAGGGTCTGTCAGACGTTTCCTGTGCAAGCCGCAGGTCCAGACCACACCTTGTGAGGGGATTTCTGCAACTAGAGTCAGTGACGCACAATAGAAACAAGGAGACAAGCACCCTCGTGTCTGCATACATACATGGAGCTACTGTACGCAGTGAAAATATATGGTTGTTTTTGGCAATAAGCTGTCACTATGCTGAAATTCTGTCTGTAGCATAAAAAGAAACTTGTGGGAAAAATGTTGCATAGAATCACATTCAATAGGAAATATATCAATGCTCCATCTAGAATAAGCAAAAACAAAAAAAAGTGTATTTTTACATTTCCTGAATGATGGCTGATAGCTGTTAACCTCACTTATAAGTGAAGTCCTTGTGTTTTTGTGCACTGAAAGAAGACATTTTTACATCATATGCAAACACCCTAGGGCCATATTTCTGCTACAGTATGAGAAAGCTGTCAAATCATGCATTACTACTGGTCCCCAAAGAATTCAACCACATGGCACATGGGTTAAAGACTCAACCTTCCTGACGTTTATAGTGGATCAAGTCACATCACAACTACTACTACTACTAGAGTCATTTTTAAACAGCTGATATGTGTACTGAAACAAAACCTGAGCTTTTATGGTAACTTATGCTTCAACTTTGATCTGGGACAATGTCCCTGTGGTACGTGGGTGCATGTGTGTGCATTGGCACAGTCCACTATGTTCCACAGGCCAACAAGTCTTTAAATTGGCTTCTCTCCTCCTTCAATGCAGGGTCACGAGTGCACACGCGTGCCGGCAGCAATAACACACTTTACTGTGGATCTCTGAAACGACTCCTGTCGTCTTCTTCCAGTCCAGGTCAGGGGCAGGAAGTGAGCTGGGAGAAAAGGAGGAAGCAGAAGCAGCTCTCTCTGGCTGCAGGTAATGACCCTGAACCTTGACCTCCAACCTCGCCCTCCATCAGTCTGACAATACACACTCTGACAAAACACAGATGTGCAAACACGTCAGTGTTGCCTACAATTTGTAGATATTTAAGTAACTGTGTCTGGCAACATAAAGCCTCTATATAGCTGATCTTTGTGAACTTTAAATCTGTTTTAAGGCAACTGAGTCTTAAAATGATCAATAAAGACATTCAAATCCAGTATTATAATTTATCTTTTTTATTATTTGACAACAACAATAACAGCATGTTGCATTTGTTCACTCATTACATTTACAGAAGTGGTCAGGAAAGCCGTATGGATTCATGGACTTTGTTCACACAATCATCCATCCATCCTTCCTTCCATTATCAAAGCGTTTGACGGTGCTGGAGGTACAGCTGATGAAGAGACTGTTAGGACATGAGTCCTGTCCAAAACCATCCCGCAGACCATAAACATTTAAAAGAAGGAAGTATTGTTGATGTATCAATGGTCACACATAGTCAAGATGTTTTTGAACAGAACCCATGGCTTTGGAAGTTGACCGAGCTGCCTCACCAGCTCCAGAAGAATAACCTGCTGCCATGTTTGGAAGGCTCCAGTTTACCCTCGATGGCTGGGTTGGCCTCAGGACGTGGTCTAGAATGGTAGGGGTTCTCAGGGAGGGGCCGCGAGGTCTCCACTTTGGTCACCTACGAAGGAAAAGGAGCATAAAACCACGACTTGTCAGACATTTATGCTCAAATGTATAAACACTTAAATAACAAAGGACATTTTGACTGACATGCAGCGTTTTAAAAGGGCTAGATTCTTCCTGAAATTATGATTAATACAACTGGCTTGAAACACCACAAATCCTCTATCCCTCTGTTGCTGGCTTGAGATTGTCTTTCTCCAAGACTGGATATCTCAGGTTGAAAGAGTTACTGATTCAGATTCTCCTTCCAAATGAGTTTACTCCTAGCATCTCAAACACAAGTCTTTTCATTTGTTATATAGTGGAGCTACAAGAGAAACTCAGCCAGTGAGTGGACAGTCAACCTGGACATTTTTATAGTAAAGTCAGATTTCAAGTCTTGTGTTTCTCTGATCATGTCATTTGATTCAATGCACAGCAGCTCTGCCTGGCAAAGTGAAAAATGGCCAGAAAGTTGATTACAGCCATTCACAGATTCACAGGTTTGTCCAAAAGTATTTTCATAGACTACAGAAATAAATGTCCAAAAAGCAACTGTCATGATGAGTTTTTGGTATTGTTTTGATTGCTGCTACCTAATTAGTGCTTGCTAGAGTGTTATGCAAGCCCCTTAAAAATTGCAATTTCATGAAAAGAAAAGCAAAAGCAACATAAAATGCATGATTTTCCTGCTCAAAGCTGCAGCTGAATGAGAGCACTACGCAGATGCAATCAGAGCCTCTTGCACAGCCCATAATCAGCCAGAATAGACCCCATCAACCAAGCCGCTCACATTGTGAATGCAGGCAATCCCTCACAAGTCTCACCTTAGACAGGTCTCCCAGCTCAGGTCTCTGCCACCCCAGCTTATCAAGGACGCAGCTGTCGAAGGCTTGCTGTTTCTTACGGCAATGGCGGAGTTCAGCCAGGTTTGAATAATCCAGACAAGTCCAGTACTCCGTGAAGGACTCGGCACAGTTTCCCTTGATTTGCCTTCAAGGAAAAGAACGAACAGAAAGTTGAATCAGAATCAAATATGCTAGAGTGAAATGAGAACAGTCCAGAAAACTCAGTTGCAATAAATGAGCTGAACTCTTCCTCTTAATCATGTTTATTCATATTAATATGTTTAAGGAGATATGTGGCTCAAGAGAAGGAACAGGAGATGAGAAGATTTCGAATCATAGTCCCCATGTGCCTGAACTGCTCAGGTTCAAAATTCACACACCAAACGTGTCAAGAACTCAGAAGCCTCCATAATGAGAACTTTCTGAACTGGTGATATAAATAAAGTGCTCCTAAAGGTGGCTGGCAGTTGCCAGGAGCACCTAAGAATCAAACCAGGTCCCGGGAGCAATTACAGCTTTTCTCAAATCTTTCCTCATTATAATAATTACGGTTATTGCTCTTTCACAGTAAATCTCAGTTTATCTTTGAGGTCAGAATGTCAGTTGTTTGTTTCAGCTTCAGAATGAAAGGTTGTGTCTTTTTGAGAACCAGAAACACAATCTGTTTTGCACGCACGCACGCACACACACACACACCTTAGTTGCTGCATGGGCATCAGGTATAACCAAAGCTCAGTCTAAAACTTTCAGTAAACACAGACACAGCAGTTAAGAGTGAAAAAACCCAGACTTCCCACTTCCCAAATAGCCCCCAAGGGCAGTTTTATAGACACAATAAGCTCTGTAAGTTATTCATGTTTTAAAAAGAGCAACACCTTCTTCTACAGCTCATTGTTCAAAGCGTGGCATTGAGAAATTACACATATTTTAGTGACCACTAGTTGCTTTTAACGCATTTATTTCAGTGTTAATTCAAAGGCTGTCTTTTATTCAATTGGGAAAAATTCTGCAAAATTAATCATTAACATAATTGTATATATTTAAATACATCAATATGAGGTGATTCGGTGAAGACAATAAATTAAAAAGCCTTGTGGGAACAAAGACTGACTCAGTAAGATAAAACAAATTATCCAGAAATACAGACAGCTGTAGGATTAATGCTAAGACTCAGAATAGTTATACAATAGAAAATAGCTTTTGAGACATTTGGCAACATCCCAGGAAAGTTAAAGCAACTGTCCAAAGTTAATTTTACCATCTTACTTACTTATGACCATGCACTCCATAAAAAAGTGCAAAGCTATATACCGTCATACCCTGATACAAAATCATTCTGAACAGCTAAACCACTTATGATTCAGTGCATTCAGTAGAAACAGTGCATGGGAATTTACAGGGGACTAATGTGTTACAAAAATATTTCCTTAGTTTAAACCAGATTTAACAAGTCATCTTAAATCCTAATCTTCTTTTCTGTAAAATCTGGCTGCTCATCTCCATCCCAGATTGTGCACTGGAACCTAATATTCACGTGCTTCCTCTCTCCTATCCTTATATTACTAGCATTAAATGCAATACATTCTACTTGGCCAGCCAAGACTGGCATCTGCATTGCACTTCCGCCAAAAGGAATAGAAAACTTCTTAGCAAGGCAAGCTGCAGGATAGGAAACTGTGTAATCGTAACAACTGTAACCCCTGGATGAACAAACAGTCCAACTGCAGAATTTGCAACCTCAGAGCACATTTTCAACCCACATGTCCATCACAGAGAAAGAACATGCAAAAACTCATGACCGCAAACCTCTTTTGACTATGGTTTCAAATGGACTCTCAAACTCTGCACCCTCTGAATGGCTCCACAGTTCAGCCACATCTTCAATCACTTGCTGACCATGAGTATACCATTCAGTTTTGCAGATCACCCCACCACAGCAGCATTCATATCCATGTATTAATTTATTTTGCCAACATTTCAACTTTCTATTTACAGTTATTTATGTCTGGTGAATAAACTAGTTTTGTACTGGAGAAAAACAATGTGTAAACCTTTCTGAATAACTGTTTGAAACATTGTGTCTATAGTAGGAGTATTTGACACAAAAAGATTAAAAACTGAATGTGAAATACCTGAAGAAGTTGAGTGCACACTCGTTTACTTTCCTCCCTTCTTCTAGACACTTTCTAGGGTCCTTTTCCTCCCAGCGGCACAGCATGAACTCCTTGTTGGGTTTATCACACTGAGAGCCATAATGGTGGGCAGCAGCCTTCAGCACTGCAGATGACACGTTGATCTGGACAGAAACAGGGACAGACACATGGAAAATAATAAGAGTGGGTAAAATGATGATGAACTATAACATTTAAAGACATATTTGAGACACTGGATTAGTTTTATGTTTTTCTGACACTTATTTATATTGGTGACCTCATTTTAGCTCAATATAATTTTCATCCAGTGCAGAGACACAATTAGTACATATGTAGCTTAACTGTGAACAGCTGGAATTCAGTTAGGTTTGCTCCAAATGCAAAATAGAACCTTCAAACATTAATCAAAGTCAGCCTGCACTTGCATATTTAGAAAAACAACGAAAAATATACTTTTTGACTTAAAAGGCAGCTTTTAGTTCTGAGCTATCTATGAGAAGACAAATGATATATTCTTCTTCTGTTTAGCATCTCTTTAAATTATCTCTAATTACAGGGGTGTTACCAGCTGCGAGGATTGTGTTGACCTCTTAGCGTCCTTATACCACAGAAGTGATGGAAATGTTTTACGAAGTCATACGGTAAACGCAAAAAAGCGTGACGCTGCTCGAGGGTCGGTAACGGCATTGATCATTACAGTAAAATCTTTCTCAGACTACTGAACTTAAAAGAAACTTGTACCAGCTTGCATATGGTTTATTAGATCATCGATGTTGCCATATTAGTGTTGGAAAAACAAGCTGCTGCCTGCTAACGCCCGACTTCCAAGGACAAGTTCAGGTTGGTAAACAACACTGTAGGTTACATCAACGAGCCAAAGGTTTGTTTTGGGGCAGTCATCGTAAAGTCGCTGTCCCCATACTGGTAACCTGAAGTGGTTATGCGGACTGTGAAGATTGCGATACGATGTTAGAAGTTGTGATTCTTCTGCCGCTATGTTGCCAGGATAGATAAGAAAAACCAAAACATTCACAAGCTTGAATTGCACTCAGAAATATTTGATAATGGATTAGATATTAAATCAACTGTCAGCATCGTGAACATAGGTAATGGCAAAAGTTATAACCTTCTGAGCATATTTGGATCCATACCGGTGCTAGCGTTAGCAAGCTAGTTAGCTGGCATGTTCTTTTTTACTATCACTCAAGCTAATACAATGGCCGCTGCTCACCTCATCAACTTTCAGCTCCTGCAGCGGGGGGAGGTCCACCGTTGTGGGCATGGTTGTGTGTCTGTATAATAAAACAAACGCAGAAAATTATATACCGCTGCTGAAAAACATTCAAGGTCCTCGTCTGGCTCCAGGTCGAGCGACGAGGCCGTGGAGAAGGTCGGCTGTTGACAGTTTAGAGGCGCGTTGTGATGACGCAGGCAAGCGCGTGACTGAGCCCAGACTCACCGGCGCATGCGCACTTTCGGGGCCGTTGAACATGATTTATGAGGAAGCATAGACTGTAAAAAGAAGTAAGGAAGAAACTCTTTTTATATTTGTTTTTCCAAGTTGAATCTCGAAATTGTTAAAACGACAGAAGAGTAACAAACAGTCCATTGCTCTTCATGTTGAACTGCGGAAGTAGCCTCGCTTTGACTCACTGTCGAATGTTGCCATGGTAACAGTACACTTGAAGGTTGAGCAGTTCCTATTCAAATCAAATTAATAATATCGTTTGCTAGTTGGTTTATTTTGAGAAGAAATAGCGCTAGCAAGTCACAATAGTAATGGAGTTCATCGGATACAGTTACAAAGGAGAAACAAAAAATGGCAGGTGAGAAAATTAAGAAAAGATAATCCTGTATTAGTCCAACAGCAGGGAAATGTAACCTTACAGTGCAACAGCAACGAAGGGGGTAACGCAAGCAACAAATATTCAGCAATTGACTAACAGTAATGATATTTATTAAGCTATTTTTATTTCTTTATTTTCTCAGTTATCATTTATAGAATTGTCTGTTAATGAAATATGTATAATGTATAATAATGTGTAGCAATGTTGAATTTTATGTAATAAAGTTTGTTTGAGAAGGTAGCCATCTGGGTACATTTGCAGAGTGGTGAAAGCTAGTACACAATCTACATATAAAAGGTCTATTTTCATTCAAGCTTAAATATTACTATATCAAAAAAGTTCTCTTTTCTACATTAGGATGGATGGAAAAGGAGAGTACACCTTTCCGACGGGGACCAAGTATAAAGGAGAGATGAAAGATGATATGTTCCATGGCAAAGGAGTGTTACACTTTCCAAATGGAAGTAAATATGAGGCCACCTGGGAAAATGGCATAGCTAAACAGGTGAGGAATAATATGTCTGTGTGTGTCCCTGCATGCATGTCGGAATATATGCATCCACATGCATGACTGTGTGTTTCACATTGGTTATAGTTGATGTTACATCTGGTCCCTTTTAGCAATCACTCACCATTATTGTCGTAGTTATTAGGTTTCTCCCCCTTTTTTCTTGCATGAAACTACAGGCTCTTCTACTCTGATGCAGTCTTTCATGGGCTTTTGCCACAACAGCGATCACTCCAATTATTATCATCAGTTGTGGTTCATTTGAAATGATAGCAGCTCCAAACCATGACTAACCATGGCCCTGCACCTGCATGCATGCCAGCCCAAGAAGACCTACTTCCATTAAAAGCAGACCTAAACAATTCAGCAAACTCAGAAATTCCAACTCTGGAAATAATATCTGGTACCTTATGGTTTACTCTGAAACGTATGCCTCTCCCTTCAAACAATGCTTGAGGTATAAATGTTACTGCATGCTAACAGAACCGTTCTTATTGCAGACATTTTGACAGGTCACAGCAAGAAAAGCAGAGCTGAAATTGATAACATTATTGAAGGCTCAATTCCATTAAGGGTCCCTAGTGTAAGCTGTTCCAGTGACCCAGTATGTACAGTACACAGGTCCTCACCT
Organism: Serranus cabrilla; assembly: GCA_903364295.1. Lineage (NCBI taxonomy): Eukaryota > Metazoa > Chordata > Actinopteri > Perciformes > Serranidae > Serranus > Serranus cabrilla. The sequence goes on from CAFUXE010000723.1 coordinate 33,044, forward strand.
AAGTGGAATGCAGCTCTCATTAATGTTATTGATTACACCTGTGCTTTGCCTACTGTCACATGTCAAAATATCTGCTTTGAAAAAGTCTATTGCTGGAAAAGCACAGGTGTAATTAGTAACATTAATCAAGGCTGCACTGCACAGGTGTCCCAGGTCCCAAGTACTGTGCATGCTGGTCTGGAATAATGACACACTTTAGTACAGCTGAAGCAATGTACAACTTTACCCTTGCTTGTCCTGGAATGACCAGTCTAATAATTTATCACAATCAGAAAAGTTTTTTATTGCCAAATTGGTTTTCACATACAAAGATTTTACGGCGTTATATTGGTGCATAAGGACAAACTAAGGACTAAAATATAGATAAAGATCAAAGCAAGTACTTCAGCAGCTTAAATAAACAGCAGCCTCAGTAAATTAATATGAAGAATAGAAAAGATAACAAGCTAAAAAATATTTTAAAATATATAAAATATAATGTACAAATATGGAATTATTTAAATGAATAGGAGAAGAAGGGGCTGTGTTAACAGGAAAAAAGGAAAAAAAAGTATGTGAAAAAAGTCCTTAGTGAAGTTAACGCAGAATTTAGAATGTGTTTTTTGTACAAATTAACGCGGCTCTTATCTTTGAATGGCCAAATGTGCACTCAAAAATGTACATGTTATAAAATCAGAAAGGTTGCCATTTTCATGATTGTAACTGAAGTGACACTTTTTTGCAAAATTACTGAACAGTGTGTGCATATGTTTAACAGTTATATCATCCTCAGAAAAAACATTCACACATGCATACATACACAGAGTTTGTCAGTCCATACCCAACAGACATATTTTTCCACTTTTCCTTAGATGTATATATCTTTGCAGACATTTTTTGTTTTATCTGCTGAGGTTTTGAGATATCCATCTTTAAGACAATGGAAGAAAATAAAAATTCTTTTGTGGTGCTTAAAGCACTGAAAAGTGACATTTGAAAACCTCAACAGCAACTTATCTCTCCAGAAACCATGTCTGGGAAATGTAGGATAACCCCCAGACCTTGCTTTCAACAGTTTTCACTGGAACTCCTTTCTGACAAAGAAATAGCCCCAAGGAAAACTGCCAACAGTGAGGTCTGTCGATTATCGTTTCTGCTGTTGAGTTTTTCAAATGTACTTTTTTTCACTGCTTTGAGAAGCACAAATGAAACTCTATTGTTCGGGGGTGGTGGAAGATGTGACTATACTAAAATGTTGGCACATAATGCTGTCTCTGTGGCCAGACACCACTAGAGGTAAGTGGAAAATTATGTTTTGTTTTGTTTAAAAAAATATATAATTTGGGGGACTTGACCGATTAAAATGTATGATTATGATGGTTTTACCATTGTGCTTTCTCACAAGGGGACGCTTACCTTTGCTGATGGTCTGCAGTACCAGGAGAACGACTGGGACTACTGCGATGGTCACGACAGGCGCTTCTACAGTGAGAGGTGCAATGGACTCAGACCTGCAGGTTGGATATGATGTGTTTGTTCATGTATTCACTTCTTTGGTCATGTCTTCTCTATCCCACTCTCAGAAAAAACACACACATAATTTAGCTTAAACTTAAACTTTGCCTTTCATTACTACCTACACCACTAATTGCCCTGCACACATTTATTATGTCAGATAACAACAACAAAAACTTGAATCATTCGATTAAACTGTGTATTTTCAGGCTAGTTAAAGAGATATTGGATAAACTTATGAACATGTGCGGCCTATTGTAATTAATGCACTAGCGGGCCAAAATAGTTTGTGACTAGCAAACTGTGCTCTGTCATTAAAACAACCACAGCATGGTCTGCATTGATGGCGTCTTTTCCTGTTATGACCTTGTCGGGGATGCATCAGGACGATTCACATTTACACTAAGAAATAAATGTGGTTGAATGTGTTCTAGACCACCTCGGCAAGTAGTTTGAGTGATCCAGTCACAATGTGTCTAGGACCCTGTTATATAAATATATATCAGAAATCTGCATGATACTTATTCACTTAGGTAACATTAAATGAAAGCCTTTAAAGGGCTGACACTTGAACACAAATCATAACTGGGTGTATTCACATGCTCCTCAGATGGTTCCATTTCCCAAAGTTATTTTGCCAACTTTGGTATGCTCATAACCTTTAAGCTGTAATGAAGAAACAACACCAAACACTGCAAAGAAGATGTGCTTCTTTTATTGGATTTTGATATTTGGTGGCTGTTTTTTAGTATTTGCATGATTATGAAATACAAAGGAATTGGGTCAGGCCAGGAATTGCCTGCTAAAATTTTTGCTGTCTTTCCCAGTTGTTGTCCTGACTTGGTGTTATTTTTTCTGATAATTGTGACACCAGGTGATTGCAGAAGAAATGCCCTATCGAATATAATGTGTGTATATACCCTGTGATTCGGATCCACTCTAAAATGGGTTCTTACCCGGCCCATGCTAAACCTGTTCACCTAGTTACAGACTTCTATGTTAATACAAAGCAACTGTTTTGTTCATACAGGAGAATCTCAGCTAACTGACCTGCATCCGCCACGTGCCATTCCTGAAGGATGCTACGATTGTGGAGATGGTTTCTATGACCCAAAAACCAGAGTTGTCAATTCCTACACAGGCAGCTTCCTCAGAAATGCAGGTAGGAAATAAAATATCTCCTTATTGTTGTAGCCATGTGACACCAGAGATGACTAGCATATAGGAGATGCATCTTCTTACAGTAAAGTTTACCTTACAATCAAGGCAGATTTTGTGAACTTTGTATTTACAGTGAGGTGAACAAAAGTACTGCAATGAAGTTTTAAAACAACAACAACATCTCTATCATAATCCATGCAAAGCCTTCTTTTTTTGATTGCACCAAGAAATGTTAACTAACAAATAACAACGCTTTGAGAAAGGTTAATTTACACAATTAGAAAACATACAATGCAAAATCACTTCAGAAGAAACAAATGCATTGTGCAAAATAAGTAACGCAAGCTGAAAAAGCTAAAATATATATATTTAACACTAATCTACTGATTCTGAAATGACCCCAAAACATGCATGCATCGATCAGTTGCAGCAGTGAATGTGATGTTTGGATGACTGTGCAGTAGACGTTTTGTGTTTTATGTTAAGTATTTTGGCATTGTAAACTTTGTAGTGGCCTCACACTGGGTGTTTTTATGTGCCATTTCGCATTTCTTTTCTTCCATAGTTTTAGATGAACTCTGACCTCATACCGATCCCCATTGCATGGTTAAAATTACATATATTGAAGACTGCTTAAAGAATGTTTTTTTTTATCTGGGCCCTTATGTCCCCACCACTTTTCAAAACAAAATGATGCCCTTGTAAAGTTTCAATGCTCAAGGAAAGAAATGCCCACTCGGGCCTATACCTCAATAAGAATCAGTCATGCAATCAGCTAAATTAGTACTGAGGGAGCCATTGTTGCTGCCTTGTCATACAAGATTGTAGCTCTGTGTAAAATTATGGCCACTTATCAACAACGCTGCTTTTCTCAGAGCAGGTCACAGGAAAGGCCCCACTGAGAAAATACTTTGAAACATACTAAAGCTCTTGTATTGAATTTTTCTCAGCAGGA
>CAFUXE010000723.1:42516-53143 GCA_903364295.1 Serranus cabrilla
GTGTTAATTCACAACCATTAGGCTGGAAGGAAACACTTTTCCCTCTGAGTGTATTTTAAGGATTAAGATAAACAGACTTTAACAAGGTGCCATTATCGCTTCCACACACTCTCTCCTGCGTACATTGCAAAAAGGTTGTAAATGCAGGTTGTTACAGTCGAGATGGATATCAACCAAAACATTGTTTATTAAATAACTGTATTTAGTGTGCTGCATGTTAATGAAGTCAAAGGCACAACATTTTGCATTAAATGTGCCCTACACATTTGACAGTATCACTACTTCAAAAAAAAAGAAAAGATGTAGGCCGTGGTTGGGAATGTAACTTAGTACATTTACTCAAGTACAAATTTGAGGTACTTGTACTTATGTCTTATGGAACGTTATACTTTTACTCCACCACATCCCTTTCCCTACTCTGCAGATTTAACTATACAAAAGTATATAAAGGAGTAAAAATAAGCACAACCTTAAAACATCTAAAACAGTAAAATGCAACATACACACCAATGCAGCAGCAATATATAATAGCAAACCACTAACAGAGAAAAATGTTCTGCACAATAAATACTTTTGATTTTCATTCTGAAAGCACATTTTGCTGATAATAATTTTACCTCAGCAAGGCTATGAATGCAGGACTTTTACATGTAATGGAGTATTTTTACAGTATTGCTTCCAAAGCATATGCATACATCTTTCACCATAGGCTTATATGATTTGATGTTCTTATTTCTGATTGTATCAGTCTAGCTGTATTATCCCAATTCACTGAAAGGATTAAAAGAGTCATTAGATAGGTCTGTAAGTTAAATGTATTGACTCACAAAAACTGGTAAATCACAAAAATGTCCTGCTGTCCTCAGATTGCAGGCAATTACCTAAAATACCAGCCACCTGTGCCCTCAAATAACCCAAGGTACCAATTACACATGACTTAAATCCTGAGAGAAAGGCTGCTTTACAATCTCAAGAGGGCAGAATTACAGCAAATATAAAAATGTTCCAATCTGATTATCATTAAGGCAGGTTGTGGTTTGCGGCTAATTGAGGTCAGTTTAAACGTAACGATGTAGAGGCTTCAATAATTACCGAATGCGTCACAAACACTGTTTGCGTGGCAGCTGTCTGTGTGTCCGATATGTTCAATTGACCTCCCGATCAGAACAGGTAAAAAGGAGAGGCAGAAACAGAGACAGAGAGGAGCGGGGTGTTTTTACGTGAAGTGGCTGTTAGTGTTGACGCCTGGCAATTACACACAATCAGTCCGAGAGCCGCAGACCTGCTCCCCCTGTACAATGGAGCCCCGCGCGCAGTGGAACCTGGGGGTGAGGCCCGCGTGCTGCTCAAGTGCGTGCAGCTGCGAGCGCTCCAGAGAAGGCTCACTTCCCCTGCAATTAGCTACTCATTTCAGTTTTAACAATGAAAAACTGGTTTATTATCAGCTCCTCTGGCAGTCGTTTTGGTTTAAAAAAAACAAAATCGGCGTCCGTTTTTGGGTGGGTTATTATTTATTGGTGTCTGAAGTGGCTGTGAGAAGTTATTTTCTCCTAATTGTCAGACAAATTCACCCAAGACTTGAATGGCACTTCAATGTGGCAGCCTCACACACAGAATGACCTGTGGTTTAATTATGCAGGCTACTGGTTATTGCTTTCATTAAATGCTTTACTGCAGTTTGAATTTGTATCTAATTTACTCACAGGTAAAAAACTAAACAAAAAACTATTTACTTTTACCATGGACTTTGTTTACAAAACTATGAATATAAAAATGCCTAATAATTTCAAATTAAATCTTTCCAACAGACGACTTGGAACATGAGTGGATTGTGCGGACTTGTCGGAAAGCTGGGGTTGAGGTTGTTGGCACTGATCCTGAAAAGTCTGTTGCAACCATTCCTGAAGAGGCTAGCAATATCAACTGATGCATTTCTGCATTGTTAATTAAACTATAGGAAATTACTTTTTTTTGTCTTTTGTTCTTAAAGAAACATAAAAAGTATAGATAATGTATCTTTTTTTGTTTGTCTTCTTTTTTGTGTAAATGTAGGAGTTGTTACCTAGGCCTGTCAGCGCATTTTGTCTGCGTGTGTGTGTGTGTGCATATGTGTCTGTCTGTGTGTTTCACAAGCAACACAGTATGTGTCCAGGTGATCTTATAACCGGCATGCATTTTAATTGTACTGTGCATAGTTTTAAGTATAGTTGTTGGTTGTTCAAACTTACTATATTTATTTGGACTCCATCTGACATCATCAGCATGTTTCAATCAAAAGATCTAAAAGGTCAAAGGTCTGAGCAAACTGCCAGACATTAATACTAGTGTATTTGGTTTTACACAAATCATACAACAAATTTCCGATCCTATGATCTGAAACACAAAAATGCATTTTATGGATTCATGTTTGTAATCATTTATGCACTTTTTGTCTCACATAGAGATTTAGTGGACACCAGGACAGTTTTGATCCAAAATAGGAAAATTGGCTTTATCTTATATGCACATTCAAATCCTCACTATGAGTCCCTGTAGGCATATATATAAATAATATGTAATCTAGATTTTGTATGTGCAGGTAATGTTAACAGGACCCAGTCCTCAACATACACTGTCTTTACCCCCCAGTCAACTTAACAGATTCTCAAGTTAAAAGGTGAAAATAACATCAATAAATAAAATGAATAAGACATTAAAAGGCGGCAGTACTTTGCATAAAGAATATCTTTCCCAGAATGCACCCTACCTGCTTCATGTGAATGCTCACAAAAAAGTGCACACAAACACACACACACACACACACTAGGATGTACACCACTATCCACAAAAAAGGGCAAATACATGCACCTACAAAAGGACGAAACATCATGCATCATAACAAAAACACATAGGACATACAATTACTTCATATTTATTTATTTTATTTATATGTTTGTCATTTGGAAAATATTCTATTCGATCGAGCCTAATTAATCTTGATGCCAAATTTCTTTTGCTTTGTGCCACACATGTTGTTTGGGAAAATAAAAGTGAATTATTGCTTTATTAATTTATCCTCACAAATGATCCAAAACCACAAAAATATCACATTCTATTTTATTGCATTTTAGTACACAAAACATTTATGATGCACAGTCTATCAAATAAACTTTTTTGTTTGATTTCATTTCATGTTTTTTAACAAAACAAAACAATTTCAGAGGGAAAAAGTGCTTTACAGGGATTTACCATCTCAATAAATACAAGGACATTGAGGTCTTGTTGGATCCTGTTCTTCACACAATGGCCATGGCACTAAAATACAGATGCACACTCTCTACCCCTGCCAACACACACACGCACACACACAGAAATACACACACACGTCTATGTACAACCCCAGTCTGTTTCATATTGTCCATATTGTACCAAGACACCAACACTCCAACACTCCATTTCCCTCTTTGTGTGAAGGACACACACACAGAGGCTGAACAAGCAACCTTCGAAATGATAAATTAGTGACATTACATTTGTTTGGAAACATGAAAAATATGCAATATGATTTTATCTGTCAGTTTGAAGAAATGTAGCAGGATTGTGGCGGCCTAAAATCTGTTAGCTTCTAATGTTACAGCCATAATTTAATTACAAACAAGCCAAGACATTATGCTTTGTGGTTTCCCTTTGTGATAAAAAAATGCTGATTTCTACTCATGGACAATTTAAATTCCTGGTAATTTGTTCTACATAATAAATTAAATAAAAAACACCCAAATCCCAAACTTGTTTAGAGTCAAATTACTTGCTAGAATTTAAATTAGCTGAGTTTCTTTCTAAAAATGGAAAAGATAAGGCACCAAATATTTTTATCTTCAACAAAATCCAAACCTAATTTTTGTGGGAAATTGACCAAAAATGTCTTTTTTTTTAATGTCATAAAGTCGCTATGTGATTCCAAAAGAAGATATTGCAACTTATTTCAATAACATTTATGTTTCCTTCATGGTTGCTTTGAGAGAAAAGAGTGAGGAGTCTTACCTCTAATGTGGTCTACTGTGTGTTTGCCGGGCCCTTGGGCCACAATGACAGTTAAGATTTCCCCTCTTTGTTTATCTTCAGTATTCTGAAAGCACTCAAGAGGCTTCACTCCTGTTTCCTTGGTCAGTTTTATCCCTTAAAAGTCCCTTCCTCCTTTAAGTCAGAGTATGGATGAGCGGAGTGGAGGATGGCGTACATGTGAAGCAAAATGGGTCCTTTAGGTGGTGTAAAAGCCAGCGAGTTCCCGCTAATGATAAATGCTTCGTGATCGTTTTTGACAGAGTAGCTGCAGATGGGATATTCCTGTCCTCAGAAAGAAAAAAACATAATGACGGATGCGTCTTAGTTTTTCCTTGTTCTTTTTTTTCTGTTTCCGAGTAGGCAGGGCTCCTGTGAGATGTGTCTTTTCTCCAATCTGACTCCTGCATGACCTCTGGGTCAGGTCTGCAGACATCACTGATGTGAGGTCAAAGGTTAGGATCTGAAGGTTTCAGGGGCATGAAGGTCATAGTGGTGGCTAGCGGCTGAGGGGGAGCTGGGGCAGCGACATGGCCTGGTGAGGGAGACTCTGCGAGGTCAGCATGGAGAAGGGATGACCTGGAGAGCACACAAAAAAACACAGAAAAGTGATTAAGAACAGTTAAAAGCACTAACAAATGCTAAAAACGTATGCTAAACAAAACCAAACAACTCACTGTCGATATACCCGTGAAGGGCCACCATGCGCGCCCGCTCAGGACTGCCAAAAGGGGAGTAATGCAGCTCATCGGGCAGGGATGAGGGTATCCTGGACTGGGGATGACCTGGAGGAGCCCCACTGTGCTGGGGCGTGTGCTTTTTGTGTCTTGCTCTGCAGTTTTGAAACCACACCTATGAAGACGCAATGTAACCAGACATCATGTAGCTATATTCTTAACATTGGAAATGTTGATTTATTTCAAAAGTAAAGTATGTTTTATGGAATCACAAATGACAGACAAAATTATATTATATATGACAATTTACCATAACATATTGGCAATTAAAATATTATGATCTTTTCTTATTGTACTGATTGTATGGCTTGTTGTAGGTCGTTGTATGTTGCTGAGTTATGCTATTTCACTTCATATATATCGCTACATAATATGAGTAGGAATGCACCAGTCCTGTTTTTCCAGTCCAGATACAGATACGGCGATACCGATAACCTGGGTTTTGAATTTCAGGCAATAGGAATCTGATACCACTGTTTGATTAATAAGCTGTGTGCCTCAGTGTGTGGAAGTATGGGATCATTCTTTTATGTAAGGCAACATATAGCTTGGCTTAAAAATTGCTTTCCTGATTTTGTAAAACGAAATGTAACAAATAAATACATATAAATATTTATTATATTATTATTTATTGTTAAAGTAATACATCTGAGATTTGCAGCAGCATGCTCGTCAAAACTCATGCAGGAATTTAAATGCAAGTATACAGTACAATGTTTATAGTATATTAACATGGAAGTAAACTGAATAGAAGGGCACCATAGTCGCCGTTACCAGATCAAAATATTTGAGTCAGTATCAGCCTGATATCAGTATCAGTAGTGGTGCATCCATTAACAAGCAGATTTTTCAGGAGCAGGAGAACCTGGATTTCTGTGTGCTGACCTGTATAACTCTCCTGCTGAGGCCTGTCATGTCGGCTAGTTTCTGTAGCGTCTGGGCGTCTGGATTGTTGTCCTGGGCAAACTGAGCCTGCATGATCTGCATATTGAGGCAAAACATGAACATGAAATTAAACACTGGTGAAATCTAATTATTACAGGGTTAAAATGTTAGTTGAGATTGGTGCAATGTGTGTGTCTGACCTGTAGCTGTTCTGCAGTGAAAGATGTCCGTGCCCTTTTGGCCGGTTTGGGCTGACTGTCTTGTTCTGTTGGAACTGCTCCCTCTAACGTGATACCATTGCCTGAAAAACACAACAGCAGACACATGAAATAACAATCTGAAATGATCAAGACAGTCCCAGGAGACGTATTTGAATCAGAGGAGTTGGACACCAGATCACTTTTTTCCTCAACTGGGATCCTGATTTGAGGGTGTTGAGCTCTTGTTACATGACCGCTGAGAAATCAGCAGACCAGACATGACAATGATATAAGAAATAATAAATGGTACAAAGGTGAATTATGCTGTAATTATTTTGCTCACAAATTCAGATAGCCTCAGTTTTGGGTGGGTGTTTGATCAAACATCTGGACAGCAACAGAGAACCATTACAGTCAATATGCCAGAACCAAGACTCACCACTCTCAGCAGCTCGTTTGAGGTTCTCCACCATGGTGTCGTAGTGGATCCTGCACAGGACCTTCTCCTCCACCAAGCCAAACTCCTCTCCCGTGGACAACTGCCTCTTACACGAGTAGCAAGCAAAACATGCCAAATGGTATGCGTTTCCCCTTGCTCGACGCACCCAGTCGCTGGCATATATCTGCCGCCCACAGCGGGCACACTTAGTACCAAACCTACTGTGAGAGAGAGAAAAAGAGAGCAGAGACAGAGGAGGAGAAACAGAATGAGGAATTGGTGGTTCATTGATGGGGCAAAAGCTACATTTCGGTAGAGAAATTTGCAGCAGGAGATTATCTTTTAAATCTAATCTCGAGGCCATTCCTAGATAGTACACACATGACCAAATATAATGAATTAAACATGCACAGACGTCCTTTTCTTGTTGCGAGGGCTGAATTTGAAAATAAGGGTTTTTTAAATTTGAAGTTTTGGCAGAACTCAAAGGGTTTAAGGAAGAAACCTTGGAGGAGGATGTGGCCTTCAGAAAAGACTCCTGACTGCGGCTGCAAGCTGAGCCTTGAATGCAAACAAACCAACACCTGCAATTTCCTGGCTGATGCATGAAGGCCCTGACATGTACACAGGCACACACACAAACACAGACACGCACACACACCAGGGAACAAACCGACACACATGTAAACCAGGGTGGTTTTACACACAGTGGAAGATGAAGAAAGACTTGGATGACATCACTCGAGATCGCCCCGCTGTAACTGATAGCAACAGTGAGGTCAGGCGGCATATAAACCCAAACCACCTGACTTACTGTTCTGAATGGGTGGGTGGATGGATGAAAGATAAATGGACAGAGAGTTATGGAAAGAGAGAAGCTTGGCAGGAAATGGGCTAGTGGATATACATTTAAGTCAGCAAATGCTTTAAGACAATTCCTCATGAGCTCAAAACCAGATATTAATGTCTAAAATAAACATGGTGGCGTCATTGGAAATATTTGAATGTATATATATGTGAGAGGGATACATGCGTGAAAGAGAATCGGGACAGAATTAGAGTAAAGCCTGCCAGAGATAAGATAAGTGTGCATTAGTCACTTTGACAATGATTTTTGACTTTTGTGGCATTTAGTCCCAATCCAGTTTAATCCTACTGAAGATGTTTAACGCTTTTAAAATATGTTACAAACATACATATTTTTTAAGGCTAAATAGTTTGTAATTTTGTGCAAGCACTATTCAAACAAAGCAATTTGATGGGCACTGTTTTCATTTGTGGCTTTATATACATTTTGTGTTTTTGTGATGATGGATATCTGTGGCAGAGAGGAATAAGATATATAAGGCTACACATACAATACTTTGTTAGTTTGGGTCTTCAATAGGGATTTGTTCAAAATACAAAAAATAGAAAATATCACTAGCATTATCCTCTGATAATTGAGATGGGGTTCACCGAGCAGCTGGCACTGTGAAGTATCCAAAAAGCTCCACTCTCATACAACTGAAATATTATACAAATTTCCTGTTTTACACCAGAATCAAAAGAGATTAGGCTCCTCATTTAAAGGGCATATTATGGGTTTAATGGGTATAAAACGCTTTACATTTAAAATGATTATGGTTAGGTTAAGAGCCATTGTTGGGGTCAGCAGCTGCCAATTCTGGTGAAGGAGGCCGGATTTGTAAGCAGCCTGAGAGAAAGTGCCGCCTCAAGGCTAAAACTGGGGGCAAGAAGCATAACGGCGAACTGTCTTTAGCTCAAATTAGAAACACTTCTACAGTGATGGGAATGTTCTGTAAAACAGGCATTGACACAGATATTAAGAGCTGATGGGTGACTCAACACATTTACTAATACATGTCGCTATTTCCTCCTTGCTCTGCCCAATTTCAGCAGCGGCAGCTGAGAGAAAGAGAAAACTCATGCAAGCACAGCATCACAAACACCAGCCAAATTCAAAGAGCCGTCAGTAGTTGAAAGGTATGAAGGAGGCGAGAACTGGTGAGGGCAGGATAAAAAGAATAGACATGGAGAGAGGAAGTAAGTGGCTGAGGGAAATAGCAAAGCAAAGAGCGGCGATGGCAGAGGGAGAGCAGGGGGACGGAGAGCAAGAGGGTTGCCAAGTGAGTGGGTTTGGCAGCGTATCAGTGCACTCAAGTCCACTCTATCTGGGATGAAAGCATACTATAGCCCTGACATCTCACAAACTCGTACCCCTCCTCATGTATATGAGCTTGTTGGCCAGAGGTTTCAGTTTGCTGCGTGTAGTATGGTAGAGAATATTTATAGGTTGTCATTAAAAGCCTACTGTTTGAGGATCTGCTACTTATCTGTCTTATTCTGCATCTGTCTGTCAAGACGCCAAGGGTGTCATTTTATCAGGGAGACACAGTGGACATGTTCCTGCTCTTTTTCAGGAGGCAGAATTGGATGCTTAAAAACTAAACAGAATGTAAAAGAAAAAGTGGTAAAAGTATTTCAAGACGCTTAGGATGTTGTGGGGTGTATCTTAAACATTGCAAGAAAAACTACATTTTAAATCTTAAGCTCCATGAAGTTAAAAAGTTATATTAGATGTATCTTTCTTAAGTATAAAGACATAAATACAAAGAGGTTTTTTGCATATTTTGTTACATATTAACATAACAAAAATGCATTTTACTCATCACTTTATACATTATCCTTTATTGAAAGTCTGAACTGTGCCAGCATGCCATGACCTAAAGTGAAATTAACTTTCTATTAATAGGTGTCAGAATTTCTACATACATATTTTGTTATTATTATTATTAGTAGTAGTAGTATTAGTAGTAGTAGTAGTAGTAGTATAGATTATATTGACCATTTTCACATTATATTGACCATTTTCACCACTTTTTGCTGTATTTTACAGTATAAAACACTTTTGTTACGACCATCTGTCTCATCATGTGAACCTATCAAAATTATAATAAAACATGCTCATGTTGAGTTCTACTGTTGGGTAACATGTTTTAAGTCTAAACACATTTTTAAGTAATTGTGCATGTTCGCCCCCCTCCTTTGGAATCTAGATTCCATCCGTGGTCTGTCCTTCTAGTTTTTATTATAACTGTCAAGTAATGTAACAATGTCCACATACAAAAACAGTGCATCTGCAGTACCAGGCCTGGCATTCCTCATAACAAACAAATTCAGTTCGGCATTAGAGCAGAGAGACCACGAGTCTTTGTGGTGACCTTGAAATAAAATTAGCTGGCATAGCACTTACACAGGGCTTAAGTTGTCACAGATATGTGCAACTTAACCAAAAAACCTCTTATAACCCAATAAAGCCATTCCGGAGACAAATCGACTCCATGGCTTACTGTACTGTGTGTGCTCCGTATCATTTCAGATTGTTATGGAGAATTCCAGCCTGTTTCTACAGTAAAAGAGGAAAACATTGTGGAACACTGCGGCTAATCTAGCATGACAGCTTGTCAGTTTCATGCTCTGAGACAGAACCCAGAAAAGCTGCAAATCATCCCTTGTTTTAACCCCCTCCTTCTCCTCCTCCTCTATCTTCATCTCCTGTGACCCCCTTCCTCCCTTTCCCCTGTCTTTTTTTGCATCTCGTTTTGTCTTTGTACCAAAAACCTGGTGTTTATTTTGGAGCGATGTCAATCCTCGCGGCCCCCCTGTATCACTCACAAGAGGGAAAAATCCTACACCGCAAAACCCCCTTTTCCCCCAGACCTCTCCTATTTGCTCCACTTCTTTCGTCTAATCTTTACTTCTTTTTATACTAATTCACCTGCTGCTGAAAGAGTGGCTTGAGGAGGTACACATTTTTTGGATTATTTCTGATGTGCTATGAGAATACTCTAATCTCTATTAGATTTGTCCTGAGAGAGTTCTTGCTCGACTGTGCGGTTTCACGACGTGAGGTTCGTGTTAGGCCTTTGTGGGGGAATCTAAGATGGGGAAGTGATCTAAATACTGTATAGACAACATATTTTTTAACAGATTTAACATGTTATCAGGCTTTAACTTATTAACCCTGCGCAAGAGGAACCTTGGAATTTGAATATTCTGGGGTTTTTTTCTTCGTAATCTTACAATATAAATAATCTATTGCATTGCTTTGACTGAGCAGTCTTTATTTAAATGTGTAGCATTGTGTGACAGATGTCTTATTATAATTTCACTTCATTCAGTTCTTAATAGAACTCAAATCACTTGTACCGGTTACTTGTCTTTGTTGCTATGGAGACCTAATCAGCTAACCAGAGGTGGGTTGATGAATAATTATTATTACAATACACACACACACACACACACACACACACACACACATATGA
>CAFUXE010000723.1:55457-74474 GCA_903364295.1 Serranus cabrilla
CACACACACACACAGTCAAAAAAGTTAATTAAAAATAATAAATAAACTAAGACTTCTCTTCTGCTGCATGCAAACACAAGTATAATACTGAATGTATGGTCAATTTGCCCTAAAAGTACAATAAATCAACATAGTCTTTTTCTCAAAGAACCAAATGTGATCCCCAGTGTGTGTATATCTCTCTATTTAGATAGATAGATAGATAGATAGATAGATAGATAGATAGATAGATAGATAGATAGATAGATAGATGGATAGATAGATAGATAATTAAGTATTATTATTTAGCTTTTTTGTTCTCTGACAGTAAATGAATAGGAAATGATATGTTATTTTTTGATAAAACAGTTTTAATTTGATTTTTCACATTTACTGGATGATTCCTCTCTCTATGAGTTTTTCGTGCACGCTTTGTTTGCCTATAGGGATCGACTAAACTCAGATCGCTGCACACTCAAACGGGCGTTTCCGGCTATTTCCGTTTGTTTTACGTGTCTCTCTCGTCTCATGGTGATAAAAACAGCCGCGCGCTTCGTGGCACGTGGGCATTAACTGTGTGTTGATAAGTTAAAGACTGCGACAACTGCCGTGTGTGTGTGAGCTGAGGGAGTGAGTTTAAAAGCGCTCCAAATTTTTTTTTTTAAAAATGTATCATGTAGTGACCTAAAAAAAAACAGGCCAGTGGTCTTTCTGACCTGGCATTGGTCCACTGGAAACGAATTGCTAAAATGAAATGAAATAAATAATAAAATAGAAAAGACATGATCTCAGCTCCAGAAACTAGGCCTACATTCAATCTGATTTACATGTTTTAAAATAACGCATTTTTTTTTCTTTTTGTCGCTGCTGGAAATGCTCTGTCTCGGATAGCCATAACAAAATTGTGGATCTTTCAGCTAGACTTTTATTTTGTTACAGACTTTGAGACGTTTTGGAAAAGGTCTTTCAAGAACACATGAGGCGACCCGCATCCACCTCAAAAGGAGAGAAAGGGAGAGAGGGAGAGAGAGAGAGTGTGTGAGAGAGAGACAGAGAGAGAGAGGAGAGAGAGAGACAGAGAGGGGAGGGGAGGGAGGCCTGTGTTGGCAGAGTATTTTGAAAACACGGTCATAAACTTACCCTACCTGAAATAATCCATTTTACAGAAGATCTCTTTGTTTTTTATGTAGCAGCTGCTGTGCTGACGTAGCGACGTCCTGCAGACAGAGCACTCTAGACAGCGCACGTGCCAGATCAGGTTGTTCACCTGCGAAGAGACAAGCTTCATGTCAAACACACACACACAAACACACAGTGTGATGATAGATCACTGCACTAAGGACTGACAAACACTGCGTCTAATGGTGCTGAATCTGTCATACCAATATTTATTTTTAAATTAAAATTACTATAATATCTATAAATACTACTAAGATATAGTCTGCTAAAATTATA
This sequence comes from Serranus cabrilla, assembly GCA_903364295.1. Classification (NCBI taxonomy): domain Eukaryota; kingdom Metazoa; phylum Chordata; class Actinopteri; order Perciformes; family Serranidae; genus Serranus; species Serranus cabrilla. The sequence continues at coordinate 56,892 of CAFUXE010000723.1, forward strand.
TTGGCGTATAATACGTCAAGATAGTATGACCTTGAAAATTATATTATTTCAATAAAAGTTGCACATCTGACTTGGTGATATTTTTCATTTTAATAATAATAACATGTAAGAAACTTTTAACAAGTCGATGGCTTTCTACAAAATATTTTCTGATAAGCAGCTACATTTTTCTAATTCCGGGAATTTGGGTTTTGCTTGGAAATAAAATAACTGTCCTGTAAAATGTGTTCCCTTTTTTTAATTAGTTAAATATAGACAGTGTTTGCTGCTGAAGCTAAAAATGCTATTTTTTTTAATACTGAAAAATCCCAAATTGAAAGCCTGCTCTTGCTCAGGCACCGTAGCAACGTTTTCTGGCACTGAGTGGAATATTTTCGTTCAACAGCAATTATGATAGCCTTCTAGAAAAAGAAATGTGGAAAAAAGGAACAATATCTAGTAATGACTCAAAAATTAGTTCATTCATTTTGGAGTTTTACACTTCACTACCTCAATTCCGTAACAGTTCCTTAATGTTTATTTACACATTTTAAATCAGATTTAGCCCAATTATTATAACGAGAAAGATAACGAAGACCCTGTACGATAAGCTGTAAGAAAGGTTATAATCTAAATGCATCCATATTCATTTTAAAATAGATATGTTTTATTATAATTTTATCCAACAAAGCAAAATGAATTGTCACAATTTTAGGACTTAGAAATAATAATTTATTGACATGCATGAGATTTTTGACAAGAAAAAGAGGGCTACAATTTTTACTGGAACAGTTCAATTAATGAACACCGAATAAAATGCTGCACACAATAGATTTTAGTGTATTATATAAAATTAGCAATTTTATTTTAATTAGTTTACGATGTTTTACTGTGTGCTCATCAGTCCGTTACATAACATTTAAAATAATTATTCTGGATGATATTATGATAATAGGCCTGAGCTTTGACACTACAACAGGAGTTAACAAACACTTCCGGAGAATCAAACCCATTTGAGCGCGAGAGAAGAGTGTTTTGGTTGGAAGCACGCGGGCGCACGCGACAAGACAGGGCGTAAAGAGAAAAAATGAAAACATCCCTGTTTATATCTGCGCTCTCTCTCAAAAAGCGTCTGTCACTTTAAGTGTTATTCCTAAATTCTACGTTGCAGAAAACGGCAGATACATTCTGACACGGGTTTTGTATCTGGTTTTATTTGTAATTTGTAAAATTATTTTATAGAATTGTAGAATAATTATATGAGTCATGATGAGATATTTGTTTGTGACAGTTAGGCCCACATATGAGGCTAGTTAATAGTTAGTGGTGGCACTTCTCTTTCTTTTCTTCTTTCTTTTAATAGTTTATAATAGTCTTTTGTGTAATTTTTACAAAACGGATGCCTAAAGTTTTCCTGGCCTTCTCTTCATTCCAATACATCAGAGCAAAAATACAGCAGGCCTTTCTAAACCCAACCAGGACCCGGGTAAACACTGCATCCTCTTTCGATCGCTCCTGCTCCTCTTGGAGCTATTGGCTGTTAATGCCAGCGAAAAATAAAATAAGAGAAGGCTAAATACGTAAACAAGACGCCCTCAGAAGAAAATAATCCCTGCTCTGAGTCGGAGGGTCAATGCTCGGCCTCTCACCTTCAGCAGGTATCTGTCCAGGATCTCCTGGCCGCAGCTGGCGCACATGTTTTTCCCGGTAGACGGCACAGAGCTGGTGGTGGAGGTCGGCGAGCACACGGAGGGGGTGGACGGGGTGCTGGGGGACGAGCGAGTGTCCTCCCGCTCCATGTTGGACCGCTGGGATTCTCCGTCCGAGTGAGACTGCAAGAAGGCATCAGTTCAGTTACACACAGAATAATCCCCATGCACAGTGCCACTTTCATGATATCAATGCGCGCATAATTCACACGTTAAATATATATTTACATGAATCCTAACTATAATTCCACGAGCAGTGGGTGCGCACAGGGCTGTGCGCAAAAAGGCGCACTGAATGAAATTTCCAAAGCAGAAATATTCAGTAAAGCTCTCACCATTGGCGCCTGTTTAGAGTCCACACTGCAGCGCGAGGCTCCCGGTGTACTCTGATGCTCGGTGGAGATCACCTATAAGACAACGTTCAGTAAACGGCAAGTCTTCATCCTCAGCTGAGAAATCCTCGGGAGACATTTGCAGACAGCTCTCCAGGGCTACTCCTATATAAAGTGCTCCTGACAATAAACCCCGGTTAAAACTGTTAAAAGGGCCCCCGCAACAACAAAAGGCACATTTTAATGAAGCTATTTCAATTTGGATTGATTTTTCCCTGCCCTTAACCCGTGCCTCTCAGAATAATAGTATTTTCTTCGCAATCCAGGACAGGAGAGTGGAGGGGGGAAAAAACTACCTGTAATTACAAATAGCTTGAAACGCTGCGGATAAGAGGGACCCGGAGTGTCAATTTCAACTGTCAATCAGAGAAAGGCAACGGGTCACCCAAAGAATTGCAAATTTGATTTTTAATGGCTGTAATTAAAATCCAATTCTTCCGAGGCGAATTGGCAGCGCTCGAGAGGGCTCGCGGACCGCAAATCACGCTATTCATAACAGAGAGGCGCGTGCCTCTTCACAGCGGCTGGCGCGTGCAGCTGATCTCAGTACACAAGCAGTGATTCTTATGACATCACAGAGAGACAAAACAAAACGCACACACGATGCTGCGGGCTGCAAATAAACTGCACATAGATCCACAGCGCGTGCAAGAAAGAATATAAACACACTGGTAAATCTGAATAATTTTACATTGAGTCATCGTTATACATCCCACTAGCTGCACGTCATAACACAAAACAGCTAAATCAGTCTAAACCAAAGCATGAAGGCCCACACTGTGCGTAAGTGGGGTACCTCTCCAATTTGGACCTTTTACGCACAAAGTTGAAGCTCAGCCGTGTCCAAAGTGTTAGTACCTGCTTCGTGGGAATTCCTTCGGACAGAATCTTATTTCCCTCTGAAAGAGGGGACAAAACTTCATTTTTCCAGTACATGAACCCCCTGAAGTCTCACAGCGTACAGTGTCTCCAAACTCGGTGCGTGGAATCAGGAGAAGACTCGGCGATGGGCGTCAAAAACCTGTACCATCCGTGCATGGATTCGGGTGTAACTGGCGCACAGTTTTGATTCTAAACGCTCTGAAACGCAGCTGTGCGCGACGATGTGACCGCCACTGACACAAAGTACAGAAGTTATGAAGCTCTGCAGAGGCGAGGAGTTTTCTTGCTGCTCCTCAGAGAGCCTTATTTAGAACAGAAAGACTTCTTCGTTTCCCCGTTCCCCCCCTCTCTCCACTTTTGGGAAAGAAGTCTGACTACAGGAAGTGAATCAAATTGAGGGGCTGGCAGCTTTTTACTCCAAGGCTCCTTTAGGTGCAGGGGAGACTGCAGAAAGTCGACGGGAGCGCAGAGAAGCAGAGCGTGTGTGCAGAGCTGCAGTGAAAGTTTGTGCGGCTCACTGGCCTGCCTTATAGTTAAAGAAGGGGGAGGGTGAAGAAATGCGTGAGAAGGGTGGACACACTTTGGAACAGTTATGACAGAAACTTACTCAAACTCTGCTCGTGTATGTTTGATATCTCAGACATTTATAGCTGCTGCCATCCCCAGTGTAAATTATAGTTATTCATATAATTCCCATTTATTTGCTACTAGAAATATACAACTAGTGCTGACTGTATAAGACTGTAACGCGATAATTAACTTACATACTGGGACATATAAATAAACAGCGTCTCCATATATATCTATCTATACATTTATATGGGCTATACTGTATATCCAGACTAAGTACAAAACAAACAAAACAAAAAATGCAGATGCCTCAGAACCGTTAACATAAGCATTTATTTAAATTCCATTGTGTAAACTATAATTCAATTAATTCCAATGGCGTGATAATAACGAGGCTCATCACTCCTATGTATTTAAATACCTATTATCGCCATGATTGAAAGATTCGGTTTTTATTATATAGCCTATATTACATAAATACAATGTTTTCGTTATTACATTAATTCCAAACACTGAAATCCTCGTTTTGTGTAAAATTAAGGTATGGTAAATAATAATAATTTTCAGGCAGAAAAACTAATGAATAACCACATATAGTACAATTTACAGATTCAAGTTAGGGTTGTATTTTAATCCATACGGATCAGACTTTTATTTTGACACAATTGTTAAAAAGCTACCAGACAAAGAAAACAATTGGGGAAAACTAATATTTTTTTTGTTTTTTAATTAAAACAGTAACATTTAAACAGTGGAGGAGCTGATGCAGATAAATAAAAAACTCACCGAGGGTTTTAAGGAAAGGGAAGCCTGCTGATTACAGGATGTGTAAGAGCCCACACACCGGTTTACATCGACGTGTCAATCAGGCTATCCGCAAGGATCCAGCAATTATCTGTAAATCTATAGTGCATAAATGATCCCATCGTAATAAACAAATCAGAGAAAAAAAGAACTTCAACTACTTCATCATTCCTGATATTTATACTCTGTCTAAACTCTGTAAATAATGTCAATACTATTTTACCATTTAATGCACATATGTAATATAGGTAAACTGCACTTTACTGCTATCTTTGCACTTCTGGTCAGATACAAAATGTTTTTCGTTGTCTCAGTACCTGTACTTTGCACAATGACAATAAATTGAATCTGAATCTGAGCAGAAATTAATTGAAAAGATTTAATTGAAAATATACTTTAACGAATAGGCGTTTATTGAAATCAGATAAATACACACATTTCAAAGAAAACATTAATTTGATCTGACGGACATCAGAAGTTTTCTGCAGTCGGGTGATTTTACAGCAACAAAAATAATTTGAAAAAGGGCTGACTGATGTCAAGAGGTAGGATTTGATTTGTTCAGTGCGCACGAGATTGGTCTCTCATCATCTACGATAAGTCTGCCGATCTGCATCCATGCTGCCATGTTAGAATATGTGACTTCACTGTCATTGGTAAACTCTTAAAAACATTGGTTTGGCAAAGGACCTTTGGTTGGCAAATTCATTCTTAACGCAAACACACTCAGACTATAATTTCGCCAACATATTTAGTCTCGTCTTTTATGCATCGAGGTGGTTCTAGCCTCACACTGCATGTCACACCTGCAGGAAAACACAACTCAGACCACATCAAAAGCATGAACACACAAACCAATAGCAAACACTACAGTTTAGAACAGAGGGGTTGCACATTAATGCAAAAAGGTCTACAGAATATTGAAATGATTTACAGTAACTTTTGGTAGACTGCACGAAAATAATCCACCATGTTTGGGGGGAATAAAATAAAAGTTAAGCTCAAAAATAATGGATGCTACAATAGAGAAAATCACTGGTTTAAAAAAAATCTATTATAATTCAGGTCATTTCTTAAATGGTGGATTAATGGATTTATTTAGCAGTCTTCTAAAGTCTCCCATTAATTAAATGCAGATGGATTATCAAATTTCTTACAAAACAATACCATTATATCTGCAAACGTGTGTGGACTGAGTATTCAAATGTTGCTGACTGACAAATAAAAATGAGTCTTATATTTTAAGAGCAATGTAAAAAAAAATATCTAAAAAATGGCATAGAACAGCACGCTGCAGATGTGATATTTAATAGCCTTTAATTGGAAAATTGAAATAAAGAGACTGTGGTAAGGGAAATACCAAAACGCTACACAACACAAAGTCAGTGAAAAGACTGCGGTTGTATAAAAATCAGATCCAAGAAAAAAAGCAAACTATTAGGAAAAGAGCAACGTCACACAAAAGTACTGAAACTTACAGTAAGTGTCGCTGAGTGGCTTATTTGAACTCCATTATTATTAATACAAACCTGTTACAAATCTGTGTATATCTTCCTCTTCAGACAGGACAAAAAATGTATTTCACCTTTAAATAATATGATGTCAAAGACAATAAGAGGATCAGCATTTATACTCTTTAATAATAACAGTTCTCTCTCCTGGCAGCTGTGCTTCATGGGACTCTCAGCTGTATGATTCACCTGCGTTAAATCTCTGCAAAAGTGAGAAGGCAGACTGATAAGGGATCCAACCTGCACAGCAGTAAGCTGTGGGGCATATGTTAAGACTAAATAATAACTGATAACTGTAAACCCAAAATAGCTAAAACCGCTTTCAGTACTTGTCCATGATTGCTGTGATTACTCCCAAAGAGTCCGGCTTCTCAAAGTATTCTCATATCCATTTATTCCCAGATAGGATGTGTATCGTCTTTATAGCATCTAGTGTAGAGTCTGTTTGTGTGTAGGTGGGGACTGAGGTGTGTAGGGCAGAGGAGGGGGGGATCTCCAGAGTGAGTGGGAGGATGGGTCATCTCCTAAACTTGCGGAAGGGCCTGCTCTGGTTATTGTGGTGTGATTTAGAGTAGGGCTCCCAGCGTTTCCTCTCTGGCGGTTTATTGTAAACGTAGGCCGACGGGCCCGAGTAGTCATCATCTGGATTCTCCTCCATCATCTGGAGCTTGGCTTCGATGGCGCGGATCTTAGCACTCGTACTGGAGGTTAAAAAGAAAAAAGAGAGAGGAGATATTAGCAGCGAGGCTGAGGGGGAAATACCAGTGCTGGTGCTGAGGGGCGAAACAGAGTGATGGACAGATCTTGGCTCTTGCCTGAGAGGGAAAAGAAGAGGAGGTATTAGCATTCTTAGTAGTGGGCGGGACAGATGCAGAGAAAAAAGGGAGCACAAGCAAGAGATTACCAGTTGTGCTGAATGAGAAATAGAGGAAAATATGGATTTAAATGGTGTAACAGAAGTGAGAGAAATGACAGGTGAGAAGAAGAGTGACTGAAGGAATCAGTGGATGTGTGAGAGGCATCTAAAAAGCAGAAGAGAGAAAGTGTGGAGAGGGTATTGGGGGGAAAAGGAGGCAAAGAGTGTTTATATTTCCTCTCTTGTGCTGTGTGGAGAGAGTGATTTTGAAGTTTACACTAGAACCAAAGTATGGAGACTTTACTGAGAACAATCCTGATAGCTCAGTACTTGTTACACACTGGATTGTCTCAGTAAGAGTTGGTACTGTGAGCACAAGAGGGCTATAACTGACTGAAGTGCTCCATTTGACTAGCGTACTGCGTACAGTGTATGTATGTGTGAATGAAGGCTGCAAGAGTGGCCACAATAATGGAACATGTCAGAAGTTACTTTAACAGGACTTTGACTATATTTGAACCAATAATCTAGCTGAACTGCAGTTTGTGGTGAAAGCAACAAACCCACAAGCTCTCCTGTAATATTTTCCGCACCAAACTTAAGTTAAATGGATGATTTGTTAGAGTATCCACTAACATTACCATAAACTGTGTCAACTGAACTGGCCATATCTGAAATGTGATTTTCGGAAGATCTCCACTCTGAAACACCGAAACAATAAGAAAATGGGGCAATCTCTTCTTCCTCTTGGCTTCCATTCAATAACATCAGACATCTTATAATGCTAGGTTCACACTGGAGATGGAAATGCTGCGATATGTCAATTTGTCATGCAAGCAGTAGCCTGGCTGTCAACACCAGAGGTTCATTTCTCTGTGAACCCAGCATGAGGACAGGGACATACAATTAGTCTGGTAAACTCCTGCTGCCACCCCCTGCTCTCCATCACTGACCCCATTTACACTTAGTGTTCAAATGCGTCTTGGGCGACTGGATCGAGTGGTCAGCACTAATTTAAAGTGAAAACAGGGTCCAAGACGCTGTGTGATTGGAACACTCAAACCACTTGCCGAGGTGGTCTAGAATGCATTTGATCACACATATCTTGTAGTGTAAAGCCGATGCGTCCTGAAGCCTCCCAGACAAGAAAGTATCAGGAAAAAGACGCCATCATTGCAGGCCGAATGGCGGTCGTTTTGATGAGAGTGCAAACGGTCGTAAAAATGGAGAGGAGCACTGATGTATCTGGTTGGACTGCAAGTGAAACCAGATGTCTAATCTTGATTTGAGCAGAAGATTCGGTCTAAAGAACACTTCACTACTCATATTGTTACCGGGCCGTTAACGAGGGGGTTGCTAGCTAGCTAAATATGTGCAGGGTGTAGGTTGTGATCAGCTGGTCACCCATGAGACACATGATACACACAGGTGTAAATGACGATGAGTCTCATCTGTCCACTTGTGAGCCAATCCCCCAAGATGCATTTTTAAAACCAAGTCTAAACAGGGTCAGTGTTTCAATAAGGCCTGACTGACTGTATTTAACAACTGATAGTGATTATCTTAAACATATTAACCAAAGCGAAGAGTGATTGGCAAAATGTTGGCTTCTTCACAATGCTGCCAGAAAAGACCTCCACATGTCTAGGTGGGCTTACACTATTGTTTTTTGGTACCAACCTGAGATGGTTGGCAGTAACGGGTCCATCGTCTCCCGCCCCACTGCATGATGGTTCCAGGCTCGGCGGCATCGTCTTGTCATTGCGGAAACCTTCAAACCTCTGTAGACGAGACATGTGGCCCAAACAAAATGATCCACGCAAACAGTGATGGAAACATGGATGGACAGACAGATGGAGAGAGACAAAGGGGTAAAATAACAGGTAGAAGCAATAAAAGACCCTTCAGCAGGGAGACAGAGACACACGGATCATCTCAGCTAAAAACAAAAATGTGCATCGTGTGTGTTTCTAGACTTGGGCTTGTGTCAAAGTCAAGACAGAAAAAAATGAACCAGACATTTAGAAACCATCTGACCTCCTAATAAACACTGACAGCAGTTCTCTGGAGAGCCGACTCCAGCTTCCTCCCACAAAGATCAACATTATTAAACTGAAGTATTGATTTTGTTTGTGTCTGCTCAAACAGACAGTAACCAAGCAGGACTGTGCGTCCAGCTCATAATCACACCCTAAGGCACGAGGGAGGATAAAGAGGGAGCAGCTGAAGAGCAAAAACCAACGTCTGCACTCATTCCTTTCAAAAACCACCTTCCAAACATCTCCACCAGCCAACACAGAACTCTTGAAACCTGTGGAGAAAAAAAGACAAAAAAACGAAAAAACAGTCATATGATGGGCATGAGGAAACCCCGGCGCATGGAGCAGCAGCAGCCATTAGCAGGAATATGATGCTCAGAAATCAGTTAATGTTAGTGGCACTGAATCAGGTTAAGTTACATAAATGCACAAAAGCACACAATTGGTGTTACATACTGTCCCAAGAAATAAATAACACATATGGCCAAGAATAGGTCTAAAACAATGACCATTCCACCAGCCAGGACCCTTCCCTTCCACCTATTCCTAAAGGCATGTAGCTGGAATGCATACAGACCATACTGAGTCTGTACACAAGCCAAAGCTCAAGCTATGGGAAAGAAGGGCTGGACCGAACAGTTCGAAGCTTCATTCATAACTCTGACATTCATGTATTGAGAATTCATTCATAAGTGTTCTACTATTTGTAGAATTAGCTTCTAGTGGTAGCTGTGTAGGATTATCTCACTCCCATCTCTCGGAGGCTTTATCTGTGAGGTGAGTGGACTGCAGCTCCAGAGACGGACCTTCAGTGAGCTGAACAGGAATACAGCCAGCGCAAACCTCCAACTCCAGTGGTCTGATCCCAGATCAGCAAACTATCGTTTGCTGGTTGGACCACTGGCGCTGCGATTTGCGCTGGTCCGTCTCTGGAGTTGCTGTGCGCTTCCCTCCCGGCAAAGCCTCTAAGTGGCAGGGAGTGAGGTGGACGGAGTACAGGCTGCATTATCTTACTCATTCTTGTCTCATTTGTGATCTGATAAAGAGGGAAAAGGAGCTGGGCAATGAGAAAGTGGAGCAAAAATAATGCACTGTGCAAAGCTCTACAACTAAATAAGATTTTACCCATGTTAAATAGTGAAAAAGAAAAATTAAGAAAATCAATATGTGGAAGACAATGGTGAGATTGCAGCGAGCCACCACAAATAATTCAGAGAAATCATTTTATTCCGATTATGAGGGTTTCACTACCAAGAATATGACATGCAGAACACACAACCTGGCTTCACTGTGCATTAATACATACACAGTAATACAGTAATGAATTAGGACACAATTGTTTAACTGTTGAAAATGTAGATTTGGAAAGAAATAAATGTTTGTAGAGAGTTTAGGGAAACACTTCAGTAAACGTTCATCAACGTGATTTCCTCTTTCAAAGCTATGTAATAAAGTCAAGATGTAAGGCTGGAAATGAGACAACAACTTCCAACGCCAACTGTCTCTGACTCACTTATCCCAGCACGTCACTTCTGAGTTGGAAAGACGGGCTCGATTAAAAAACATATCACATTCAACTGGACCTGAGCTGGACTCTGGGGTGGAAAATTGTAATACAGATTACACTGTAAAATCCTGTTTATATATATCCCAAAACAGAGCAATTACATGCTGTGTCAGACAGTGTGAGGATAATTTTGATTGAAATATTCACCTCTAGCTTGTTAAAGCATATCATAGGATAAAATTAAGCATATTTGCCATTCACCTTGGTCAGCTTGGATATTTTGAATCTGCTGTAAAATGAAAACTAAATCCAAAATTTCCCATCCTGCGAGACATCTACTGTATACCAGTCCTGCCACTTACTGGGCTGCTTATATGCTTAAACCCATGCATGCAGATCAAACACTACTTCCAGTCTGTCACAAACTGGAACAGATGGAGAGAAACCAATTTATTCACACAATACATTTTAATATGAACACATGTAGATGAAACCTGCTGTAGCTCAGGCTGATGACTTACTAATAAAAGTGTATTAAATCCAGATGATGGTGAACACCAAACCAGACTGTAACTATGTTAGTGTAGTGTTGAATTTAAGAAGAAAATCTAAGTAAAAATGAATTAAGGCCACTAGCTACTGTAAGTGTAGGGCATGCAGAAGGTGTTGGCAGACACTGTGAAAGTAGTTAAAACATATTTACATTTGAGTCACCCGAAGACACAGACATAGAGACAGACTGGAAATAATTTGCGGGACATAAACAGCTACAATTTTAAGTTTATAATGGTGTAAATACACAAAGCTATTTTTGGTTGGAATGGTGGATTGAGTCCAGTGAGCAGATTTATCCCACTACGTGTTGTCTTCGAGGCGGCAGCATTGACCCTGACCTCCCTCTACTATGTGTGTGTGTGTGTGTGTGTGTGTGTGTGTAGGGCGTGATTCGTCTCTATACAGGATATCCCTTTACCCATTGCCAGTAGGCGGTCTATTGTTAAGAGACAGGCATAGGTTGAGCTTGGATCCCACTGCTCTCCATAATCTTACTGCAGCAGTAGTACTGTGAAAAAGTAATTATATTTTACTATAACTCAGACTGAAAGTCACAACTCAAGAATGTTGAGAATTATTGGTTTATCTGTTTATCTGTATTAACCCTGTTTCCATCTCTGGCAACAAGGCGACTTGGTTTTAAATATCTGAAAGCTTCTTTCTGAAGCACAAACATCTGTCAGCAACGATCACAGTGTCAAATTAATTAAGGGAACAGAGTTTGACACTTACCCTCACCTGTGCGTGCGCCCAACGCACCACCAGCTTCTTGGACAAAGCTAGTTTCCCATTTAAACACTGGATCGCCCTCTCTGCCTCCTGCAGACACACACACACAAACACAGAAAAGGATGAGGAAGAGGAACAGATTTTTTACAATTATAAGTTAAAATCAGGCATGATGATTGCAATGGGGTCCTTAAATAATTAGTCCTCCTAACAGAGAGATAGCAGAAACAATAACAGATAATGATGTGCTGCTCTGCATGCACACAGATCACCACTAATGTGTGTGTTTGAGAGGCAGTGTGAGAAAATGTATTTTGTCTAATCAGATGAGTAAGTGGCTTTGATGCTAAATTATATTAATGAAGCACTTTCTCTATGTGTGTGTGCAAGTATCATAAGTGTGTGTGAGTGTGTAAGATAAATACACACTTCCTCTGTATAATCCTTTTGGGAGGGCTTCATATCCCACTGATGGACACTAGCTGTGAAACGAGATGCTTATCACTATCCCCAGGCTCACTCCAAAACAAATACTGCCTGCTGAACCTGTGAAGCAGAGCGGGCTCCTTTTAAGTCCTTTTTTTAGAAATACGGTCCACTTCAGTAAGACACATAATCAGGTCCTGACCAGGTCTAAAAGTGAAGCCAATGTGGAAGTGCTTTAAACCAGAAATCTTTCTTATGGCCAGCAGGAGAAGACTTGCAAAACATCCGACTGTATGAAAGTAAATGAGAAAATGTCCCTACTTTTCACATGATTAATAGACTCAGTAAAACATATCCTGATGAGTATATGGTCTCAAGTCTTCTTGACAATTTGATTTTACAAAAGACCCTCGAAGAAGTCGGCTGTTCTGTGTTACGGATGCATCTTGCTAACCAAGCTAGCTAGGTAGTGCTAGTGATAGCTAATACACCAGTTTTACCCTCTGCCCAAATATGGTCACTTTTGGCTCAAAAACACCTTGATGGCAACAGCAAAAATGCAGAACTCGAGGCTTCAAAACGATAGTCCGGTAGCCCATTTAAGTGTCTGTGCAAATTGTATTCAACATCCTGTTTTTACATTTATTCACTGCACATGCAGAGTTGTGATGTACACGTATTACTATGTGTAACATGAATTTAGACACACATATGCAATTACACAAAATCTGGTCAAGTCAAACTCACCCAATTGATGTGAGTTTGTAAAAATATACCAATATATGGGAATACTATAATAATATTAATAATAATATAATATATTCTTGAATCTTGCTAAATGCAATATCTGCATTGATGCAATCACAGTTTTACTTCCAGTGATTGACAGATTGTGGAAATACGATTGTATCACTTCAAATAACAAATGATTGTCATTAGGAACATGAATAAAATAAAACTTATCTTACTTTGTACTATCAGTTAAGATAATATAAATTAACTTAATCAAATATAAATCAAGTGAAATCGGAATTTTGAATATACCTCTCTTGTGTTGAAGTTGACAAAGCAGTAGCCCCGTGGCTGCCCCTCCAAAGGCCCAGACTTATGAAACAGGAAGTCAAACTGTTTCACATTGCCAAACTTCTCCAACAACTTCACCAGGTGATACCTGCCGAGAGAGGAGTCATGTGAAACACAGCACAAAAGCTTCAAGATAAAATACAGAAAGTACATGCTTTTATTCAGTAAAACCTATTTTCATAGTGGTTAACAAAAAGCACTCTCCAGTATATTGTAGTTCAACCCTGTGAAACAGACATAAAGGCCTGCTCCACACTGTAATAGCCCCCAAACAGTCTGTGAATCTGTCAAGAGCTGCTAATGAGAACGACAGCTTCTCTCGCTGACACCTCTTTAGCAGCAGGCCAGCTGCTGTGGCAGCTCAGTGACAGTAAATCTCTCATTGAGACAATGCTGAGGATACAGTAGCAGGACAATGAGGGAATAAAAAAGAGGAAGCCTCAAATCCCCTCTGAGCACAGCGCTCTGCACAAACAACATCCACTCACTGTGTGGAGCTGCCTGGGACCGCTGCACCACGAATGAACATAGATATGTTGTCATTGAAGAGCTATGCGGCGTGTGACGATTTGTAGGTTTGCGTGTAACTGACCACTGGGAGCCATGGGAAAAAAGATTTCTTCTGACAGACTGGAAAAGAGCAATGAGTTCAGGGACACCTGTACACTATAGTCACTGCTATATTACTGTAAATACACAGGTGCTGATTGAATGTTTCCAACACATGCTGAGCAGCAGGTGCTTTTCCATTTCAGGACTTGTCACAGCTCTTGTGTATGAAATGATTCATTTATTGCATTACTATTATTTTTTGCATGTACAGAATAAGGGATGGTCGGAAGCATGTTTTCAACCTGACAGGAAATACCACAAAGGGCCACAACTGCAGATAATTTTCAATTAATTTATTGACCATTTAGTCTGTAAGCTACCTGTCAGAATATAGTGAAAAATGCCCATCATGATTTCCTAAGAATCCTTTTGCATCTTAGTTATTAGTATTGTAGAATACTAAGAAACCAAGTAAATACTCACCAGTAAGAAGCTTGAACCCATAAATGTTTGGCAAATTTTCTAAAATAAAATGACTGAAACGATGAATCAATTTTCAGAATTGGTGCTGATCTATTTTCTGTCTATCGATTAATTGATTAATCTACTAATCACGTAATTGTTTCAAGTCTAATATAATGCCAGTTTAGTTTCCTTCTACCAATAACAGTTGGACAAACGATAAATCAAAAATGAAAATGCACAAACAACAGAAATAAACACCTTCCTGTGTTTTAGTTTCAGTACCTTTACCTTGTGTGACTGTCCAGGCCTCGCATTGACCCCAGCTGTTTGTTTAACTGCTCAAGAGGAATTAAAGCTTTAGCCTTTTATTGTTTACTTGATTGTTATTTTTAAGCCTGAAGTGCTTTGTGTTTTTGTGGGTGTGTGTGTGTGCATGTGTGTGTCACCACGAGGATGACGTTAACGTGCAAGCGTGCATTTATGTGTAAGAATGGGACTCAATTTGGGATAAGGAGGGTGAATTGTGTGTCAGCTACAGGTTGTTCTAATGTCTTCCACCCTTCTATGACTCCCCCGAGGGCTTTAGGCCAAAATTAATTTCTGCTTTTCCCAGACAACACCCTGCAAGCCTCCCATGTGAAGGTGGCTCCTTCAGCAGCAGGCTCAATAACAAAGAAAAGATGACATTAAATCAAGGCTTATTATGTTACTTACGACACTTTTGTGCACTCTTATAGTCAAACGATTTGCCTTTGCAGTCTGTGCACCCCTGAAACACTGATGAAAAAGGAAAAGTCACGATACCAGCCCAGTGCAAAACTCTTAACTGTTGTAATGCACTAAATGTTATCCTTTAAAACTGCTATATAAGCTGCATGTTGCTGTTTCTGTGTAAATGTGATAGTGACTCCATGGCTGACACTCTAAGAACATTTCTGGATGCTAGCGAGCTGAACCACAATGGACTGCTCCTCCTGGGGGCTGTAAAAACCGCCGGAGGAAGAGGAGGAGAGGGGGGAGGAAAAGGGAGGGAAAAGGTGGGGAGAGGGAGAGTAAAGTTCAGGGAGGGGATGTTGACAGCAAGGTGAAAGGTGGAGGAAGAGGAGGAGAAAGCCAAAAGAAGAGACGAGATGAGGAGCCAGGTAGGAAAGACACAAGAGCTCGGAAGCAAAGAAGAGGAAGGAAGGGGGAAGTGAGTGTACTCCAGAAAAAGATAGGACAAAAGGTTCGGTCCATAAAAGTGCAGGTCAGAGGGGGAAAACTTTAGAAAGGAAGAGGGGCTAAAATGTGACTTTTTGGCAAGGCAGCTACCTGCAACATCTTCATACTTTCATAAAAACCTATTCCTGCAGTATGCGTAAGATAATGACTAGAAGTTCTTTAATAAAGAAAATCATGACAAATTCCAGTACTTAACATAAATGTAACAAGAGGACCGGAGAGAGAACAAAGAGGAAGACAGTGATGAATTACCACTAATGAGAAATTCCCTCTCTGAGCAGCCAAAAGAAAAAGACCATGAATATGTGCTGAAAGCTCCAGTTACACCTGCTGTGTCTCTGCTCTGTGCAGGCAGGGAAAGCTGCAGGATGCTCATCAGTGGTGAAGAGTTTTAAGAGTGTGACTGACTATTTACTGAAACTTTCGATTTTACTGCGCATTTAAAGGCTCCGTAGATTAGAAGACCATAGTTCTGATATTATATTTTTAAAAATGTTATTTGCTATCTTCAATCAATAAGATATCACGTTACAAACTGTAGTCTTGATTCAGTGAATGAGCAACCAACTTGTAGTACAGATGATGCCTTTAATTACAAAAAAAAAAAAACTCTCGCAGAACAAACAACGTTGTATTAAGTATTCATGGCCTCATGTTCTCATATATTCATATTCATTCACCTTGCATTCCTTCTCTGCACTGAGTTTTGGTTTGGCTACCGGGACAAACAGAGGGACTGCGTACGCTACCCAGGAGCTAATTAATCTTCCCAATCAGCACCGGGGGCCACGGGCATTTCTCTTGTTTTCCCTCCATACTGTGAAGTAGTGGACTATTTAAGGAGAGGTAGAGCAGAGCAGGGAAAGGGGAAGGAAACGCCTGTCTAGACGCCCACCAGAGCTGCAGCTCATACATTCTCCAGCAGCCCCCACAGGCACACAAACACGCCCCTCACCCCGAAAAACTCCATCACAATACATGGAGGGGTGCTCTCCACACTCACGTTTGGAGTTTTGCACATACGACCCTCGACTGCACACATATCTAGATGCAATGGAACAACGGAAGGATGTTTGCATTTGAGTATGGTGTTGTTGAAATGACCCATGCTCATAATATACAGACACCTCACTGTGTTGATGTCTGCACCACTACCAGCTGCCACCCAAACATCAACTGTGGACCTAAACACGCTCACACACATACAAAGACACACATGCACAGTGTGAGCTCCAGGTTGACACAGAGAGAGTAAACAGGGCAGGTGAGTGAGGAATGATGGCTGCTCCTTAGCAGAGCAGGTCTCCACGCCTCGCTGCCTCTCTTTCACACACCCAGCCCCGTCTGCTCAGTGTCAGCCTGCGACGCACACACTCTACGCACACAGTTAATCAATCATATATTGCACACACAATGCATTGCCTCTCTATGAAGCAGAGCCAGGCACGCTAAAAAGCAATGCCTCAGGTTCATAACATGGACCGCTTTACAGCAACTTCAAATCCAATACTTGATGCTGCTAAAATCAAAAGCATACCTTGTCCTTCATTAAGCCGGTGGTTCACATGTATGAGTCTGGATATTTGTACATTTACAATGATATACAGATCTATTTTCAATTCCAATAATACTTAAAATGCAATGGCCAGATTGTGAGGCACAGTGACTTTGGCAGTTTCAGCTCTAATCTAATTTGAAGCATGTGTGTACAGATGCAGCAAGCTGACAGGGATCTTGTTTTTAAACAACAGTTGCAATCTCATTATGATTTGAATTGCTGCTAAATAATGAAGCTTGTTGAGGTGAACACCTTTCCAAAAATGATGAAGGACAATGCAGGCCTGGCTGAAACCAGTAGTGGATTTACTCACTCTGTAATTTTGGGGTCGATGTTGCCTATCCACAAGCGGTTTCCGTCATGGGCCACACTCTCTGACATGATGGAGGCATTTTCCACTGTCTCTGCTGCAGACGACATGTGTACTCTGCAGGGAGGCAGATAGATGACAAGAGAAATTAGGTTGACAAATGGATTTTTTATTTTTTTTTTGCATTTGTGTCAGATACTCAACTGACAGTTGATGTAACTGATTATGTTAAATGGGGTTATGACATCGTCTCATATTGACCGCCAGCCCCTGAATCTACTGGAATGGGAATGGTATTGTGGTAGCCTTTGTGATATCAGCAGTTGTTATTCAAAGAATCAATTTAACATTATATTGTCATGTTGTTTACACCAGTCCCAGCCATTTGTTCGCTTCCCATTTACAGACCCAGGACTATGTATGTACTATGGATTT
>CAFUXE010000723.1:74506-88303 GCA_903364295.1 Serranus cabrilla
TTTCCTTTTTTTTCTGGATTTTTTTTTCAATGCACACACAGAACAGACAGCTAGCAACTTGTGATATGATCATGGTGGCCCAAAAAAAATATTGGATTCAAATGGCTGATTACCTTGAATTGTAAGACTAACACATTAGCACAGAGAGAACCACACGTTCTATACAATATCATCTATTTCCCCGAGCACTGTGGCTTACATGATCAAATAAAAATGATGAAGAAAGGTTATCAGAAAAGTCCTAACGACTCATTTGGACTACCGTTTGTTCAACTTCATAAAAACATGCAACCATCAGACCATGCTGAGACCTTTAATTGGAGCTTTATAACGGAAGTGCCCTGGATAGGTCCAAAATATACAAGGCTGCATGCTTGGGCTGAAAGGCTTGGTAAAATGTCTACATTTTTGTACCATTATTGTCATTTTCACTGAAAAATATTCAAGTCATAGTTGTTTAAATTTTTGTAAGGATCTGTACCAAACAATGACACATAATTGCCTTTAACAAATGTTGTGCCTCATGTAATTTGGATGTAGCAGTAGTCCATATTGCATTTTAGATAACATTCTGATTAGTACTTCAGCCCTACTACATGCATGAGTAATGCTAATATAATGTAGTAGAGACAATCAACTGTAAGTACAGTGACTGATTATACCGTAATAAGGGTTACACAATCTGATTGAGTTCATTCCAATAACTTAAAAAAACATAATTTTTCAGTTGACTCAAATTGTTTCTTTACTCGTTTCTATTCAATGAGGATTTTGTATGAGGTTTAACCAAAATTGAATGTCATTTATGCGTACATACATCATGTAATGTATAAAGCAATGAGGAGATTATGGCAACAAACTGAGATTTGAGAAGCAGTCAACACAATTTCAGCATTGTCAAAACCGTTTCTACAGTGTTCGTTTACAGTTTAACGATAGACACTTGGCTTCCTTGAAAATTATTTTTTAATAATAACAGTCAATTATGTAGATGGAGTTACTTAATTGAAAGTATCACCGGGTTGTTGATAATAATACAGGAGGAAGATGAACTCTAGCTCGACTTTCCCTTAGGAAACATTGATATGCTATTAGCTAACGTTAGCTCAGCTGACGGCAGGTTGATCGACTGACTATGATCGGCGCATTGTGAGTGTTTGCTGATTAAAATCGATGTTTAGGCGGGGATAAACTCGTCTCTGTCATTCAGATGGTAAGATGTTAAACACTATCACTAAACGGTTAATAGTCCGTTTTGGACGAGCAATAGGTTGCTAGCTGTTAGCTAGCTTAGATAGTATCACTTACCTCCTCGATCTGTCAAACCTCTTTGAAAACGACTGACTGCTTAATCTTAATTTTTCTACGAATCCCACTTCGGGATAATTCGGTTATGTCAAAATTTCATAGTAATCATTTCTAGCAGTTTCTATGTTTTCCTCCTCTAAAACTGATAAGGTTAGCTAGCTCAAAGGATAAACAGTCGCCTTGCTACCGTCTCACAACAAAGGCGCGGGGTGATGTTGTAGTTTGTTTAACTGTCTGTGGAGTCGAAAGGGAGCACTCGTTTTAGTACAAGGCATCTCCCGCACCTCCCCTCTGGACTCCGAGCTGTCTTGGTTTGTCGCAAAATGCCGGAACACCGCCTATTCGCTGTACGCGATACAAAGTTTCAGACGCACAACCAGACGTCTCAGTGTCGGCGCGTGATGATGACGACATAGATGTCAAATGTGGCTATTCCATGCTAACATGCTTCTATAAAGAGGGATAAGTTAAAAGTAAGTACGCTTTTTGTATTTATTTACCGTTCGGCTCGGGTTTTCTTGGGTTGGAGCTGAAATGAACGGCATTGTTATGTTTAGCAACAACGTGTTTGCGGCTTAAGTGCAGTTTTTATCCGTGTTACAAGCAGGAATAGGCGAACATCGACCTTCACATCATCACGTACATATAGTGTGAGGGTACGTGAATAATAATAGTATTACCCTCGAAAGCCTTGAAAGTTTCCTGCTTTACTCGAGTATCAGTTACAAAACCTGGCGCCACTTGCATGTCGGAGTGGCATTAACAACCCTTAATGATAACTAAAAGACAATTTGATATCAACATATTTCCAAATATGTGTTCAGCTTGGAATTTTCAACTGAAGTTGCTAAGTTTATGTTCATCTCAGTGGCCTGCATGGTCATAAAAAACCAAGCTGAACTGTCATTCAGACACAATAGGTGTGCACTGGGATCCAATCAGCCAACACAGATGACTATGCAGTTGTCGTCTTGTTAGTGTGTTTATATTGTGGTCTTGCACTGAAAAGGTCAGTTGATTGATAGATTAAATTAATCACTACCAGTTATGATAATCAAATAAAAAGTGATTTGTCAGGCAATAATCGATATATACAGGTTTAATCTTCTAATTGTGAGGAAATTTGGCTTTTCTCTGTTTTATAGCGTTGTAAAGTTGTGAACTTGTAACTCAAAAAACACAACATTTTGAACATGTGACCTAACTGGCAGTCTGACCATAATTTTCTGGCACTTTACAGACTAAACAGTTAATTAATTAAAAATTCAGATGTAATTTCGTATTTAAAATAATCATTACTTGCAGGCCTATTCTGAACAGTTTGTTTGAGGAGGCAGAGCCAGGCAGAACATAATCAGATACTCGACTGTATTATTTTCTGCTCAAACTTTGAAGTGTGCAGAGGGGAGATCATGCGGGCTCACCAGCTGGCTTCTGCCACTGGAAGTAGGAGAGGTGTGTCAGCAGCTGCTGCTGTGTGTGGAATCTACAGGATATGAGGCTACAGTATCCCACTGAACACCTGTGCTTCACTTTTTCTGCTCGACTTCCACTCTAAAGAGATCCGTCACCGTCCCACATCTGAGCCTATCTGCACTCTATCACATCAGTTTGTCAGGAAACCTGCCAGCCATCGATGCCTGGCATGGGTTTGTATAGTAAAGGGTGGTCCAAGGCTAGTCTAAATAGTGCCTCTGGAATATATTTGGATTTTGGTTGATATCTGGAGTGAGTGTTGGTTTACACCAGAGAGTTTTTTGGTGTGGCTGCAGAAACCATTGAGAGGGCTAAGATTAGGATTGTATCTGGGATTTTTGGGCTTTAAGTGGCAAGAGCAGGAGGCTACAATAACAAAAAAAAAGCCACATGATGAATCATGTAAGGCTGACTCTGACATATTTTTTAAACATAAACCAAAATATATCTCTTTTTTGCAAGATAACTGCACAGCTCTTTCAAATATGTATCTCCAGTGAAGGAAAAGTAGGCTTTATAATAAATTTTGGTGCATTTAATCAACAGTTTGTCAGTCAACTGGATTTTGTTTTATTTATTTTTTTTGTTTCACATTTTATTCATAACTCTAAATAATTCCTGCTTTTTATAATTTTACATCCCTAATATGATGCATTTCAGAAAGTTCTTCTCTCTTGTAACCAAACTGTCGTCAGTGCAGCAGTTTGTTTCCTTTCACAGCTTCCAGCCATAAATAATGGAGCATGTCAGTCAGGCTGCAGTACACTGTGAGCTCTTCACAGCCACTGACTGTGAAAGACGGGCTTTAGTGTGTGTTTGTGTCTGCGGGCTTAGATATCTCAGAGTTTGTCTGCGCTTGTGTGTACTGTGAGGTTCAGTGACACAGTTCACAGGCGTGAGCCAGTTTGCGAGGTGGGAGGTGGTTATTCCATAGAAAAGGAGTGGTTGGTCTCATATTGTTGTGTGATTTTTGAATGGGAGGTTCCCCTTCAGGAATGCCCAAACAACTGTGCGTGGGCTTTGGACTTAGTGTTGGCCTATAGATCTGTGTGTGTGAGAGGAAGAGAACAAGCAAGTTTTTTTGACATAGTTCAGATTTTTGGAGTGGGGTTGTATGAGGTACTTCTCCATAGTCGGTGTATTACCTACAGCAGATGATGGTCAGCACGGTCCCAGGCCCCCAGCACACAGAAGAATGTCCATTCCAGTTTCTGCAACTGATGTCTTTAAATATATATTAGTCCTAAACTAAAAAAATATTCAGTTTCATATAAGACAGAGAAAAGAAAAGAAATGAAAAATTACTGGAGAATTTCAGTCCATCATCTTTTTGGTGAGACACCAAATCATCACTGCTCTTGTTTGTAAAGCAGTAAAACGGGCTGATATCTGTGGCAATGATTAGTTTTAAACCAAGCTATTATGTGTTTTCAATACTTGTATTTGATATGGTGAAAAATCATAGAAAAACTCTGCAACTCTTGAAATATCATCGAATAGTTATTAAGAGAAAAATAAACTATGGTACTGTAATGTCAGTATTAGATGAAGGCCTACCTCCTACTGGCTAATATGAGCTATTACTTCATTTTTATAGATATTACCAGTGGTGCCTCTAACTGATGTTGGAGACTGTGTGCAATTTCTGTCAGAGTGAATTAATAATGTTATCTCAAACTAAGTGGCTTTGGGTTTGTATATTTCATTCAACATCATTTTTGATTACCTCTCTCACTTCCTGTTTCAGTTATGGCTTTGAACCAGCTGAGTCTGCTGAGACCTCTGCTGTGTCAGGCCCTGGTGCGACAGGTCAGGTCTCCCCTCGTGGTCACATCCAGGGTCAGTGCGCCACTTCTGTACCCCAGCACCACATCCTACCCTGCTGCATGCACCAGGCTCTATGCCACCAAGAAGGCAAAAGGTGAGTGAGGGGATTTCAGAGCCTGGAGTTCATGTGTTAAAACCTCTGTAGTTCTGTTGGCATGAATGTGGCTAACGTGATTAGATAATATCAATCTTAGATATATCTTCTCTCTCTTCATGTTCCAAGCCAAGGCAAAGGGCCAGTCAGCTAAGGTGAATATTAACTCAGCTCTGGTGGAAAACATCATCAGTCTGAATGAAGTGGAGGACGACATGACAGCTGTTCTCCGTGCACTCAAAGATGACTTCACACGCAACCTCAGCATCAGAACCTCGCCAGGTATTCATCTTACCTCTGTTTCTTTCTTGGACTCCCTCTCATGTTGTTATCTGCCTGTGTCTGCTTACACCTCTTTCAATATCTTGCGCAACCTTTACAGAAGACAAGAACTGATAAAAGCTCATATAGATGAAATAAAGGGACGTAGGATAAGAGCAATGACTGTGCTATAACAGCTATGATGGTTTAAGTTAGTTGCTCAGCTACTTCCTAAAATAACACACATTTGTAGTACTGTTAATACTAATTTAATAATATTTTTAAATGGTCTCCCGATACATTCTTTATGTCGTATTCTCTCCTTTTTTTCTGTCATGTTACCTCATGTGTAAACACAGTCCAATATGAGTTTCCCACCTTTAAATAAAGGATAAATAAAATTAAGTAAAACCAGAAACCACAGTATAAATAAAGAAGAGGAGGAGTTGATTTTCTTCCCTTATGTTTCATTAATACCTCCTCTGGTTGATAATCTGGTTGTAAATAGTTTATTATATAGCTTTGGTTCTTTGGATACTATTGATTGTATAATTAATGGAGATCGTATCCTTTTAAACGCCGGTTATTGAAAAATTATTGAAATATTTGTTTATATTTTCCAACAGCAGGTTGTATTTGCAAAGATATGTCTATGATCTCATGTCTGCAGTCCAACCAGCATGATACATTGTTTACCCAGAGAGAAACCAATGTTTGAATTCAGTTTTTCCAAGAAGCCTCTTCACAACATCTCTACAAACATGGCTTCTCTTCCATTGCAGTGCAGTTTTATGTTTCAGCTTCATGAACTTTGCTCATGAGGCCTTTCCTTCTTGACTGCACATCAAACGCCTATTTTAACTTTGGGATAAAAGTTTTCCTCTTTGTTTGCATCTACCTGGCAAAGCGCCTGAGGGCTGAGAGTGAGCCCCGGCATGACCCCACCTTGACCCCAGTTTGACCTCTGTTTCCCCAACTACATCCAGGTCGTGACCCTTTGCCTCTGGGTTCTAACAAATGGGAGCTGGGCTCGGGGAGGCAGAGGTTGGGTGTATAATGGAAGCTCCCAGGGGAGGAGGCAGCCTCCAGGATCAGACTTCAAACTTAAAGTGTTGGAGCTTTTACTCCCTTTCCCCTTCAGATAAAAGTGTGCTTTCTGTGACATTTGATCTGCAGCACATGCAGTCTTTTTACTTTGAAACAACGGGAGCACAAACACAACTTTGAATTTTATGGTTGACACTTATGTGTAAATTTCCTCCGACTGTTTCAGCGGTCTTTATTCATCCATCCATTCTTCATGTTCACCTCATCTTTTTTTCTGTCTTCACTCATCATTCGGCAATTTCTTGCTCTGAGTCATTTTCTATCTCCAGCCCCTCCCTTCATATCCCTCCATTACTTACTCTTCTTTTTTGTTTTTCCAACAATTCCAAACTTTTTCTGGGCCTCTGCTCATCTGTGTGTCATGCTTTTGAATTTAAGTTTCTCATTGACCCACGGGGAAATATTTGTCACAGGGCAAGCGTTCCCTACTTTCCTCCCTCCATCTCTTCAGTCCTCCTTCTGTTCCTCCTCCCCCCCATCCTGTCATCCTTGCTCCATCTCTCTATCCACTCACTGCTGTCCTCCACTCCATCTGTCCTCCTCTCTTCTGTCCAGCTGCACAGTAATCCAGGGAGGCAGCAGGACTTAGAGCTGACAGCAGAGATGAGATGGTGGAATGGAATGACGTCAGTTGTCCGAATGTGTGTGTGTGTCTTGTGCAAGTGTGTGTGTTTGTTCCATGATCGTCTCATCTGGCTCTCATTAAGCTTATGAGTACATGTGTGTGGATATGACTGTATGTGCTGTTGTGTGTTGCCATGAAGGCGCCCCGTATGCATGTGTGTTTGTTTGCATGTGGTAAGTGAGTAGCAGAAAGCTGTAGATAGTTGCAGATAGAGGGGATCAATGCTGTGACCACTGTACTTTGGTTTGTCATGGATGGGTAAAGACAGCTTGAAAAACAAGCTCTGTTTCCATAGAAACGTTGTTAAGACAGAGTGGACTGAAACATTGAAAAACAGTACTGGCAAAAATATCCTACAAATACTTCATGTTGACATCTTATACTCATGTTTACATGCTTTAATGCTCAAAATCCACATTATTTTTCTGTCACTGTCTATCTAAATATAACTGTATTCACCTTCTGTCTGAAATGCTTCGTTTTAGCGACTGGTACTTTAAGCCTCTCTCCCAAAAAAGCACTGTCTGCTCTGATTGGTCAGTGTTTCCTGGGCACATCTGCGCTCTCTGCGCCCCGTCACCATAACTCCAGTTGGGGTGTAACTGTAACAGCATTATAGCAGCACTTTCTACAGTATATACAGTTGTGACATCACAAACTTACAGAAGTCCTGACGGCGCATTTAAAGGCACAGTTTCTGAATTTGGGCTAAGTGCATTTCTTCATGAAATGGCCAGTTTGCTACTATCACAGTCTTAATATAGCACCCAGACCTGCTTTGTTATTTAAAAAAATATATACATTCAGTTATTCATCAATTGCTCTTCCAAGTTTAAGATAAGAGCTGTAGACACTATGGACCACTGGTCCTTTGTTCTATTTCAGTGATTGAAACTGAAGCTAATTCTAGTTGATTTTAGATAAACTACTGGATTAAGAACTAACAGATCATCATCATGTTTATAACCATTAGTTTTTGCTTTAATTAGACAGTATAACATTTTATTAGACTATACAAAGAGTCAGAAATACAAATACTTTTTATCAGAAAAGCTCTGTGAACATTATAAATCCTATGTGTTATATGGACAGTATGTGAAATATTTTGAAGAACAGTTTGGCAAATGCTTCTTCTGTTGTCCTCTTCTGCTCGTCTCTCAACCACTGTAGCCCTCTTTACTCTCAACCTTTGGAGTTGAAGAAATGTCTGTCTGTCTGTCTGTCTGTCTGTCTGTCTGTGTGCCCCCCTAAAGTAGTAGCAGATGTGTAGGAGCTCATTGTCAGGTCACAGGTAACAAAGATAGACAGACAGAGGGTCACAGATATGGACATGAAGGGTCAGAGAGGGGGACAGTATAACTGGCAGGTGGGTTAGCAGTATGTCTTTATGTATCCATGTCATCACATCATACCAACCTTTTATTTTTAATTCCTTCCTTTGTATCTAATCTCTGTCTGGTGCAAATGTTGTTTTGCCCTTGAAATCATATGAAAAACTGATTTTTAAATTACACCGTTGGTTTACCTCCCCCTCACCTCACCCCTTTTCCACACACACACCACCAGCAGAGCCCCCGATGGGTAAGCAGGGAGCGAGTGATGTAAGGCAGAGGTGGAGACGGAGGAAACAACTGCGTCTGAGGTTAGCCAGATGGAGGAGAGGGAGAGGGGCGGATGGATGGAGAGAGAGGGAGGAGGGGACAGAAGTCAGCCCATGTTGGCAAAGCTACCTCTGTTTCTCTCAGTGTTGACAGCGAGGAGAGACAGTAGATCATGGAAAGTCTTAACACTAAAGCAGTGGGCTCCGACGTTTTTTTTCTTACTCATGCAGTTTGTGGCTTCTGCTGCACATTCATCTCTCAGTGTGTTTATTTGTTAATCTGTCTGACTAAATAAAAAGGAAAACATACAGTCAATCATTCAGTCTGCATGGAAACAGTCAACAAATCTGATAATATACTAGTTAATATTCTTTTTCTATTCTCTTTTTTTTGGGTCAAAAAACTTATTTGACTAAAATGATTAATCATATTAAATGACTTAGTCTTTGTTTATTATTAAATCAACTAACTTTAATAAAAATGTGGTCATATAAATGTAAATATTATAGAGGACAAATGTCAGTACAAGTGCATGACTCCCTTTTTCAACAAGTGGGTATATTTGAGTGTTCATTTAGAATTTGAATGTTGACATTATGAAGGAAGCTTCAAACGTTTTGGTATTAGATGATTAGACGATTTCTGGAATTGTCAATTTAAGTAAATTCATTTACTAAATACTTGTATCTGTATTTGTTTAGGAGCTCTGGATCACATTGTAGTGACGACAGAAGATGGGAAGTTCCCTCTCAACCAATTGGGACAGATCTCCATGAAATCACCTCAACTCATTATGGTCAACATGAGCAGCTTCCCGGAGGTAAGACGATTGCACACACACACATACACTTGTACAGATATCTGTTTGTCTCACGCAGGTAAACTCATAGTAACTAAAAGCTTTATAAAAATAATCTGAAGCGCAGACAGATAGACGGTCCTCACAGGAGGAAAAGTGAGCCAGAGCAGAACTAAAGCCCACTCTGTATAAATGAAACCTGACCTGCTTCCTCCCCAACTGTGTCTCAGATGCTAATTGATTGATCACTCTGGGAGTCCTTTGTTCTGGGGTGAAAGATGGCAACATGAACCCAAACTCTGTATGTGTGTGCACTGAGATGTGGTTACGTCTGCATGCGAGTTGTCACAGAAAAGGAAATGACCTCATTTACCCCCAGGTTAGGAAGGAATGGATTATTTTTCTTTTTTCTTTTTTTTTCATCCTTTTCTGTCCCTCTTTTCCTTCTTAGATGATACAACACTGTGCTAATCAGAGCTTCAGAAAGTCATTTTGTCCACAGGGGCGGCTCTCATCTAATAGCCAGACTTTCTGTTGGTCTTGTCCAGCGTTTAATGACATTATGCAATCACATATCCACAGTCAAGTTTTTAGCCATTGGGCAGATGTAGGGCTTCATGGTGCTTTATTTTATTTTTTCATATCTGCTCCCCTTTTCACAAGGTGCAACTGTCTGCAAAGTTCAAATATTATTTTCTTTCACGTGCAGAGTTATAAAGATATATCATGTGGTGAAACTCTGAGAATACTAATATGACTGAATATTTCTTTGTATAAATGACAAAAATATAACAAATAGAAAAAAGTGCAAAAGTAATTATATAAAATGCTAAATTGAGATTGAGAAATTTGAAATTATAGACAGGTAAGAAATCATATGCAGCACCTGAGAAATAAGTTCAGATGAATAGAAATAATGAATGACACCACTTGCAGGTGCAAAATAGTAATTGCAGTCAAGTGCAAAAATTTAAATACAGAACAATAAAACATAATTTAGTGACTCTTCGTAACTCCCTGCTAATCCAAAAATGGATAAAAAGGTAGAGCATGTGATAGCTGAGGTGGTGCAAATAAAGACTGCTTGTTGAAACCACCTGTCACTCAAAGAGACCATGCCTTCAATTATTCAAGTCTTTAAGTGTAGTATAATTGAATGGGTGATTTATATTAAAATGTCATTTTCCTGTATAGTTGGCATAAACAGGATAACTAGCAAGTCTAAAATAGTTTTTATTACCAAGCTGTAAACATATATATATATTCCTGCTGTTAACTTTTATTTATTTATTTATTTAATTTAGATTTTAACACAGGAGTCAATGGGGACGGACTTTTGGAGACAGCTTTAAGTCGCATAATAGGAGCTGCAGCTTTGGCACTTCCATGTTGCCATTATTTTTCTGCCCACGAGTTTAAACAGACTTTATAAGCATAGCGATGACGACATTCAGAGGTAGTTTAATCTGTTTGAGAACCACCTGTCTGTGACAAAACAGCTTTTGCAACCGTTTCCCACCCGTCACCTTTTATGAACCGGAGAGGTGTGGTTTCACCTGTTTTTTTTTCTTTAGAACTGACACAAAACAACATGCAAATCTAAGCATATATCAGCATCCTAAATCTGTAAATTCATGGTTCAACCTGAATCAGGCTGAATGTACTTTCGGTGAGTCTATTTCCTTCCCAGAAACTCCGACCACAGACCACACACACACTAGCAGACACATCCGTGCACACACACGCTATGCTGTCGTGCCCTGCGTTACCCATGTCCCACACAGAGGTGAGTCGTCAGTACCCAGAGCTAATAGGCTTATAATGATGCCTATCCATTACCAGGCGCTCCAGAGGCCCTTCCATTGTTTTCCATTCATTCATTAAGAGCAGCCTGGGACGGCGCAGTGGAACTAACAACAACTACCAGCATGCTTAGATCAGGAGGCAATTTGGTGTGTGTGTTTTAGGAAGACTGTGTATGTGCATGTTTAAGCATCCCACCACTTTGTTCATAAAGTGTTTTCTTCAGGACTGCCCTTTTTAAACATGCACGCACACGGACTCTCGCACACATTCCTCCCCGCTCGCCTCTTTGCTTTGAACCGGGCCGTCGAGCGTTTGATGTGAAACTTCAGTGTAATTTTTCTTCCCCTCCAACATATTAACCAGAACCTGCCCGGCCTTTCCAGAGAAATTCCCCTCGGTTTTCCGTAACCACCGGAGTGGTCGTCCGGAGAGGGGGAAGCGGTGATGAATTTGATGCTGAGAACAATCAAACATAGGTATGGGCTGAATCTATCACCCCACACTCAAAGAGCGCAACCAGAGGCCTGCGCTCCGGATGATTTCAAAATAGCAAAGAGAAACCTCATGAATTAATTTAACGCACACAAATAAATTCCTTTAATCTCGCTGCCATTTCTTTCCCCCAGCGGATAAGGCCAGAAAGAGCTGTCGAGAGAGAGGGGAATAGGGTAGGAAGAGGAAATGATATGCTCTTTTTCCTCGCGTTGCACATTTGCACACTTTGTGAAGCTCAGCTAAGGGAATTGTCATGTGGTTGCAGGATTGGTTTGAAGAGTGTGACTTTGTTTTCAGTAATTCAGAGGATTTGGCTTCCTCCCTTTTGTCTGTACGCACTGTTTAACTGTAGCTCTCTGGTTCTAATGTAGTGTTTGCTCGACTCAAGGATTGTGTTGTATATGTGGATCAAGTTTTTATGTCTCACATATGTGGAAAGCTTTTTTAGTATTTACCATTGAGTAAAATGAAAGCTTCTTTCTCTTTCTGATGGCCTTTCAAACAAATACACTTTAAAATACATTTCCAAAGAAGCCACTATTAATTAACTGATATTATTATACTATTATGTGACTGTAGACCAACACTTGTGAGAACCCCTTAACAGCCTCTTTGTCTGATCCTGCGTTGTGTTGAAATATCATTTACCATTTACAGCACAGCTGCCTCTCCAGCCAGCGTCCACATTGACGCTGGATCACTTGTTCCTTCACAAAACACATAATGCTCTTCTTTTCATCTCTCTCTGATTATCTTCATCCTTTAAAAGGAAGACAGATGGTGTTTGGGAAATATTAGTTTTTTTCAATAAGCCATTTTAGACAACAGCTGAGAAGGAAATTTTCAGCAGATGTTTTCATTTCTAGTAATAGTTTTTGTTCCAAATCCATGACTATCCTCTCAATCTATTTATTTCTGTTGATGTAGTCGCTCAGTGCAGATCAGAAACATACATTTGCTCTTAAAGTTGTTTGCATTTACATTTTTGTGCGAGATTTGTATTCAGTTACGCTATACACAGCATGATGATACCAGATGTTAAGGGAAATCTAATGTGACGGTGACTTTTGGCAACAGTGATACTAGTCGACACAACAACAGGCTTTTTGACTTTTCATATGAATAAAACCAAAGGGGTTACTAAATAATATTGACGTTAACTCTGCCCAATTCAAGCGTCCCAACAATAAGTCAGGACAGCGCGATAAACAATGTCAGGACCCTGACACTGAAGCTGCTACATGAATATTTACACATGTTCTTTTCCTGCTGTGACATGTCTAGTTAGGCATTAACATTAATGACATTGTTTTATCATTTATGATATAAAAAGTCCTAGAAATGCTACCGCTAGCATCACTAAATATATAGTTCATAAAGCTGTAAGAATCTAATGTTTTATTAACTAAAAATAACGGCATTGTAACATTTGAATTGTATAGCAACATATGGTCAGTCCTTATAGGTGTTTAAGACTAGAAACACTGAGAATGTACGGAAAGTGTTCAGTTATTGTCAAATGTTGCCTCTGAAAAATCTGAAAAGGGAATTATTTCGGCCAGCAGGGGGGTCGACTCCACTGGTTGCAAAAATAAATCTGATTGTATAGAAGTCTATGAGAAAATGACCCTACTTCTCATTTGATTTCGTGCCTCAGTAAACATTTTCCCTCTGGGTTTATGTTCTCAATCACAGTTTCATACTGCATGATGCTCATTTTGTAGATGATGTTCCATTGAGAGTAAAATACATAAACAGCAGGGTATGGTTTTGGGCATGGCTACCTTGTGTATGACTAGTTGCTACCACAGCGACCTGTTAATCAGGGTAGAGGCATAGAAATGAATGTCCATTGCACTTTTTTCATTTAAATAGCCCAAAACTTGTTTTTTGGGTTTTTTTACTTGTTTTCATCTTTAGCTCAGGAAAGTTGTACTAAAAGACCCTCTCAGGAGCTGGATATTCATTTATTCTGTGAAGGATATTTTATTATAAGCCTGTTGTTTGCTAGCCAAAAAATAAAAACAAGATGGTGACGGCTAAAACGCAAGTCATCTTCAAACCAATGGCTAAAATCAGGGTGGCAACGTTTAGTTCTTTTGTGCTGTGTTGGTGTGTAAACCTTAATGCCTCTAAATGTAAATGTGTTGACTTGCTGACCATATTGGTTAAAACAAGTCTGATCGTAACACACAGACACACTCATTAACGATGAGTTAACAATAGTTAACGGTGAATATATATGTATATGTCCCTCCACTTACAATAATTACTGTTTACCACCTTCATAAACAGGCAAGAAGATACTTTTATATTTAGAAATAAAGATTTAAAAATGAATACCTACAAACTCAAAAGCATATGTGTGTGTGTGTGTGTGTGTGTGTGTGTGTGTGTG
>CAFUXE010000723.1:88388-110360 GCA_903364295.1 Serranus cabrilla
CACACACACACACACACACACACACATACACACTACAACATACACACCACAACACCTTAATGACTGCCAGCTGGAGCTGCGCCACTACCTGCAGTTGTAGCGCTGCTTTGCAGTTCACACCAGTGCTCAAAGCTAGCACACATTCATATATCTGTGTGTGTGTTTCTGATATTGTGCGTGTGTGTCTGTGCCCCAGGCTACAGCGGCTGCCGTCCGTGCCCTGAGAGAGAGTAGCATGAACCTTAACCCAGAGGTGGACGGGACGATCATCAAGGTGCCCGTTCCCAAGTGAGTTTTTTCTGAAACACACACACACACACACACACACACACACACGCCCCAAGGGCAGAAACACTTTCCTGCTTTTAATTTTCTTCCTTACACCTTTTACTTTTCTCATGTTATCCCACTGTTTTTCCACTTTCACTATCAACCAGGACTTTAAGCCTCAGGCTCTGAGTGTCTGTGGTTATATATTGACGTCATCACCCTAAAAAAATCCTCCAATACAATCCTCAATGTTATTTAAGTGATTCATCAGACAAATGTTATTGAGATGTAACTTATGGGGCTGTTTGACTGCTACGAGACCGCCCCATTAATACAAGCAACCTGTTATATGACCACAGTGAAAATTATGTTTTTTTAAAGACTAAACAGCAGCCAATGAGGATTTGTTTTGGATTTTTGAGGGGGGAAATTATTACATATATCTTTTTAAATACATTTTAACTTTTGGATCACACAAGTCAGAAGTAATCCAATGCTGCGCCACTGGAATTTATTTCTGTATTATGGAACTGTATAATAATAATAATAATAATAGTAGAAATAGTAGTGGAGCCAGATGTTTATCTGCAACTCATGGTGTTCCAATTTCAATTATGAATCACAAATCGATCGATCAAAATGAGCTTTCATTTTCAGTCATCAAAATTGTAAAACTTATGGCTGTGCAGAATATCAGGGTTAAACAGAATTAATAGACATGCAAAAAAGCTATGCAGCAATCAGATGTTATGATATCTTAAGTACTAGCCCTAAAATAATTTGGCAAATAATTTCTCAGCAGGCAAAATATAAATTAATGATATACAATGAAGTTTTGTTTTTATTTAGTTTTTCTTAAATTCTATTATGCTCTGCTAACCTGTGACAAGCATTTGGCATTTTATAGACTAATTAACCAGTAAATCAATGTAATGATCAATGCATAATGTGAATTATCATAAACGTACCCCCTACAGTAAATCTAATGTGTATCTCCCCAGGAATAAATCCCTGTGACTGACAGATTTATGGACTTTTGTTTGTAGATGTATAGAGTCCCCCAGTGTGTTGATGTGAGGGTCGGGTCACTCTCTCTCTCTCTCTCTATACTGACTAGTCCTCTCTCACTCACTCTCCTGCTCTCTTTCTCTGCCAAGTCAAACAACCTCACAAAAAACTATCCGTCACTCACTCACTAAACCACTCTGTGTGTATATACAGTGTGTTTTTTTACGTATACACACATGTGCATGTATGTATACATGTATGAATACTGGCTTGTGTTTAGGTGCGTGTGTGTGTGTGTGTGCATGCAAGTGTGTGTGTGCGCGTGGAGCAGCAGGTGTTAGTCTGGCAGAGAAGGGACACAAGAGTCAGACTGCTTTCCCCCTGCAATCAGTCTCGGCACGCTCCAAGCCTGCATTTGCATTTCCAAAGAGAAGGCGCTCCTTGATTGGCCCTGGAATCAGTAATTAGGCCGTATTGTTTGTGGTAAATAGACGCTGCACTTGGATTGTTTGCAAATAGTCCCCGAGGCAAAAACAACGAAAAAAAATAGCCAATTAAGGACAAAGAGGGAGAGTGAAATGGGAAGTAGGATTTTCTGAGTGATTAACAAATGCAAAGTGAATACAAAGTTGTCAGGATGACGGATGTTTCAGCTCTGGTCTGAGACCTCGGCAAGTGATTGTTAGATGGCTGCTTACAAGTCAGAACTCAAATGATTAGACTTCATGGTTACAAGCACTTAACATTCTCATTTGCACAAGTGAGGACATGTTTTTTCATTATTTTTTCTCTGCACAGTTATGTATTTAGTGTCTTACAGAGAGTCTGTCACGTTCCTCTGAACTCCCCGTGTGCAGTTTGATGATCATTTAAAATTTTTTGCATAGTTTATCTTATTTTCCTATGGCATACCCTCTCAAAAGTAGAAAAATACACATTCTCCAAAAGTGCGATCTTAAAGAAACTACAAGAACTTTATTTTGATAGAATGTCGGCAGCCCCTGTGGTCAAAAGCTGTAGTGTTTCCTGAAGATCACCGGCTCGTGATGTAAAGATCTTGATCCGGCTAGCGCATGCATTTCTTTTAGAAGTAACTGAAAGAAAGACACAACTTATTTTGAATACTAATTGTCTTTTATAAACAAAGCTGTTTGCACGGTGCATAGCAATGAGGTAATATATCTATTTGTGGCTATATAAGATAATAACTGCAATATGATGGTGGTGAAACAAAAGGAAAGCAGTTAATGTAAATTCATATTTTGATGTAAAATTTCTTCTCCCACTGTATTAAATGAATAGAATAGGCATACTACATACCTGTCAGGGAGAAAGAGGGCCAATCCTTTCACTTTGCACAATTTTCTGCATCTGTTGAATGAGCAAAATGTGGTCAATTCTCTTTGCCATAACTATAAAATATGACATCAGTGAAAAATGTCCTCCTGATTCCTTTTTGCTGGCTAACGTACTATACTATAAAATGTAAACACACGTTCTTGTGGTCTGCGTATCATAAATCCTTTCATCTACTTGTTTACTTATGTAGGTCATATAGAGGCATCAGTATTAAATCAAGATTTTTTTTTATCTTTCGATCTTTCGATCTTTATGTACATAGAAAATATTAGCACTTGTTTAACCAATTGGTATTACAGTGTATTACCCAGCTTTTTAAGAGGAGCTGCTGCTTGAACCCATCATCTTTCAAACTGCATACAGAGACATAAACAGCATGCACCAGTTTGTATGTGTGCAGCTTTGCTTGGTATTAACCATGTATCAGTCTCCCGGGGGTTCTTACCTTCTGTTTTGTTTCTTCTTTGTTTTCTTCTCTGTCTTCTGTCTTTTCCCTCATCTCCTTCCTTTCCCTGCAGAATAACGCGGGAACACAGAGAGAACCTCACCAAGGTGGCCAAACAGTTAAGCAACAAGGCTAAAGACTCGCTGAGGAAAGTGCGATCTAATGCCGTCTCACAGGTGAAAAAGATGAAGGGAGGACACTCGGAGGACACCATACGACTTGTGGAAAAACAGGTAGGACAACAATGCTGTTGGACATAAGGCCTCTTGATAGATCTGAGGGGAGGGGGGTTAATGCAAGAGATGAGTCACAGAACTGAGGAGGTAACTGATAATTAGACTCTACTGAGACCTGAGCCCAAACTGTCCGAGGACACAGCCTCTTATGTGAAAAAACAATTTGTGAGGTGAGAAATTCATCATCAGTCCAGTCATGTTCTGTCACATTGCAGCTACCTAATTCCAGGCCTATACCAGAGGGAGGTAAAAGATGTATTAAGAGTGTTTTTTCCTGTCTTCCCTGTGCCTTCACAGATTCAGCAGATGGCGGACAACATTGCAGCAGACGTCGACAAACAGCTTGCAGTCAAGACCAAGGAGCTGTTAGGCTAATTGTCAGGATTAAAGGTTTTATTATATAGGTAAGGGTTAGGGTTCACCCTGAACCTACAGATGGACACACACAATGCAAGCAACATGACATTCATATCATGTTTATAATAGATTGTGACTAAGGGTAGTTTCTGATCCTGCTCTGAGTCTAAAAACTTTGCACAGAGGAACGAGTCTCTGTCCGGTTGTACATGTTTTGGCAGAAACCAGGCTTTGGTTCCTGCCCACATCACTGGCAAAGATCTGCTCTTTGCTGCTGGGTGATATCTGTGTTTAACTCGTCAGTACATAAACAGAAATTGGCACGGAAACAACAACGACAGACTGCCAGTCACCTCCCTCCTCCCCTGTTACTCTTCCTGTCTTCAAACAAACACGGAGCGAGGGACGAATGGACTTTTAATGGGATTTGCGGGCCTCCTCCTAATCAAACCCCTTGCCACAAGGGCTGTCTGTTTATATAAAACAAGCGCACCCGTCTGAATGTAAACTGGCTGCGGGTTTGACTTGGTGGCAAAGAGAGAGAGGGAAAGGAAGAGAGGGTTTGTTCCAGAGACGCAGGATATGATTAGCGTGTTGCCAAACATTTGTTTCACATTGATTCAATGTCTGTTAAAAAATGCACTTGAGTAAAAAAAGCCTTTAATTTCTGCCCACGTCTAGAATTGATAAAACAGCTTCTCTCTCGACAATGCATTCGGGAAAGTAACATTATTGATGAACTCCATTAAAGAAACACTGCTTTGTACCATGTGCGTCATCTTTCTCTCTCTTGTTTTCTTTTCTTTTTCTCCACTTTTGGTTTGAAGTCTCCCCCCTCCTCCATTAGTCAGAGTGATAATGGACTTTTCCTGTGTACAGACCTCCAGGCCCTGGTTGCTGGCACCACAGTTGTCCATTAGAGAGAGAGGCTTTTAATGTTGTGCACTTGGCCTCCCTTTGTTTTCAAATAACTGCTTTTTTAAAGCCATGCTCAGGAATTGTAGTACGCATACTTGTCAAAGTGGACCGATAACAAGAACTGTATGAATGGGAAACCTACCCAGCGTCCCACACATGGCTCTGCTTTCATCTATCCGCTGTTTACACCAGCTAGAGGCTTTCCGCACTATTATGTGGTCGGTGTCTTCATCTTTGTCATGGTTTGTTTTGCTTCCTCTGCTACTTGTTGCTGGCAGCCCACATGGCAGACAGGTTTCATTTTAAAAGTTTGCCCACGCACTTGCTCTTATAAGCAACCAGTCATTTGATGTTTGCAAAGCTGCAACAAACTTCTAATTAAATCCTAATCAAAATGCTGTCCAACCTCTTTTAAGGGGGCAATGTGTTTGATATGGACACATTTTGTTTAAAATGCCCCAAAAAAATTAGCTAACATTAACAGTAACATTTTTTCAGCAACCAAGGTGACATGAGACTGCAGATTTTTGACCACTGCGTGCATAGCTACGTTATGTTAATATCAGAGACCTGGTTGTGTGAAAACATCCCCGACTTAGCTTAACTGTGGAGCTAGCAAGCCACATAATTTGCATGCGGACCCCAAACCCAACTCCACATTGCATCCGCCTGTAGCTCCTCTCTGCCGGGCTGTTAAGCTCTGTGCGCTCTGCTGAGGGAGTACTCACTGGGATTATGCGATACTCTTCGGGGGTCCATTCATTGAAACATAATCTCAGTTTGGGTGTGGGTCTTGAAGACATTGAAAGGTGTACTGCATGTCCAACTGTACATAATCTCAATCTAAATCATGTAATTATTGCTCAGGGGGAAAATACTGCCCCCAATTTCTTTTTGAAGCACATGGCTATATCTTAAACATTGCCTCAATAAATGGACAAAAAGATTTGATGAATAGTGACAATGCAGGTCCCATGGTGGTTGTTGTCATATCTGGTGTTAGGTGGTAGCAGCACTAAATTGTGCACTACACATTGTGGCTTTATTACATTTTCCTTGGCTCTCTGTCTCCCTGAATGGCTTTCCTTTAATGGCCTAAACAGACCAGAGTCGTTGGATAAACAAGAGTTTAGCAGAGGAGTGGCTGGGTCGGGACAGAGGAGGGGTGGGGTGGAAATGGCAGGTTTTTGTGGTGATTCTGGGTCCATATGTCAGCAATTTGAGGGCATTGTGTACCTTGGCCTAAAACAGAGGCTTCATGATCGATGGAGGGGTGAAAATCTCCCCAGTCCCTGGCGCAGAACACAGGCAAGCACAAGGAAATTGCTTTCAGCTGATAGCTTCATTTTGGTTGACATTTATCAAGTGAATTACCCCTGTTCCTTTCAAATGTTTACTACTACTAGCACCGCCTTTTGACGTACTTGTATGTGTGTGTGTGTGTGTGTGTGTGCAAGAGCAATAGAGATTTGTCTTTGTGGAAGTTCTGGTGTGTCCTTTGGCGATTCCTCTTGAAAATATACATGGCTAAATTAGTTCAGTAAACGTTTGATTTGATAGTCTGGCTTTTTATGCTGGTGCATTTAAGGAAAGATAACCAGTTACACATTTTGAGCTTACAGCTTTAACTCATAACAAGCTCTTTTATGAAGCTGTACTTTTAATAAAAAAGTATCAATTGTTGATTCTTGCATTATAGAAATTCATATATCTCAAGAATTAAAGCAAGACTACATAACTTTTGCTGATTAGCCACAACAGTGACACTTATGGGATAATAGTGAATCTTTAAAGGATACAACCCCAATTCCCAAAAAGTTGGCACGCTGTGTAAAACACAAAGACAAAATGCCTCAAATTCAGAATGAGTGCATTTATAGTTACAAAATATATGTTTTTTTCATTAGATATCATGTCATTGTGCTGTATTCAATTGAATGTAGGTTACAAAGGATTTGTAATTCATTGCATTCTGTATTACATTTTTCACAGCATCAAAACCAAAAACAAATAGTTATATATTGTGCAGAGTCTTCTACTCACTTTATCCCAAATGTTTACAACAATTTTCAAATCCAGAAAGCCAACAGAAGCAACTAGTCATGCCAGAACAAGTGACGCTGTAGCAGCAAAACTCCTGAGTGTGTAAATTGGGCAAGAGTCCATTTTAGTTCTTATAAATTCAAGTTTTCATTTGTAAGAGGAATAAATCATTATTTCTCATTTTAAAAGTTGCACGGCCTCGCATTAAATCATCAAATTGGGGATTTTTGAAAGTATGCTTGTTGCAGAACACTTACTGAATCCAATTTCATCCCTTTACTCTTATCAGGAAGCAGAAATATCAGATGCATCCACAGAAGAGCCCAATTTAAAATCATATTGGAAAAAAATCTAAATCCTTGAGTGTTGCTCTCTATCTCAGTCCCCCCATCATCTCTTAGCATTGTTCTACTCCTCACTATCTCTACTTTTCATGCAGATTTCTTTACTGCATTATTCATCTTTTGAGAGAAGGCACGGTCTGATACTAGCTTCCCAAAAAGACCTACTTTATTTATAGTCACAGCGAGGAAGAATGTGTGTATATATATGACTCCCCTCTGCGTTCTGTCTTCCCTTTGTGCCTCCTGTGATTACACTCTGTACATCAAGCCGCGGTGCTCCTGCAGCAGCTGAACCGCTGAGGAGGCCGCGAAGCCGGGCCGGCGACAGAGCCGACCACTTCAGCGTAGACAGAAATGGACAGATCCCACACACACACACCTCTTATTGTCTCCCCCTCTCTCTCTCTCTCTCTTCTCATCACCTCTGGAGTGTAAAGAGCATCAGAGTGTGTGAAGCCACCCTGAAGATCTCATCAAGGATCCAATCAGAGCGTGAATACGAAATTCACTCTCCTCCTTGGATGTGATGATGGGGGAGAAAAGACATGGAGAGAGCCTGTCTGGAGCGAAAATCTCTGCATATGCAAATTGAAGAAAAGATTTTAATGGATTTGATGGTCATAAGAGTATCTCTGACCCTTTCAGGGTAGTTCTAGTAACAGGCTTGCAGGAAAAGAATACGTGCAGATTAGCCTATTAATATTTATAGATGTAATTGGTTGAGCTGTGTGGCATGCGGCCTTGTTGTGCCTGGTGTAATGCAGACCACGTTCAGGCCTAATCCAGGTGGGTGCTCTTACTGCCTCTAACAGGGAAATGGCCGGCCATTTTAGGAGGAAGCTGGATATCCTAATAATCAGGTGAACTAATACCGAGCGGTGAGAGTGTTTCCTTCCGGAGCTCTTGGAACGTCAGTCATTCACAGAATTGCTCCTGTCTGGTCTGTGAGCCATTTTAACCCAGTGGAACGTGTGCTCTTTCCACCCCCCCACGTGCATTTAGAGAGGACCACACGGGCCCCTTTGGATAGCCTCTAAACCCACAAGGAGGCTCCCCGACCATCGTAGGGAGCAACCAGACGCTCCAGCACACACACCTCCTGCTTCTCAAATGTGAACAAAGCGTTCCTCAGTCTAAAGTGGTTAAACTGTCATTTCAAATCGTCTGGACATCGTGATTACCGGCATGGGAGGAATTATATATTTAGCTTTATGTCCGTCGCCATTTCCTCCCCCCGCCCTGATCTGAAGTGACTAGCCAGTAGTGCCCTCGATATTACTATCTCTGAGGAGTTTAAACCTTCCCCCAGGAGACAAGTGTAATCAAGGGCTGCCAGCAGGAGAGAGGGGGAGAGAGAGAGAGGGAGAGAGAGGTGTGGGGTGGGTGGTGTTGGAGTCCTGTAGTGATGGGATGGTGGAGGGAATGACAATGGACCCAATTTATGAGTATATCTCTACATCTCAGTCCTTAAAAATACTGAAGTAGTCAGCCAAGTCTTATTTCAAGAAGAAAAAATATGTTTTAAAAAAATCTGTCAGGTTTATGGATATGGACGAGCACAATGTCCAAATCACAAGAAAAAGAGATGTTTTTTTTTCATGCAAATATGTGTGAAAATACCATTCTGATGTCCCGGCCTGCAAATCATATTCTACGGTCTGTGTGAAAGTGAGAATAGAGATGCAAAAAGGATCATTCGCTCCAATATTGTGAATCATATCGCAACTAAAATATCAGTCAAAAATAATCACAACTAGATTAAATTAGTTTCCAAATGGTTCACCCCTTCTGCTGTTCAAGATGAAACAAAAGGCAAAAATAACAAAGGTGCAAAATATACAAAACTATAGCAATAATGTGCAATCCAAATACATGTAATATATACAATGCTCAAATCAACTTGATAAATATGAGGTTACATCACATTAAGATGTTGTACAATATTCTACATTTAAGGTAGATGTTTTATTCAAGAGTGCATGTCCATGTTTTTTATTTTTTTATTTAACTGCAATATTAAACTTTTTTTTTAAAATAGAATCTAATTTTATCTAGTTCAAGTAAGATAATCTGGATAATATTTTCAGAAATTAATGTTCTCCTTTTGCTCTAATTCTCCTTATTTCAGATTCAAATGACTAAACAATAATAAACTGTTCTGGTATGTTTTCATACAGTAAAAATGATTTTATAATTCTGCTGTTGCATAGGGATTATTTCTAATTGTTTTAAACACAAATGCAAGTGAGTTTATTTAATCAAGGCAGAGTTGGGCAGATGGCTGCACTAGAAACATAAAAACTGACACTTGATTGTAGTTAGTTAAATTTGTGTTAGAATATCTCCACACACAACAGCAGATTATTTCACTTATTTTAAGAAAATAAGACTTTCAGGATTGAATTAAGATTTCTTGCATGCATAATTTGTAAGAGAAAATCCAGCTGCCATGTGCTGTAGATCTGCAGAGAGAAAACATCCACTGCACAGATATGGAACTGTGGAAGCTGCAGAGCGTAAGAAAAGCCATACATGTACATGGATAAACTGTTCTGTTGGATTTGCTACTTGATCCATTGTTTAGAAGAAAGTTTCATATTTTCCTAAACTCTTTCCACAATACACTTGTAGAAAACATTGTCCCTTGGTAAATCCACGGCCCCCTCCAGGATCTCATCCATCCTGAAGAGTCGCATTCATCCTCAATAACGTCACCACTTGCTCATAAATAAAAGTGACCGTTAGGAAAGCAGATGAACGCAGCCAACGGATCGGACAGGAAGCCAGTTAATCTGCAATCCAATCCGGCCCGCGTCTAGTGAAACCCGGCTCAGCTTGGCTGACCGAGGCCTGGGAGGAAGGAAGTGAAGGACTCAGGAAACAGTGTTCAGAGCTTTCACCAGTCATATCCATCACGGTGCACGGTGATGGAAGCATGTGTGTTCATGTGTGCGTGTGTGTGTCCCTGTTTCACCAGTCATATCCATCACAGGGCTCTGTCTCCAGGACTGGGCAAGAGAGCTGAAGAGTCATTAGAGGGGCTGGGCTGCAGGTTGCAGCGCTGCACTTTAACTAAACATCTTTTCCATAAAATAAATGCTTCCAGGTTAGTGTGGGTCCCGGAGAAACCCGGGTCGCCTCGCTTTTGCTGCCACTCATCTGATCCCAATTACCAGACAGACTGGGTCAGAGCCAGTGGAGACTATACAGGGATGCAGACTGGAGTCATGTGTTCACTGACAAGTGTGGCATCCTTTTGGCTTAAATCAACACATCGCCACCTCACCATGTCCCACCCCCCGTCAGAGTGCAGTATCCACAAAATCATTTAGTATAAACTGTAGCACACATATAGGACTGGTACGGTTTATGTGTTTGGATTTCAGCTCATGCTGTAAAGTAGCTTAGTATGAGTGAGTGTGTGGTTTTAGTGTCATATCAGTGGGACCTAAAGCTGTTATGATGATCAAACCTGTGACTTATCTGCAAATGAATCTGACCTCAAATCCACCGAGATATCTCTCCAACTGAAATCTGGCACTGACCCATTTCACTGCTTTTGCACATACATATAAAAGGGGTGTAAGAAAATGTTGATACACTTTATTGCCTATATGTTTAGTATGTTCCATTCGATTTTCAGCTACTAGTTTCCATGCAAAGATTCAGAGCAGGTTGCACTGAAAGTAGTGCTGTGATGTCGGATGTTACAGGGATTGTAATGAATACAAATGCAGAGCCCACAGCTCTGACTGCAGATTGTATGCTTATGGCGATGTGTTCTTACTTCTCTGATTGACTTTAATTTATCAGGAATATTCTTGTTTTTCCGGCTGTTTTTTGATTCTTCATTAATGGTTGAGGCATGCAAGTACATTAACTTCAAGAATCCAAGGTATTGATCATTTATATCAAATGATGTTGATGATAAATGATGAATTTGAAGGTGAAATATATCTTTAATGTCAGTTTATAACCCTCTACTATCAACATCTCCCTCGCTGAACATCTATATTGTTTGATAAAGTATTAAAGTACTGTATGGTTAATCAGGGTCTGGTACACACACTGTTAAAACTAGACTATGTCTAAGTGAGCTTGCTTTTTTTTTTTTTTTTCTAATAATAGCAGAATGACTGACTGAATGCACAGTTGTACTAGTTTAACCGGTCTGACTTTTATGGCAGCATTAGAGCCAAAGTTATACTTGAATCTGACAATAATTAAATAGTTTACTATTCTATAGAGAAAATATATTGGAACCAGCACCTTGAATATTTAAAAAATGCAAGATTTCACCCTCCATCCAGCAAACTTACTACATTCAGTCTAGTTGTGTTACATGAGAGTAACCTGATCTGCAGAGAGAGGAAGAGTAGATCATGGTGATATATATGTGCTTGTGCATGTGTGTGTTTTTGTGTGGACACAGCGTACATTTACATCCATACATTATTGAATAATTGTTTCCTGATGCTCTTCTCTTCCCTAGAATATTAATTACCAAACGATGAAACCGCCTCTTTGGTCTGGGAGGTTGAAGAAGGAAGTGGGGGCTGCGCATGCAGGAGACCGTCCTTTTTGATGGGGTTAACCCTCATTTTGAGTGTGTGTATGTGTGTGTGTGGTGTGTAGCTCTGTTGGGAGGTAGAGGGGGCGGTGGGGATGGGGTATAGCATAGGCTGTGTTGTAGAGTTGAGTTTCAGGCGTTTTCCTCAGATTGAACGGCTGATGAGAATGTCTTTGACAGCTGGATGAAGCAGTTGTATTTTTGGCACAGAATCATTAATTAATACATTTCTCTCCTCTCCAAAGTAAATTATTTTTAAGCAGAAGAAACGTTAAAAGCTATACTCAACTGTTCTGCCATGTGCTTCTGCTATTTTAGTCAGTGCCTTCGTGTAAGTGATTTTCAGTCGCAGCAAGGCCCTTCTTAGCTTTAAAAAGGTTTGATATTCATTGATCCTATAGCCTGATCATTGTTGATTGACATAACACATTAAGAAATCTAATTTTAGAGATTTGACAGGATGAAAAGCAATGAAATATATGACTATAATGAATGAACAAGGCATAAACAGTAAATTGAAGAAAAGCTATAAAAGACAAACACAGCTGCTTCATAAGAACCTTCCCTGTTATCAAATTAAAACTGCCAGCAAAGATAGCTTTTTTGTTTGTTTCCTGTCTAAATTATTTTTCCTTTGACCCTTTAATTCCACATAAGTAAAGATAATTTCATGCATTCATAATCAGCCGACATCAGAAACCTTGGACTCTCACACTGATGGTGCATCCAAAGGAGGATAGCACCATCTAGTGACACTATGATGGATGTAGGGGGACCACAATATTTTGTTGCTGTAATAGCTGAAATGAAGTGCTTAAAGATATTAGATAAGATGAACAACACAATTCAAATGAACTGCTCATTTATACATAATAATACTATATGACTTTATAAAGCTTAAAAGCTCCGCCGACACAGCGTTGCAGGAGGCCCACACTGTTTTACTGGCTCTGCTGGAGGGAAGAGATGCACAGAAGAACCAGATCCAAGGAATAAGTTGGAATGATTGCCATAGCCTGCTGCAGTAAAATGAAAGGTTATCAAAGGGAAGTCTGGTGCTCAAGGAAACACTTGCTTTTGTACACAGCCAGTGCCAAAAATAGCACAGAATAAAAAGTCCCTTGTTGCTGCTTTAAGGAAATACTTCAAACAGATCTAGTCTTAATATTGAACACTCCCTTCAAAGAGCCTTAAACATCAGCTGTTAATTCCACAGAAAGTTTTCTGCGTAAAACAGCATGTAAACATCCAACAGTAGATTCCTGTCAAACCACTCTTACATCAGAACCACTTCTCCTCTGACTATCAGAATATTCCAAACTGTCATCTTTCCACAATATCGCAACACATATTTTGTCGGTGTTTCCCATGTTTCAGATTTGATGATTCAGAACAGTAATCTTTGAATCTACAGAATGTACAGTAACAGTACCAAAAGATTTTGCCTGGGCCCTATCATTTAAGATCATGTCAAAATAGTTGTGCCAAGAGAAACATTTTTCTCCAGAAACATACCAGGGCAATCACTGAGACCACCAGTAAACTTCCACCATGTAAACCTTACACACTGGCATATTTAAAAGAGAAAAAAAGCTTAATTTATGTGATGTCTCTTCTGTGAGACAGTTTCTGTTCCTCTTCATGTAAATTTCTTATCTAATTTCCACCAGTTCACATGAACAAACAGAAGTACAGATGATGTATTTACCACAGCTGCGCCTACAGATTAAAGGTTATTCATTAACTCGCTGAGCAAAGAAAAACAATGTGCCAGCATTTTCTGCAGGATTAATGCTCAAGTATTATTAGGAGGAAATTGTG
Organism: Serranus cabrilla; assembly: GCA_903364295.1. NCBI lineage: Eukaryota > Metazoa > Chordata > Actinopteri > Perciformes > Serranidae > Serranus > Serranus cabrilla. The sequence continues at coordinate 101,760 of CAFUXE010000723.1, forward strand.
TATAAATTATCAACAACTAACAGCTGATAGAGATGGAACTGTCAGCATACCAAAATCTCTTGGTATTCGGAAGCATTCAGAGTTCCTTTCACTGGAACTAAGGGGCCAAGCCCAGCTCCTAAAAAACAACTCCACACCATAATCCTCCCTCCAACAAACTTTACACTTGGCACAGTGCAGTCAGACAAGTACCGTTCTCCTGGCAACCACCACACCCAGACTCATCTATCAGATTGCCAGATGTAGAAGCGCGATTTGTCACTCCAGAGAATGCGTCTCCACTGCTCTAGGGTCCAGTGTTGGCGTGCTTTACACCACTGCATCCAACGCTTTGCATTGCACTTGGTGATGTATGGCCTGGATGCAGCTGCTCAACCATGGAAAGCCATTCCATGAAGCTCTCTGTTCGTGAGCTCATCTGAAAGCCACATGAAGTTTGAGGCCTTTAGCGATTGACTCTGCAGAAAGTGGGCGACCTCTGCGCACTATGCCCCTCAGCATCGCTGAGTCCTGTTTTCTAAATTTACTTTGGTGAAAGTGCAAAAGTGTCAGCATCAAGATGTGCCTCAAGTATCAAAAGTAAAAGTGCTCATTATGCAGAATTTCCCCACTAAGATTGTTATATATATATTTCAAATAGAATATCATTATTATTGATGCATTTATGTAAGCAATGATGTAATATTGTAAAAATGAGGCTAATTTGAACGACTTAATATGCTGTTATGAGGTTTAATTAAAAAGAAAAACTTGCAGACAGATTGTGAAGACTGAACATGCTGATTTTTGCTGACTGCAGTGGGGGAAAACATGCATCAGTCTTTCAGTGACGGTTCCTCTCTAGTCCTACTTAAAAGTTGATGTTGATGACCTGAGTGATCGAATCAATGTGGGTGAAAAATGAGTCAACATGCTGACTGAATGGAAACCAGAATAACTCATACATTTGGTGAGATTAAGTATGATGCTCCGATTACTGAAGAATAGAGAACATACAGAAAATAATTTAAAGCGTTTTTTTTAATCAAATGTTACTGGAATCAGCGAGCTGTCTTGCCAGGAATACTTCACTTCAAGCCACTTCCCTTTTCACTAATAGAGCATTGAAACTTGCAAACGGCCCCATTAATGAACTTTCTTTTTGACAGACACAGAACAGAAACAGAAACAGCTTTAACTGCAGTTGTATTAAAGTGTTTGAAGTATGAGATCAGGTTGAAACAGACGTGTCGCTGAAACCATTTTCAGGAGTTTCATGAAAAGCGCAAACAAAGCTAAGGTGGATTACTGTTTGTACTGTTCAGTTTCTCCTTCCTGCCTGTGGGGATTGGGTTAATGATGGGAAAAAAAGAGTAAAAAGAATGTAATACATGAAAAAAGAATAATTACATGTAACATATAATCAAAAGGGATGTAATGTAAAGAAATACAAAATAAGTATATATTACATATTCCACAAGTTTTGCAGCATACCAGGGCTTACACAAAACCTAGTTTGTGTCAAATAGAACATATCAATATCTACAAATGTCACATGTAACAAGTGCTTAATGTCTTTGTTTGTCACAAACTTCAGTGCCCTCAGGACTTCATACTTTGTGTCTGGAGCTGCAGCATCTTTTCTGTCCCAATGTTGTCCCTGAGTGTGGGGCAGTGTCCCGGGCAGGCCATGACCAGGACCCTGCATCCTCCTTTCTCCATCAGAAACTTCCTCAAGGACTCATCGAAATATTGGTTCCCTTCTCTGTACCCATCCAACAACAGCAGAGCCTCACCGGACCTGGTCAACGCAGTCCTCAGCTCATCCTCCGTTGGTATCTTTTCCGTGAGAGAAAGTTGGATCGTTATTTCCTGAAGCAAGTCGCCCTTCACTTTGCTGCAGTCGATGTAGAAGAGAAGTCGAAGTGTGCTGAGATCGAGGAGGTTTGAGAGGGAGTGTTTTTGTCCCGAAGTCCACGAAGAGATCAAGATGTGGCAGACAGTTGTCTTCCCACTTCCTGGCGACCCCTCAAGGAAAAGTGTCTCTCCAGCTTCTGGTAGTAGAGCTTGAAGATTCACAGGCTGGCCCTGACTGAAAAAACAAGCACAAATATTAAATATAAACATGAATATATTATTGTTATATCTGGTCACATCACGCTTTCAACAACAGCCCTAATAATATATTGCTCATCAAGAATGGCAATATAAAAAACATTCCAATATAAGTCGTTTTTTTAATAAATAATAATGTAAATGGTTTGCATTTATATTATTATTATTCCATCGGCTCTATTTAAGAACAAACTGTCAAAAGTTTTCAGATTCTGTATGTGCGTATTTCCCACTATCGAATAAGCTTGCTGACTTGCAGTCAAGAATGCTCGGAAATCTAAGATATTAAGAGGGTAACCAAAACTTTTCCAAGTGGTTAAAACTTACATTTTCCTGTAACTGGAAACGAGTTCATCGAATCTGGCATCTTTATGATATATGTGCAGTATTTGTTTGTGACTGACTTGTTTTGGAGCCTGTGTGGCAGCTCCTCCACACCGAAAGCTTCCCGGTGGTGTTTCACCTCTGCGCTGATGGAGACGTCGGCATAACTGGCTTTCAGAAACGCCCCCAGATTTTCCTCCATGCAGCCTGCAGGCAACAAATCAGACCTGATCACGATCTCACACTCATCATTAAATGAAGCAAATAGTGTGTGGAAAAAACACCTTTAGATCTGTCTCGCATGTAACGCCTGTAATACAGATGTGGCGTAGGTGGGCAGATGTTTTTACAGTAAATGACATTTTGCTTGAATAGTTCTTATGCTTTTACAGAAAACTACTGATGGTTGTTGTTGGTGTTAAACATTAAAGGGTAGTTTTTCACAAAAACACAAAAAACAGCAGGTTTAACAAAGTGCCACTAACAGAGTCAGTTATTAGTCAGATTAAAAGTAACTGGCCTCTATATTCATAACAGAGTAATTTTTGTCAAACATTCTCTCATTGAAGCAGCTAAATTGCGAAGTTTTGCTATGTGGTAAATAAAAAAATATTTGTATTCATAAACTACAAAACATAACAATAGTTCTTAGAATAACAAGAGTCACTTACCTTCACTGAAAATTGTGATCTCTTCATCATTCCCTTTATGTTTTTCTTGGCCTGAGGGAAGAGGACAGCAAAGTTAGAACACTAATGCAGAGGTGATAACATACATAAGTAGTGAATCAGTCAGTGTGATGGTCGTTATTAGTGATGCAGATTAAATAGTTTAATTACTCTGCATGAATAGTGGAAGTGTAAGTCTCTCACACACGACTCAACACCTCAAGATGTGTTTTGTAATGTGCAACTTCACCAAAAAAAGGGGATTTTGTCACTTCTGTATTTAGGAGAATAAGTGTTGGGTCCATGTAACAAAATAAATTTCACACACTGTCGGGACTTTATTGAACAGCTGTATTTCAGTCCAGCTACATTCATTGAGCGTTTCACATGTATAAATTGACTAAAGGGTGTTATTCATTTGTTACTTGTAAGAAGCCATGCATTGGTTTGACTTGAAGCTCAGTTCAGGTTTGTTTGCTTGCTTGCTTGGTATAATTTGGTTAAACTTTGAGACTTTCAACAGTTGAGTCAGTTTTATAACTGATATGATTTTCCCCAGTGCATGTTGCGCTGATTTAGTTAACCCCAGATGCTAATGATATTCACAGAAGAAGGTATGATATTGATAGTTAAATGAATCATCACGGTGGCAGAGGAAATTATGATTCAGGTTTCAGGATGTGTGATTTCCATACATCAGCAATTTGACTGAACTCAACAAAGGCCAATATGTTGCAGGACATGTCTTGTCCTCATAGCTGCCACTGTCTTAGATATTTACTTCATGTAGCACTTTTTAAAACAAGTTGCAACCAAAGTCAAATCTACTGTGTCCTGAAAAAGGCCACTCACTTTTGACCTTTGTGTTCCTTCACAACAGGTTTTACGGTGCAGTGCATTACATTTTGCATTACCTCTGAGCTGTATTATAATAGCTATGTTAGCTACAGCTGTCAGTTCTGACCACAGCGTGGATTGGCACAGCATACCATCTGTATCCTTGAAGCCAATCTTGAGATAACTGATGGAGGCTGGTTAATGTAGTTCTCTGCACTCTTGGAGGATTCAGGCTTTGCCTGTTGTTGCAAATATGGCTGTGGCTTTGATGGCCATCATTAGCTGTAAGATATCCTTCTTAAAGCGTGCTTCATTAACATAATGCACGTGCTGTGTGTGCGCAGTGAAGTGTATCGCTGTTTCAGGCCAGCAGTCGGGGAAACAACCTACCTCGACCGTCGACCAACAGGTTCCTGTTACTATGAGCCCTGAAACCTGAAGAAATAAACACAGCTATTAATATAGTGAGTTAGCACAGCATGTGTGTATGTATTTAAGTATGGATGGATGGGAGGGTGTATGATTGTTTGGCATTGAATACAAATAGTTTAATTCATGCAGCTTAGTAATTTATTTTTATCTCATGCATTTGGAGATGCACGTGGACATTTAAAATGATTGTTTTCTGAATGGACTTCTGGCCAATTAGAGCTGTATACTATGCATTATTTTATTAAAACAATATTTTTTTCTTAATCAAATACTGTATTTTGTCTTGTAGATCTTAAATACTTTTATTTATTTAATGTGCTACATAAATGGTGTAATTGTTGAGACCTGAAACCAGCTTAAAAATACCAATCCGTGTGTTTCCACAACCGTAGCTGAATTAACTTCTCATGTTCACACATTCATATATGTAGAAACATGTAATACGCCTTCTACTGAAATGATGAAGGTGTTTGTTTGGGGGAATTGCACAGAAGTAGATTCAAATTCCCCTGTCACGCAGACCAAGACCAACCTGGGTGTTTCCAATCCTGCTGGTTGGTCCAAAGAGCAGAGTCATCCTCACATGCATAAAAATCACATGGTAAAATTTCCTCAAGACCAAAAAGACCACTCAGGTGACAGATCTAACATTTAAATACTGTAACGTTTCAACACTTCCTCTTTTCCAGAAGATGTGACTCAGCATGTATCACAGTCTGTGTCGGAAGCCTACACTGCCTTTTCAGTTGAAGTGACACAGTTGTTTACGGACAAGACAAGTTCCTCTGCCCATTTGGCAAGAACGCAAAATAAAACACAGCTAAACTCATCTGGCTTTGATACAGGAAGTTCACACTTTAGATGCTGACTAATGAATTTAGCACTTCTGTAAGTTGTTTGAGTTGAAGAGTTTGAGCTGGTTGAGTGAGCGAAGTTTTACTGTGAAGTAAATTCTATTCAAGTCGTTGCAGTGTTATTCCTTCAAATGTGTTGTGGCAGCTAAAAATAAACCAGTGTGAATACTTACAATGAGGAAACCACAGATGCACAACTGGATTTTCCACTCTATTCACTGCTAATATTCATTCAGCGCACGTCTCCAAGGAAAATCCCAGCCTGCAGGGATTCATTATCTTTTGCACATGTTTCTGTCATTGTGCCTGCAGTTTATTGTGCATAATGGCGTCATATTTTATATTGTCATTTTAATATTTAAACATAGCTGTATGTGGAGTTATTATGCATAGTGATGCATGTTGTGCATTGTCTCATGTCTGTGCCAAACACAAGTTTGTCTTCTGATCTGCTCTTGTATTCTATGCAGATCACCAGCTTTTTGAGCATGTAGGGCAGCCTATTGCCTCATGCTTTCCTAATTTGAAGGGCAACCTAATGGGCACTTGATCCATTTAAGGGCACCCATTAGTGCAATGCATGTTGTTTTCCTCACTGAAAGGCACCCCAGAGGGCACTTTTGCTGCATTTTTTATCATCCCCCTGTCAGTGATTCTATGTATTAATATGTTGGTTGAAAGCTGCATGAATTAAATGTGTAATGTGCTGTACACATGACAAATTCAGTGACTGGTTACCTTTTTTCCGTCGGTACATGAGCACTACAATGATAATAGCAACCATTATCATTCCTATGCTCAGTACAACGATGATGGCATCATTTTTTACACGAGTAGCAGGAATATCATCTGTAAGAGAGTGAAGAAGGATTAGTGGGCTTAGACAGATGTTGGCATGTTTTCAATATGTTTGACCACTGTGGAAATAACCAAACATCCCAAAGAGAAACTACTTTAAACTTCCTCTTACTGGCCAAGAACTAAAAAAAAAACAGCTGCAAAAGTGACTCATGCTTGTGTTATGGCTTTTTTTTTAGCCATGCATTCAGCCTTATCTTCTTTTCCTTTCTTTTTTATGTTTTTGCATTTACAGGCTGTTTTTTCTCCCATTAAAATAACCTGATACTTTCATAATTTTAGCTGATCAAGTTAAAACATAACATATCCGAAAGAGAAAATAATCCTTTGCATGCATATAAACAGAAACATGATCTGCCTACATAGACTCACACACACAAGCCATGCATTTCTGCACAGACAAAATCTCTAGTAAAACAACTCCTACACACTGCTGAATTGTTTGAAGCTCAGACCAGAATACCACCTACAGCTTCACTGGAAAACAGGGTAATATCCTGTTACTGTGGAAAACTGTGTGCAACACCTTAAATGTGCAATTGATGTGGGTTGACGGTATAGTTATCTCTATCAAAAAGAAAATGTCAACATAACAGGAAACAGGAGGTAGTGATAATTCATATGATGACATTTTATTTCCTGTTTTCAGATAAAAACAAAACAAGGCTTAACCTCATAGCGCTGGCTGCTTTTTACTGTGACAGGATACAGATTGAAATTCTGCCTCAGTTTTCTTTAATTCATAATACAAATGTTAATGTTGGTACCATGATGTGTGTGTGTGTGTGTGTGTGTGTGTGTGTGTGTGTGTGTGTGTGTGTGTGTTTGTGCACGCAGATTATTGCTATAGCTGGATTATACATAATGATGCCTTATGTGTAAATGTCACTTAAATGTTGTAGCTAGCATTAGATGGAGGCTGATTTCAACCAATATATTATATATATAATATATACATTATACTTGTCATCTGCATCTGTCTGCTAGCATCTAATTTGATCATCTGTATCTCTTTTCTCTTTTTCTGTTTTTCTGCATTTATAGAACAGCCAATGGGAACGCCCTCTTTCTGAAATGACCTGTGATTGGCCAAAGTGTCCAGCACACAGGCTGGATTTTCTACAGCCTTAAAACAGAGGCATGAAGAAGTAAAAAGGTAACAAAAACATACCTGGAATATGAAATGTTGCAGAGTAGTCATTGTTTGTAAAGGTGCAGGTGTAGTTGTTTTTGTCTGATGATCTGACGCGTATCTGACTGGTGACATTAGAAAGCTGGTCTGCTGTTGGTTTAGCGGTGGTATTAGAAGTGATTCTCCGCTGGTGTCCATCCTGCCACATGACAGAACACTCGGGGTACCCCTCTGACTGGCAGGTTAGCAGCAAGTCATCGCCCTCTGCAGCCTTCTCAATGTGCTTAGTCACTGCTTTATAAGGTGCTAGGAGAGAATCACAAAGGAAGAACATATAATAACTGACTTGTGTTTAGAGTAGAACTGAGTACAGCTCATACTATATATTCTGTATACGCTTTACAATACTAACTGCTTTTGCACTTTGATTAGATGCTGAACTGCATTTCGTTGTGTCAGTACACTGTGCAATGACAAAAATCTACCCTGATCAATAGTGAATGATGATCAAGAGATCTTGCATGATAAGGGGAAGTTTAAATGAGCCAAAATCATCCTTTACCAAATTGAGTAATAATGGTCTTAGTTTCATTTTCACACTGAGTTCTACAGACGCTGCCCAGAAATGACCAAATGCTTCATCCAATGAAAAATACCATTCCCGGAACAAAGCCCCTGGACTCTTCACCTAAAAAACAAATAAAAGTTACACTGTTACACTTACCTATAACAGACAAAGTGATCGCTTTATAATCAGTTCCTTTCTCTGTCTGTACCAGACATTGATATGTTCCTGAATCATTTATTCTGAGCCTGGAGACCTGTAAAATGACAAAAGAAGAAAGTAGAGTCCTTAGTTGTCCTCCTGATCATATTACAAGTTATGCCCTCTGAAACTAGAGGTTTAAATGAACCAAAATCCATTTTCCTGTTTCTAGCACAGCTCTTTGTCCATTTATTGTTCAATTTTACCCAGAGACTGCTCTTTCCTGTTTCCTCTAGGCAGGGGTATCTTAGTGGTTTGATACGCAGAGAAGAATGGGGAGATAAATATGATACTTTTATTACAAAAGCGAGGGATCCAGTACAGTTTATACACCAGCATATGTCCTCATGGGTAATGTTGAAGTGTGATAACTTCACCGAGTTGGTTGATGTGAGAGAGTCAAACAGAGTCGTTGAATATCCTTAATCACGTGTCTTATTTATTAAAAGCAAAGATCTTTGGAGATCACACCACAGAGCATAGGTCTGTTACAGCCAAAAGCAAAGTGAGATCTGAAGTTCATTTGACAAGTGCATGATTATAAAATCATTGGAAGCCCACCTAATTAAATGAAACACTCCTTTTTCTGGGTCTTTGCTTGCCTCAGTACAGTTTGACCCCCACGCTTCAGCCAGA
>CAFUXE010000725.1:35746-53539 GCA_903364295.1 Serranus cabrilla
AGGGAGGGGGGGGAGCAGAGGTGAATCAAGCAAATCATCACGTTGACTTAAAAACGCACTCATTATGTGCAGTCATGAATTATTTTGTACCAAAACACTAATTTTGCATTAGACTTACAGTAGGCTGAGGAATATTCATACACTCGTGGGGATTTTTCCCTCCGCCACACTGTGTTTCTCCCCATTTAGTGCAGCTTTCCTGGCACACGGAGCGCCGTGGTGAATATAGGTCAGATAGGCAGCGGGCTCACATGGTGGCACTAAGGATGGCGCTGCAGGTCTCCAGGCGCCGCGGCGGCACCAGGGGAGCCTCACTGCAGCCGCTCGGCTTGTGTACACACACACACACACACACAGTGCTATTAATACAGCCACAGCCATTTTAATATTTAATTGCGTTGATGGACTGCATCTGTGCTGCTCCGTGATGCAAACATTATTATACATACTAAGTGGCTTAATTGTAATTAGAGCTGAAAATTTAATTAAACTCAACAATAAAGGAGATCACAGCATTTTTTTTCCTGAGCAGACCCTTTCTTCCCCCTCGCTGCATTTTAACCCCTTCAGTGCTGCAGAGCTGCTGCAGCTGTCAGCCTGACTAAACCAACTTCACATGTTCCAGGTCAGCAAATAAAGCTTTATTCACTAAATTTGTCCTAAAATGCTGGTTAATGCTCTGAAACACTTGGAGCTGCTTCTTCTTTGTGACCACTTAACACTTAACATTTTAGTAAAATCACTTTCTTGCCAAAAGTTAGATGACAAGATCAATACCTCTCAGACAGATATTAATCTTCTCTTCTAACTCATGGCAAGAAAGTGATTCTAAAAGGTTGAATTATTCCTTTAAAACAAATCCAAACAGGGCTGAATCTCCTCAAAACAAAACAGAGTTGGAAAGTGATGAAAGATGAACACAATGCTGATCGACGTTTAAATCAGATATGTATTTTTATTTAATAGCAGGAAATTGAGCTGCTCCTGAAGACAACAGGGACGTACAGATGCTGTGAAAAATTTAACGAAAACAGAAATCCACATTCAGTTAAATGCCGTAGAAAAACAAGAAATCTAATGCTCAGACAGGGAGGCTGGAGTAAGTTGTGTAAAAAATATGTAAATGACCAAAAAAGACATAAAAAGACCCAAAAAAGACGCAAAAAGACCAAAAAATGACATAAAAAGACCATTCATTCACCAGTCATTCTGTTTGTATTTACGTTTACATGCACCGTCGTTGTTATTGTTTACATCCTGCAGGCCGCTGCAGCAGACGCACAGCCTCACGCTGTCCGACCTGCACTGACGCAACCTCAACACACAAATGCTTTTAGGTGAAATTCCTCCTCTGGGATTTATAAAGTCTGTCTGTCTGTCTGGAGACTAAACAATGTGCAGGTTCTGTCAGTGGTACACAGGTTATACTGGAGTTTTCTATACTGGGTTTATGAATGGAAGTCAGACTTCAGTTCATTTATATGAAGTTAATTTATAAAGTTAATCTAAGCCACTGCATGTCTTTACTCAGACTACTAAGTATTCTATCTATTACTATTATTTACTGTAACAGAAATATATCAGATTACTATCATGGTACATCTCTTTTATTTTGGGACCATAAAGGTCCTGACAGCCCACATCAGACCCACTGATCCAGATCACTTTCTGCCTCTCACTCCATCACAATAACTCACAATACAACAAATAAAAACACACACAGTGGGTGCATGCAGCAGTGGCCGTCTGCTGCTGTGTGTATTATTCATCAGGACGAGGCGTGTCAGCGCCGAGTGTTTGCGGCCTGGTGTGTAAACAGCTGTGTGTTGCCTGACATGCTTTTGCACTCTCGGCTCAGCGCTAACCGGGTCTGTTGGTACTGATCAGACCAGAGCCGAGGCGACAGGACAGCCTGCCAAACAACAACCACACGGCCGGCCTGGCCCTGCCCCAACCCGGCCACTCACACACACACACACACAGGGGTACAGCCACTTAAATTGTCACATAAATTGACAGCCCCTCACATATGATAAATATGAACCACAGACTCATAACCACACAGGCTGAGGCCTGCTACCAAACCAACACAGCTCCTCAGTAATACATAAATAAATGAACAGACCTCCCGTCTGTCTCGGTTTTTGTTTCAGGTTACAAGTTTCTCCTCCAGCGTCTGGAGATAATAGTTGGGTGGAGACCAGAGGATATTTTCTTCAATAAACTAAAGAACAAAGACGCACCAGCGATTTCATGACGACCAAATAATGTGGTGGCTCGAGTTTGTCTATAAACAAGAAGAGAGAGAGAGAATCAGAAAAGGCTGCAGCACTTTCTGTCCTTTTAGCAGAGATTATCAGTGGGGTATGATCATTAGGGCTGGAGATGCCGTCATAGCGCAGTCTTTTTTTGCAGAATAAATGTTTGTGGCCCATTTGCACGACTGCCACAAAAGATTACTGCAATTAGGCGGAGCAGGCGATCAGCATGGACACCATCAAACGGCGAGGACCCCCGAGTGAGAGCGCCTCTTTACATGAAGGTCAGCTCATCACTCCCACCTTCTCCTAGATTTACTTTCCATTCGCCACACAGAGACAGATTGTTGCGTTTACATCGTGAACAATATTTCTAATACTTTGAGAGAAGAAGTGGGAACGAGTGAGTGACAGCGGGAGATGAAAAGGGAGGAAAGAGAGGAAGTTAAATGCAGAGCGGAGGAGGAGGGGGGCGGCGTGCGGAGGCGGTGTTTGGAAGGAAAGGTTCAAATCGATGCAGGGACTAATGTATTCAATGCCCACTCTGTTTACAGAGCATGCAGCAGGCCTGATGATATCCAGACTTTTGGCAGCGATCGAATGAAAACCTTCCACCAACTGCTTCACATGCTCATGTCTGAGCGGGCTCTGCATGTGAACACGCCGTCTGAGGAGGCTGAGCGGGAAATAATCCAGAGCTAACTCCACTTTTATCTTAAATTAATAGATAAATAAAAGGATTGACTCATTGGTAGCATCCATATGATGGTTTAAAATCATTTATTTATACCATCACTGAGGATTGTTGATCCTCTTGGCTGGGAGCAGCAGAGTAACTTTAGTAAAGCCTGTGAGACGACACACTGTGACAGCTACATAAACACGGAGCTGAATCAGCCGCAGCTCGGAGCTCCTGGCTGCACTTATTCTGAACTATTAGCAACATTTTCTCTCCATCTCTGAAACACTGTGTTCATCCAGTTTGTTGTCAGACTCTTGTTACTCTTTTTTTGGGGGGTTTGCAGTGGGAGTCAGCGCGTCTGATGCACCACACGTTCATGCACGTTCACATCAGTGCGCTTGTTCTTGCATTCAAGACATTTTCTCAGGACTAAGAGTAATTATTTCAGCACACTATGAACACAGCATTTCCGCTGTCAGGAAGGAATAAGCCACTAATTTGCTTTTGCACATTATACTAGTCTGGATCATCGTTCTAACAGGTGCTGACAAAATGCCTCTGAAAAGTCGAAAAAGATCTCAAATCCAAACGACAGAATAGACCGTTTGTCACCACCAACCATAACTACACATATGAGCATTTTGTCCCCACAGTAGAGGGGGGGGTCATAAAAAAGGCTGCAGCTTCTGTTAATTTACGCTACAAAACCTCTGAGCTAGGTTTAGGACAAAACACTTCCTGTTTAGTCGTTATAAAAGACAGTTTACATTAAAATGTATTGGACATATGCCCCGTTCTCCTGGTGAAAATCCTCCTTTTAAACTCCACATCACCATCAATCATTACAACTAATATCACTACCATTCATATAAATATGCATACTCTGCACTTTTTCTGCTTTCTTTGCACTTCGGGTTCGATGCTAAACTGTATTTCGTTGTCTTAGTACTTTTACTCTGTGCACTGACAATAAAGTTGAATCTGAAATGAGTTTCTGAAAACATCTGAGGACAGAAACATGCAACACAGTGACAGAATCCTGATTCATATTTGGTTAAAGTTGCAGTTTGATCTGAGTTTTGACGTCAGTCGTCCCGTCCAACCTGCCGGTCGGCCCGGTGGGGGGGCAGCGGCTGGACGTGACAGAGACCAGACTCATCCGCCAGAGCAGAAACAGATGAGCTCTGCAGATTTCCAGGCAGTAAACCTCCTGCAGCTCTTCAGAAGAGACAGCGGAGCAGTGACATTAACAGGATGATGTTATAGAAATCAGTATTTTAACTTTGGTGAAAACTATTTTAAAGTGAACGTATTTGTCGGGACAGTCAGACCATCTGGGACTTCTGATCTTTGCATGATGGAAGTTTATTTTATGGGACTTTTGTCCAAAAAACCCCAACAAGCATCAAGTTTAAATCTCATAGTTTTCTGCTACCATGCATTAACGTTTATTTAAAGAAAAGAGCAGAAAGAGAAGAAGAATAAAACTAAATAAAGGCCGTGCAGGGAAAGGTGCGTCCTCCAACAAAGCCCAGTAATCCGAATGGATCCAGGAAGTACCTTTCAACATCATTAGCTAATTGAATCCAGTATTGATTCCATATCAGTAATAAGTGATATATGGGGCTCATATTAGTTATATTAGGTTAAATAGGCAGCCATAAGGTCATGAGCACGAGACATTTCGTATTCAGTCATAAATTGCTCTGCCAGGTTTTATTAGAGTGGTGTGTTGCAGAAGCTGTGGACTCTTATTAAAAGCACTGAGAGGCTGATGCAGTGCAGCAGGTAGTGGAGGCATTTACACAGGAAAGGAGATATATTCAACGTTTTTATACTTTATGGAACATATTTACTTATTAAAGGCATCTTTTGTTGTGCTTTTATATTGGTAGTTGTTTTTCTTTATTATAGTTTTATCTTTTGTAAAGAATATTCAGTGTAAAATGCTTTTAGAAGTTGATCTTCAATTATAAATATATAGAAAAAATAAATAGAAAAGCCTTTTCTAAAGATGGGAAACAAAAAAGTTTTTAAAAGTAAATTAAAAGTGAAATAAGAGAAAAAATGTGATAAATAATAATAAAAAATATTCAAAAATGTTTTCTTATAGTGCAACAGAGATGAATATAAAGTGGAAACAAAATAAAATATTAAACTGAATAAATATGTATTAAATAAAACCAAATAAAACATTTTAGGAGAATTTCTTTGATTAACAATTATTTTATTTCACAAGGGACAGAAAATGAAGCAGCAACCGTTTTCATAATGCATCATTTTTTCTTGCTTCTAATAAACTTAAAGTGTTGATTTTTATTTCTCATATTAACAGAATATTTTATTTATTTTTTTGGTCGTATGCAAACATAAACGGCAGCATCACCATGAGGGCATTTTGTCACCAAAAACTTCCATAGATTAAATGATTAACTGGGAAAATAATCACTAGATGTAAAGACAGATATTGAAAATAATCACGAGTTGTGATCTGTCGTATCTTTATGATGCACCTGCGAGATCTGCCAGTCCGATTACAGTTTTACGGCCGACTTGAGTTGAAGAATAAGCAGTTAGCAGATGATATATTGTCAATTTTATTAGTGGAGGATGACACCCACACGAAAAAAAATCCCATAAAAAATTACCGGGCTGATACTCTTCTTGTAATTTCATGGGTTTTTATAGTCTGTTCAAGGTTTAAAGTGCGTAGGAAGCAGCGCGGCCGTGTGTTTGGCTGTTTATGGCGGGGGAGGTGATGTATTGGCAGAGGACGCCGTAGTTAATGACAGCGCTGTTTTATGAGCGGTGTCACCCGTCAGAGACACACTTTGACCCCTGATGGTGTGACACAAATGTGTGTGTGTTGCATGGCTCCACGTGTGTGTCCGTAATGTTCAGCGCTGCGCCTTTAATCAACATTTCTCAATGTAATGTGACCATTTGTAAGCATTACCGGGTTAGCGCGCCCAATTATCTGCCATCCTCGGCGCTGATATGAACAAATGCTGCATCCATAACCCCGACTGGATAGACGTTCTGCTGGGTTGATGTATCGCGCGGCTAATTTCGTGATTACATTTTCAGTGACCAGACCTTTTCCTGTCTGCTAATTGCAGCAGGTTAAGCAGCAAGCAAGGCAATACCAATCTATTGGGTCATGCTCCCAACACAGAGGTCTGTTCTCTGAGCGCCGCGCCGCCATCAATCAATCCTCAATCATGTACATGCTGTGTGTGTGTGTGTGTGTGTTTGCACACCGTGAACTCTCGCCTCCTCCTATTGATGGCTCTCATATGACCAGCCTCTATAAAGCAGCATCTCCATTAAAATGAAATACATGTTCAGCAGTGCAGCAGGCACTTTTTTATAACTCCAGTAAAAATAAAAGTGTTTTACAGCGTTATTGTTTTCAGGCAGTGGGTAATGATAGAGATGAGCAGGTATTTTATGGGTATTTTATGGGGGTCGTCTTTATGGAGAATCTGGTGGTTATAGATATAATAAAGGGACTGATTCTCACGCTATCTGCTGGCCTGACCTGACCTGGGGTTTAACATCTGCTTCATTAGACAAACTCCAAACTCAGCCTCCAAATATTAATCAACCACTGCTTCCATCATCCAAATACAGAAATATGCAAATGGACGTAAATGCACATAAAATATAAACGTTGCACGTTATCATTATGAGCTTTTCATGCCGTGGTGATTTTCTGTGCAGTTCTCCTAAGGTACATTACTTCAAATAACAACTCCGACTTTCAAACAAGACACAAAGCCTGTCCTCTTTACGTGGACTTTGTCGTTCTTTATACTCCGTTTACTCACTTCCATCTTTGCTTTAACACTTCTTTGAAATGATTACGGCCACTAGAGGGCGCCACAAACTACGAACTGCACAAACAAACTACAGGGTTGTTTTTGTTAGCATTATCATCTCCTGATCTGCCTGAATTAGAGATAAATTGCTTTAGAGTGGAAAAAAAATACCTGCATGCTTCCTGACTTGCCAATATCGGTTAAAATTATGATTAAAAAGTATTACTTAAATGATCTAATGTAGCTCACATAGTTAGTTTGTCTACAAACATAAATATTTTAACAGTAAATAATTGCAGTTTTTTTTAACAACTTGCATGCATTGTTTTTTTTAATGCACCTCTTCATACTACATATCAAACTGTAAAAGTAGCTGCACTTTATTATTTTATTTCACATCCTGTGGTGTCAAAAGTGCTGAAAACAAAGAACAAATTACACCAAATAGTGCCCGAAAGAAAACTTTTGGTTCAAGTAAAAACCCATTTTAAGCCGTGATTATCTGAGCTTTACTTATTGAGATCCAGTGAGTTTATTCTTTCTTTGTAAGTATTAAGTATCGCTGACTGGGAATCAGATTAACTCTGCCTGTTTCTCAGGTATCTATCAGAGAAACTGAGCTGCATTTTCTCAGTACCGCGTGGATAGCTGAGTGGCTGAGGGAGCCAGTTTCAAAAGGAATGAAGGAACCTCTAATGCTTCTATTAATGCCTGTATGTATATTTTACAAAGACCATACAGTATTTAGATAATCGTGGTACATAAGTGGCTCAGAATCTGCATGAATTAATGACAAGCATCAACGATCAGAAGTCCAATTCAAAGGGAATCGCATTAATCACTATTATTTAATTCATATTCATTTAAAATGTAGAAAACCAATAGTTGATTATGAATGTCCATCATTAGCTTCCAGTCTCACACTGCAAATAAAATCTCCAGACACGACTCAACTTCATTCTGAAGTTAATACGACTTTAAAGCTACTTTTTACAGCAGCTCACTCATTGATTTATGGATTCAGTCAGTCAGACGTCCATCTTCTCATTACACTGTGATGCTGTTGCTTCTTTGGCCAAATTTAAAAAGTAATGATAAAACACGTCTATTCAACACCTTTCAAACAAACTAATTCAAACTGCTTTGCATCAGACACACGGTCAGATATTTACATGACACAATTATTAAACATTAACAGTTATAATGACCATTAAAGAACAAAAGCTTTATCATAGCTGGAACTGTTAAATGTATGTTGGTGTATAAATAAATTCACAAGTCTGACAAGTATAAGAGGAAATAAGGTTCTTCCTCCATGAGCATTCGTTCTATTAAACATCGTAGAAAAGACAACGTACACTAACAAATAATCCTTATATTTATCAGGTGTACTGCTACAACCCTCATAAGGCATGAAAGGGCATGTAAAATACTGAATCAAAGTAACTGTAATACTAAAGAATAACAGATAACAATGCAAAAAAAAAAAAGCTTCTTCCACATTTTTGGTGCATCAGAATTGAAAGCTGCATCATTATTTTTTGTTTTATAATGCAGAATAAAGAGTTTATCGTGCAGCTGCACATTAAAGAAATATGAAGCAATATTAAATACGTTTTGTCAGGTAAAGAATCTAAAGTCTGTGAGCCTGAGCTCGTGTTGGAGCAGCCTGATAGCTGCATCATGACACCAGATGAGATGACAGTAATAATCATCCTGAGTGTGTTTGAGTGTCTCAGAGCTCTGCAGTGAAACTGAACGTCTCTGCTGTTGAGGAACTAAAAATAAAACCAGTTCTCAGGACGACCGCCGAGTGTTTTACAGTTTTTCCGACAGGATCTGAAAGTGGTCTGGGAATTTTTCTCCTAATCCTCCGGCTGAGGTTAAAATATGAAAAGGGATCAAGGTTGGAGATGTGAGGTTTTCACGGCACATTGGTGATGTGTGTTCTCGTGTCTCGCAGCTCGTTTCTGTCCGTCTGGGTGTGAGCAGATGCCAGGCAGCCCTGTGGTCACCCCCCTCCTCCCTCCCTCCCTCTCTCCCTCTCTCTCTCTCTCCCTCTCTCTCTCCCTGTTGATGTCCGGTGTGTTTACAGGCCAGAGCGGGCCCTCGGCTGGCCCGGACCGAAGGCGCCTGTGTGGGTCAGCTCTGGTTCCTGCCCCCCCTTCATCATGCTGACCACAGCCTCAGGCCCGTCCCAGACCGGCCTCAGCCGCAGCCGACCAGAGCCTGTCAGCCTGAAGCCTGGGAACTAACCCGTCAGGGAGCTGAAGGGGGACAGCCAGCGGGCGGGACGGGCTGAGGGGACCAGGTACAGACACACAGGTGAACACACACGGTTTCTCTCTCCACGTTCACAGTGAAGTGAACACGACTGCACTAAATTATCTGTTTATATTAAAGGACAGTTTAAGTTTGTTTTGATAATGACATCCATGTTTCTTCCTAATGCAGCTGCAATAAGAGCTGCACCATTTGGAAAATATATATTATTTTTGACTTATATTGTAACTGCGATATGATTAATAATACTGGAGGGAATTATTCTTATCTTCTATGAAAGTAGATTCAAATGATCATGGTGTGATTTTTCTGCAGGATCTGGACCAAACAAAGTCTGTAGAAGACGATTTGTATGCTGAGACGTCTCTGCAGTGCCACAAAACTTTATTTAAAGATTAGAATAAAGATTATTTGGAGCAGGAAAAAGAGAAAAATAGATGATTAATCGGCTGATATTCAGCCCATAAAGATGTGAAAACAAACGAGCTTTGACTTCATTACAAACTAGAAAAATGTTGAGCATCTAGTCAAAGTAATAAATAACTAATAATCTGTTTATTCTATTAAAGAGCTACATGAATGATATGAGTCTCAGTGATAGTGTTATTGTTTTCATAAAGTTAGAAACAAATGGTTCTCATCACCTGGTCCATATTTATGAAAAATAGAGGAGGTTCAGAGTGAAGTTCAGCTGATAATGAGAGTTTGTAAAATGTCCCGTTGGTGCAGATTAATTGGGCTAATTAACTAATCATTTGTGCCTCCAACAATTTGGATATTATTCTGGTCCATATTATGATTTTAATAACATTTATGATTAACGATGCATCTCTGCTTTCAGTGTACGAGCTAATAAAGGCATCAGTGTTAAACCGAGCTGCCGAAATGTGTTTAAATATGAAACATGTGACAGAAGGATTTCTCAAAGGCCAGCAGGGAAAACAGGTTAAACAGACAAATTAATGTTTTCATTACTATGTTTTAACTAATTCAATGACTAGTTGACGAAAGGAAGAAAAAAACTAAAGAAAAAAAAAGATGTTTCGTCTCACAAATAGTACAAAACCAAAGATATTAATAACTTCTATAAAACACAGAGAAGCAGTAAATATTTACATTGGAGAAGCTATAGTGTGAGAGAACATTTGGCCTTTTTGGTTAATAAATTACTTAAACTTGTCAGTCGGTGTTAACTGGTTAATCAGGTCCCAGTTACAGAATAAAAGATTTCATCAGAATACAAATCAACTAAAAGTTAAACATCTTCAACGCGCTGCCAACTGTTTTAATAAGTGACTTTTAATGCAAATGGTTTCAGCCTCTTTAATATGGAGATCTCCAACTTTTCTCTGATTTATATAATTAAACTGAATGTTTTTAAGGTTTGAACTGACAAAGCAAAGTATTTGAAGGTATCAAAATGGACTTTGAGAAACATTTTATATGACTAATTAAACCAATAATGAAAATAAACATTGGTTGCAGCTCTAACTGGATGATCACGGAGCTGCAGACAGAGTCATTGACACCACGACGGTCCTGGTTTGTAGTTATTACACAGCAAAGTGTTAAACACGTGAAATCTCAGAATAACGACCTGCTCTGTCTCTTAAACGCTGGCGTGCTCCACAGGCCACCGTGACTTCTCCTCACGCTCTCCCCTCAGCAGATAAAATCCCACAGGACACATAGTTTAACACACACACACACACACACACACACACTGGTTATCATAAAACATTTGGCGGAGCAGAGTGGCGATCCTATACTTAGCAGAGTAATGACTGGTGCCGTTTTACACGGACATGTATTCTGATTAGACTGTCATTTGGAGGGATGTCTGCGGCGCAGCGAGGCCACCAGATACAGTTCACATGGAAAACAACAGGAAAACAGAAAAACAACATGCATGAAGAGATCCACTGTCACTCTCACACACACACGTCCATCAGTCACGTCTGTTTCAGGCCGGAACTGCATTTGCAGTCATGTTGAGAGAGATTTCGCAGCACACCTCGGCCTGATTGGCTGCAGGGTGGGCCGGCTGAGAGCCAGAGCCAGAGAGAGGCCAGTGGAGGTGAGAGGGAGCTTCATGTGCTTCATGTGGGTCCATCCCAAGCTTTCCCAGGCCTCTACTGCTCCCTGTTGGCGGCACAGCAAACCTCCCACCTCACAGTGTCTCATGGCTCTCATGTATATGATGTTTAAAATGCCTTCAAAGGGCCCTCTCTCCCACAGAACTGGAGACAGAGTTTATTTGATTGCTGGTCAAAATATGTGGTGTCACTGTGGGACAACAGAGCCTGTAACCCTCCAGCATCACAGACACACAGAGCATCCACACAGGCAGCTCCAGTTACAGCCGCTGACCGCCGCAACCTGTTATTCAAGCTGCTCTCCTGTAAACACGCTCGCTTTCATCTCAGCCTCCGTCTGATTTCTGTGGAGGTGTTCTCAAGAGAACCCCCCCATGAACACACACACACACACACACGCATGCATGCAATGGGAGTCAGTTCCCGCTTTAATAGGAGCTGCACACAAACTTGCATGCATGCAAAAATGGAGGAATAGAAACAACAGTCACACCAGAGAAACGTGCACCAATCACAAGATGCAGAAAAAGTCAAATCTTTTTTTTCTTGAATTATTGAAAACCGTCTTCAGATCTGTTATCGATAACTGCCGATGCGAGCATTTAATTAATAAATCCTGTGTCTCACTGCGTCAGAATCAGGCTTGACTCAAACATTACTTTCCTAACTTTGTAAAAAAAAAAAAAAAAAAATACATAAATATATTCTCCACTTACTGAACTGTTACTGATTAAAAAAATAAGACATTGTGAGACAGCGGCTTAAAAATCAAGCAAAAACCTATAAAATGCTGCAACAAATTGGCCAAGAGAAATTAAAATGTGATTATATATAATGTATATTGTTTATACACAGAGAATTGAAGTGAACAGATCTTCCCTGTTTTCACCAACAAACAAAACGTTTAACTTCCTTTCTTTCCTTTGGAGGAAGTTTTATCATCGACTGTATGACAGCAGACAGACTGTGGTGAGAAGTAACTAAGTACATTTACTCAAATACTGTAATTAAATATATTTCTATATTCATTTATTTTCTGCCATGATTTACCAACTTAAGAAACACTTAAACATATAAAACAATCCTCTTTAACCTGACAACCATCTGAATTTTTCCTCACCATTGTTTATACAATATTGATAATATATTTACTTTCTAATACATGTTACTTTGTACTTCTACCATCCTTTTATTAAGCATCTAAAGTTTCTCTTTGAACTTTGCAGGTTTAAGTTTAAAGATCAGTTTATAAAATATCACGTTACAGATCAAACAGTTTATAAAGTTGTTTAAATCAAACTCCCCCCTTATGGAAGGAAAAGTACAGAATCAGCACATTATTGAATCAACAATATGTTTCTCACTGAAGATGGAGCTCAATTCAATCATTTTAATACTTATAAGAAGCCTGTGGATCCAACACAAGAATGAATAAAGGATTATCTTCACCTATAATAACGTTTCATGATTTATTTGTTTCTAATATTTATAATCTAAAACTGCAAAGTAACTTAAAATAAGCTGCTTTCCTCTGGGCCTAAATGAGTAACAACTTTAATATTTACATTTAATATGTACGCCAGGTAGAGTTTGACAGTTTGTAGCAGAAAACTGAATAATTCAAGTTAACTTAAAGTACTTAAAAAGTTGTAATTGAGTGAATGTATTTAGTTAATTTCTCCTATTGTTTGTGAAATGAACATTATTTGATTATTCAAAGATATTGAATCTTTCACTAAGGGGGAAAATGCAAATTATGAACCAAAGAGGAGCTTTTATATTTGTCTTTTACATCCTAAAATAACATCTAAAGACACTTTTGACTACTTTTTGCACTTTGTATTGAAGTATTAATACATTTTCTTCTGTTATTGGTCTGAATCGTCTCCCACCACCACCGAGTGCAGCGCGCCTGCTGTTCACACGGAGCTCCGGTCTTATCAGAGGGGCTATCTGAGCGCTGCGTGCCCAGCAGAGGAGGCAGGGAGGGGGGATGGAAGGTATGACACACTGCCTGGTCCGGAGCCCAGACACCCAGCTCCTGTTACCACCGGGAGGCACCAGGAGAAGCACAATGCTGCAGCTCTCTGAGGGCCTGTTTCCAATATATTTGGATATACTGACACATATATTAGAGCATCAGAAATGTGCATCCATCATTTTTTGTGTCACTTGCTTTTGTGTCTCTCTAAAAATCTGCATTTGATCTCAAAGCCACATTAACAGCAGGAAGTTGTGAGAAAACCATCAAAGAGAGAAGAAAGAAAGGAGCAGTTTTAAAAAACAGTGGGGAGGGGAGGGAGGGAGGGAGGGGGGGAGAGCGAGAGGTCGAGAAAGAAAGAAAAGACAGAGCGGGAGGAGAAAGAAGATGTCGAGTCAGAGCGAGTCGGCGACATGTGTTATTTATTTCCCCCATGTAAACACAGAGAGAAGGCAGACATAATCAATAGGAAACTCCAGATTGTAAATAGACGGCTCTAATAGCCTAAACACTGGCCGCTATAGTTACACTCACACACACATATCAGCAGCACTTAGACTCCACACACAGAGACGAGGAGGGAGGCGCGGCACAGGAGGGGCGCGGAGATGTAAGAGCAGAAGGAGTGAGAGAAAGAGGAGAGAGGGAAGGGGCCAGGCTGGGCGGGCCACCCTTATTTACCAATAAAGAGCCCTGATGAGAAGATAAACACACAGGAGACAGTCTGGGCAGGAGGAGGGGGGAGGACGGGGGGGGAGGAGGGGGGAGAGCTCTGATCCTCCACTTTGTTCCAGCAATAAATAAGCACAAGTGAGAGAGGAGGTGTGAACGAGGAGACGCCTCAACAGCTGACGGCATCACGGACGAGATGTGAAGCTGTGCAACATTTAAACTGCTTCAAAATATCTGGTTCAGAATCATTAATCACAGCTGATTAAAGTTCTGCAGAGTACCAACAGTTTCACAGCAACAGGTGTTCCTGCTGTCTGAGCGTCCCTGTTAACTGGTGACTTTAAGCTGCACATTTTGAAGATTTGCATGAGAAAAGTCTCTCCTTCTTCTCCTGTTTCCTGACAGATTATCCTACAGCAACACATCACACTGCCACCTGCTGACCAGAGGACGTTACTGCAGCTTTGTTTATTCGCTGTAAACTAGATGAAATGTCCCTAATTCACATTTTCTTTAATGCGATATTTCAAAATTCCGCCTCAAAATTCGATTCCACTTTGATGGAAACATGGCTACTAACTTCCATAAATGGTTGGTTTAAATAATAAACAAAGATGTGCACGTATTAGAGTAAAAAATTAAGGGTTTTGAGAGGACGTGTGCATGCTCTGTTTACCTGAGAGTCACCAGTTAACAGGGTCACTGGTTAAACTGAAACACCAGCAGCTTCTACGGCTACAAACACAAATATGTTGTCCAACAAGAACAAGATTTCTGTCTTGTAATAATAATAAAAACATCCATTTTCAAGCTGCCAAATCCAGCCAGGAGAAGAGAGACAAAACAACTTTTGCATCAAGGTCTTTTTTCTCTTTGTATCGTCACAGACACATAAACCAACCTGTAGCCTGACAGGAAGGATTTCTGTGTGATGATTCTGCGATCACTGCATGATCTCTGGAGAATAAAAGTTTTCACAAACCTCTGACAAAATGCTGTTTTCTTAACCTGATCGGAGGTGAGTTTGCAGTTTCAAATTTGGCATAAGTGTATAAGTGTCTGATTCATGCTGAAGCCATAAAAACATGCATGAATGTAAACATCACGTTGCTTCAGTGAAGAGCTGGAACGAGCTGATACACAAGGAGATAAACAGCTAAAAAAGGGGAAATAAAGAAGACAAACTGCATTGTTATATCATGATTTTACCCAAAACTACAGTCAGCATTAATGTTCCTAAGCTGCCTTTAAAATCATTTCATTTTGTCTCTGCAGAAATCAGTTCATAGGTGCAACTTTTCCCAAACGTCCCATTATTCAGTCTGCCACCAAGTATCAGACGTTCAGAGAGTCTGGAGCGCCGTTAAAAACATGCATTATACGTGATTACATTTCATTTTTAATTACAGCTCGTCTGACACTGGGACACTCAGACATAAACTAGTGAGTAAAATGAGACCAGTTGCGTTCAGAACCCTAAATTACTGCTAATTTGGTGATATGATTAGAGAGCGTTGTTCCCGTAAACATCACCCATAAGCCCCATGTTGATCCATTAATTATTTGTAACAGCTACTTAAAAATAGCTTCTGATCAGGGCACATTCTGGAGAAACAAACAGAGTTTTGTCTCTAATGTGAGAATAACGAGGTGTTTTGTTTAGAAGCTTATGTTGAACAGATATTGGAGTTATTTGTTTCAGAGCTCCAGCCGTCCTCGAGGATGTGGCTTTCTGTGCCGCTGGGTTCAGTCCCAGTGTGTGTGTGTGTGCGTGCACGCGTGTGGTTTTGGTTGCTCATGCGGTGTCAGAAGTCATCAGGGTGAGGCTGAGCGGCGACCCCATGACCCCCATCAGAGATCAGAAGTGAAGCACTTAGCGGTCGCCCCCCTGCTCCCTCCTCCTTCCTTCCTCTATGATCCAGCAGACAGCCTTCTCTGATTCCACCGCTGCGGCTAATAAAGGCAGCAGGAGACTAATTCAAGTCAACAGTTGAAGGGGAGTCCTTGAGAGGAGACGGAGAGTTAAAGGCCGCGCTGTCACTCAGCTCGCAGCTCTGCCTTCTTTAAACAACTGCTATTATACTGAAAGTGAAACAGGAAATTCATTCCAGCAGGACAAATATGTAAAGAGAAGCCACCAGAGTCTGAGAGCAGGACACGCTGCTGCTGCTGCTGCTGCTGGCTTCTTACTCCATTTCTAATAGTTTCTGAATTATTTGGATTTCCAGAAAGCACAGAACACTTGAGAGTCCAAGGTCAAGTGCTCCAGTCTAATCAATTACCGCCAGGTACATGTACGGGCCACTTGGAGCGGGAAGACTGTGAGGTATTTATGCACAGTACAGGAGAAAAGTACTGCTGTGCACAGGGGGAGCAGATACACATATTTTAGACACACTATCAGATATTTTAGCACTTTGACGGGTACTGAAACAGTAATTTTTACTGTGCAGAACACATAAGATAAGATAAGATAATCTTTATTTGTCACATACACAATTATACACAGTACAATGCGCAGTGAAATGTTTTGTGTACCAGCATCCAATTGCAATAGAAAATTTTTAAATAAAAATAAAAAAATAAAGGTTCAATAAAATAAAGTTAAGAAATATATACACATATACAGGAGCTGCTGCTCATTACCTGTCCTGATTGCTTAGTTTTTGTGTTATTATGTGACTTCGGTGTTCAGATTCTGAATTCTGGAGTTCAGATTCACCAAAGTCGCACAATAACACAAAAAACTAACCAATCAAGGCCGTGATTGTCCAGCAACCTCCATGTTCTGCAGGTAAAACTAACATTTTTTGTAAAAAGGAGTCTGGTGGCTTTGAAGAGAGCGTTGATTACAGATTCAAATCATGCAGATTTTTGTTAAATAAAGGGATAGTTCAGTTTCTTCAATAGAGTTGTATTAATGCTTCGTTGATCAATATTAGCGTATCATCACAGAAACATAGCAGCATACTGCATGCTGGCAAATTTACAAATATTTATTCCTGCACAAAATGTTTTTATTGGCTGCAATTCTAGCTATTTTTGACACCTTTATTAGTTAATACTAAGTTTTTTATATTGTATTGAATAAACATTTAAGTTTTACTGTAGAGTTTCAGTTAAAGTCATCTTTGATAGTAAAGTTTTTTGTTCTTCTTGGATATGAATAAAAATGCCTTCATTCATAACCAGAAATGTTTCTGTGCACAAAGGGATATTAAGAAACATAACCTATAAGATTTTTCTTCTAAATAATATCTATATCACCCTTTTTTTTTGCTTTATTTGTGTCATTTTTTTGCAATAAATCCTGATTATTTAAAAGCTTCTGTGCTAAAACTAAATACAGAGGATGAAGTGATTATTTAAAGGCAGACACTCTGCATATTAGGATGTTTAAACTCGTCATGAAGGGATTTCTTACAAAACGTTTTGCTGCACGATTCGTATGATAGCTGATGAAATGTGAGACGTAATTTAACTGTAAAACTGTATTGTTTAGGCACCTAAAACACTTCCGTAAAGTGAGCAGGTTTCTTAGGAAAAAAGATTAAATTTAGGTTTAAAAATCACTTTTTCTGGACAGAACCTGCACAAACGGACACAAACACGTCCTCCTGTTGACAAACACAAAGAGCAGCGAGACGAGTGATAATAACATTGTTTGGGATGGAAAGTAAACCCCGTCTGCTCTCCCGGAGGTTGTCGTCTAGCTGCATTAATTGCTGGTGCTGCGTGGGACTGTGGGAGTTGTTGCTCATTTCCCTGCGTTGGAATGCCTGCTTCATTAAATGGACTGAGCGGGACGGTTTTGAGGAGAAAAAGATGATAGTTTCTCAGGGTAATAACAGGCCTCAGGATAAGCTATGTTTAAGAGGCTGCCGCAATGGCTACCCTGTCCTCCACCGCAGCACTCTCATGACCCGGCTGCTGGGGACGGCACTGGCCAGACACAATTAGTGGTCACAGATACCTAGGTGCGTGTGTGTGTGTGTGTGTG
>CAFUXE010000725.1:119658-133038 GCA_903364295.1 Serranus cabrilla
TTATCCACTAACAAGACAACAGTTTAACAGTTTTCTCCAGGGAGGCACAGTGTGTGTACTGAGGGGGAGCAGGCGGCCCACTTTCTGTGCATCATTTTTATCCCTCGTCCCACATATTCACACTCCTACAGATGACTGACAGCAGCAGAAATAACCTGGTGTAGTGTTTACCAAACTGTGCTGCACTCCAAAACTCCCAGGTTATCAGACTGAATGTGCCACAGCCACGTTTTACAGAATAAAATAACTAATTAAAACCAAACTGGTGAAGAAAATGAGCACTGAACAAACATCAGAGTGACAAAAACTAAAATAAATAAATGATTTATTTGACCCCTACTTTGAGTTTTTAGTTTGTCCCATGCACTAACATGGAGGGGGCGGGGCTTATAACCTGTACTGCAGCCGGCCACCAGAGGGCGCTCCAGATGTTTTCTTCCATCTTTATTCACAGCCTGTGAGTCGGACTAAAGCCGGGCACATGACAGAAATTATTATCACATCATAAATAAATCATAACATGAGTCCAAGATGAATTCAGGACGAGCGTGCAGCGTTACTAACGTGTCCCATAAAACCTTTTCTGTGTCACATCGTACGGCGGCGCAGCGGGCAGATATTAGGGGATATGTAGATGCAACAAAAGTCAGAAGTTCAGCTCTGTCAGGACGGTTTGCAGTTGGTCAACAGCACAAATTAGTTTCAGAGTTCACCCGAGCTGAAGTTAGCCTGCAGCTCTGCATGGATTCACTTCAGACTGGAAACGAGCTGCTGCTGATGCTGCTGCAAGCAGCTCTGAGCTGATTGTTTCAGCTCAGTTTGCATTAAATGCTCGACACCCTTTAATCAGTAAATACTTTATTATATTATGAAGGAATAAAATGGCAAAATGAAACAAAATATTTACAAAAACAGAACGCTTCATATTACAGGGCTAATTTATTAATAATAAATATTTAGTAAAAAAGATTTTAAAATGTCTAATGATAATTTAATTATTATTTTGTCATATTTATGAGATTTATTCTGCATAATTTAGTCATTAGAAATTAATAAATTAGAAAATATAGAAATAAATGCAAAAAATTACATAGAAATTCTATATTTTTACATTTATTTTTATATATTTTTTTTTTATTTATAAAAGTATTTATTTATACATTTATGAATTTATATATACGATTATAAGATTTGATTTTATAAAATTTAATCTGCATGTATTTCTATTTTTTTCTTAAATGTTTCAAAACAAAGGAACATAGTCATGCTTTGTTGCTCGCTTTCCAAACACTTGCAAAAATAATTCTAAAAAATAACATTTTCTCTATATTTGGCAGCATTTTTTTATATAGTCATGACTACAATTATTGCAAAAATACCCTGAAATGAGGTGATATTCCTTCAGGGCCAGGTAACAGGTAACAGGTAACGGGAGGCAGAATTTGAGTTCAACGAGAAAGTGATAAGAATAAAAAGAAGCATCCGTTGTGAGTTTATTGAAAGTTCCTGTTTGCAGGTAAACTGCAGGACACGAGGCAGCCGCGCGCTGCTGCACAGCTAATGGTTCGCAAGCACAATGTTGTGGGTCATGCTGTTCTGAATTTCAATTACATCTGCTGAGAACACACACACACACACACACACTCTCAGGTGTGTCTGCATTCAGCCCAGTTTCATGCTTCACTGACACCCTGAAGACTAAAGTAGCTCTCTAATACAGGAGATAACGCCGCGCTGCCTCAATGGAAACGTAATTGCTCAAAAGGAAAAAAAAACCTCATATACATTCATAAATAAAACACACATACATGACAACCCACTTCTGCACACACACACACACACACACACACATAAAGAGCCCTTGGAAGGGAAGGAAGGCGCCCGGAGCTATCTCTGCTACACAGTCTGCTCGCTGCACATTATAGACTTTAATAAGACGTCTAGACAAAGACATCCTCCAGCAAGAGGACGCAAATATGGTGACAGAGAGACAAACAGAAAGAAATGTGGAGCAGGAGAAGCAGAGACGCCGAGACAGGAGAGAGAAGAGACGAAGAAGAAGGAGAGGTAATGTTTAAAAAGTAACCAACATATACTGTAGAAAGAAATGCTGATATTATCATCAAAAGATCTAAAATTATCTCTATATATATTTATGTTTTTGTCTTTATTTTAATGATAAAAACCAGCAGGCAAACTGCGGTTTACCATGAGGTTATTTAACGCCAAATAACTGATTATTCCAACTTCGAGACAGTTTCTCCACAGAACTGATTTTTAGCATTCAAACTTTATTATAAACATCCGTCTTCATGTTTATCTGTAAATCCGTTTTCTATTTGACATTATTGTAAAACCTGAGTCAGATTGTTTGTTGCTCACATATTTGGCAAAAAAAAACAAATTCTGATTCTGATTAATGCGTTTTATTGCAGGTTTTCCACTTGGCTGAGGTAGAAAAACAAAATGCAAGAGTTCTGTTAGGTTAAGACCAAAAACTTCCTGGTCAGTAAATAAATATTTATGTTAGTCACGTAAAAATATGATGCACTGAAGTTTAGTTACATCACTTCAAATCCAGGATGTGAACGCTGCAGACCTGCAGGAGATGATGGGTTTGTTTGATCTGTTCGCCTCTTTCAGCCTCCATGAGAGCAGCGTTTCATGTGTTATACTCACTGATAATTACACCGACACTGGGAAGGATAATCACTGATGAAATGAGCATTCAATCATGTGACAGCTGCACAGTTACAGTGGAAACACTGTCAGGCAGACAAGGCAAGTTTACAGCAATATACCTGAACTCCTTCAGCTCCTGATTAAAGCTTCATTTGCACAAACATCACAAAGAGGAAAGCAGCGACCTGAGAGGAGAGAATGATGGACGGAGCAGAGAGGAGGAATTAAACTCCTGATAAGATAAAGCGCTGAGGCTAAAAGAGGGAGGAGGGACACAATGGTAACAGGACAGCAGAGAGACGGAGGAGCAGTGTGTGTGTGTGTGTGTGTGTGCTGGAAGGCGCTTTAATCGAGCGGAGTGACAGGCGGAGACGGAGATGGAGAGGACAGCTTTGTGCGCAGGCAGACATGGAGCAGCGCTAAATAAATCAGCCAGCGCTGCAGCTAAGTGTGACTGAAATGTTTACGATACGGCGGCATAATGGAGGGACAGACGGGGAAGCCTGCCCGCCCGTCAGCACGCAGACAGAAGAAGAGTTTAAAACGGAGGAAGAGAAGCGTGTAGGAGGATCTCTGATAGGTAACGGCACACAAAAGCTCCGTCTGACGGAGCGAAGTGCTCGTTAAAACACCCACACCGCTTATTTTCCAGCCCACAGGAGACGTCAGCCAATCACCACGTGGGACCACCAGGACCTGCAGCCTCCTGCATGCATGTTCCTGTACGTGCTGCACAGATGCATTGTGGGCGCTCAGAGTTTTGGGCAGCAGCGACTCGAGCAGCTGAGAAAATCCAAAGCACACAAACCTTCAGGGAACCTCTCCGTACGACATTTAAAAAGTGGCACAAATCTGTGTTTTTATTTAGAGGAAAGTTATTTGGTCCAACGACAAAAATAATCAGGTTTACAGCAACATGGTGACGTTTCAAATTAAAACAGTAGGTGGTGGATTTATTGTGTCACGAATGTAAAATTGGATGTTTCTGAGAGTTTACAGCAGGTAACAAGCTCCTTCAGCCGCAGGCACAACTCACAAAGAGCCTCCGGTGACAGAAAACCAAGCAGCTGCTCGTCCCTCCCAGTTATTAAACACATTCACACAAAGAAAGTTTCCTGTTCACATTACAGGCGTTCTCTAAACATCGAAGCTTCATGAAGACGCTTTGTGATCCTTTCACACTCTGTCCGTCCGTCTGTCGGGGGACGGGAGGCGCTAATTGGGATATATTTAAAACATTTATGACACACGGAGCGAAGGTCACCGTGCCAAGATTCAACACAACTGCTGGCGACATAATGTCACCAATTACCAGTAATTAGCCAGCTCCCGTGTGACTGCTGCACCTCCACGCTCACAGGCATCGCACTCAGCCTGCAGCACTGCGTCTCTAACAGATGAAGCTAAGGTTAGCGCGCTGAGGAGGGGATTATTATGCAGATTTATAGCCTTTTGTGCATTAAAATATGGTGTAAATGTCACAGTGCTTTTTGTTTGCTTCAGTGCTTTAAAGTTGCTTCACTCGGCTTTGTTCTGTCTGTTTTTTATTTTGACTTTTTTAACTGGAGGGTCTCCAAATTAAAAGTTGTGCCTGTTTGTGATGTTTCCTGTTCGTCAGCAGCACTGAAACATGTCAAACACAAAGTCTTGAAGCTGACTCGTCACAGCGAAGAAATAGTAAACTTAACGTTCATGCATTTGCCTTTTTTTCATTATAACATGATCAGTATTCCCCCTGTATTTAGAAGAAGATGATAATAAGCATGCATTGGGTGTATTAGCGGCGTGACCTTTCACCTCCTCGCCCTGCAGCCAGGAATAACACTGATCCCGAGCAGGAATAAGCAGCAGGAGAAGATGAAGAGTGGACATCCGAACCTGACCTGTGAGTAATCCTGTCAGAGTGATCTGCAGCTGATGGGGGGTAATAGGATTGAGGAGTCGGGGCTGCTGCCTCGTTTAGCCTAAAGTCACACACACACACACACACACACACTCACACACACAGGAGCTCATTCAGGTTTCAGCGTTCTGCTTTGGTTCTGACATACAGTCGCAAAAGTTTGTTCATATCTTCTCATTCAATAGTTTTTCTTTGTTTTTATTATATTTCCTACATTGTAGATTAATATTAAAGACATTAAAACTCATCACCGTCACTGTGTTCAGCTCATTAAGACGTAGTCGTGGAAACAGGCTCCGTCCAACTTCAGATCCTGAACCAAACTATGTTGAGAACATCGAACTTCTCGTCTGTTTCTGAGTCGACATTTCTGCTTCCATGGATATTATGTTTCGTAGCAACCAGAGCAGAGAATCCGCTGCTTCCAGCTGTTTATACGGATCATTAAAAACATTTTCAGCTGTGACTAAAATGCTCGGGTAGAAAATGTGAGCAAGACGAGTTGCCTATGAGTAGATAAAAAAGACAAGATGGAGAAAATGAAGAGAAAAGAGGAGCAGAACAACATTGTTTTTGTTTTGTTTTCTGCACTTTGTGTTTAGTATCATTAAAGTATCGACTAAAACAATGCAGAACCAGGTAGAAGCAACACTTCTCCAGTCAAACTAAACATGCATTTAATCCAAAATGAAGAATAAAATGACTTTGTGTGGTTTTACAGTTTAATGCAGCGTGTGATTGGTCAGTGCTGCAGCAGCTGCAACCTGCTCACATCCAAACTTTAAGCCGCAGCTGAAGAATGTTTGGATGATAAATAACTTAAAAGATTCATTTGTTTATCTAAACTGTCATCTGATTCAAATACATTTTTAAATTAAGATTCACAGACTTTGTGCAATATAAATAAAATCATTTGCATGATAATATAGGAGCATTTCCCAAACAGAATGATATTGCTTTTTGCTAAAATAAACTCAATTATGCAGCTGAAGCTCCGGTCCTCCCACAGGCTCCTAAATGCATTTTGAAGCAAGAGGATGATTTCAAAACGATTAATGATAATTTACTCTGCAGACCCTTCAGAGAGCCGTCTGACATTAATGCATCCGTAGGTGTGTTTCTCTGAAGGGAAGCTCAAGGATAACGGAGCTGGAGTTTCATTTTCCTTTTCTAAAGAAATCTTTCATTCGATATCAGATGACGACAGTTAAAATGACATAAAGTGTTTTTCTAAACGCGGCTTTTTCTCAAGAAAATCCAGCTCCGACACCTTTAAAAGATGAAATAATAATAGCTCATTTGTACAACACAAGAGAGACATTATCACAAAGGTAACGTACGCTGTTAGAA
Source organism: Serranus cabrilla (assembly GCA_903364295.1). Lineage (NCBI taxonomy): Eukaryota > Metazoa > Chordata > Actinopteri > Perciformes > Serranidae > Serranus > Serranus cabrilla. The sequence goes on from CAFUXE010000725.1 coordinate 125,594, forward strand.
GTTAGAGAGACATTCATACGGAGAGAATAGACTTAATGATGCCTCCGCTCCCGCAGCAGAGGGGAGAACATCCCTTCATGCTGGAAAAGCTGTAATTATTTTAATTAGCCCTTGTTTAAATCTGAACAGAGACCCAGAGCTGCAGCACAGACGTGGGCTCCTCAGTGTGTGTGTGTGTGTGTCTCTATCCTCCAGAGGAATCACTGCTTTGCAAAAATTTGTTTTTCTCTGTGTGTGTGTGTGTGTGTTATTTTTTCTGCCTGGCTGTGTGTGTATACCAGCCGGGTTCCCCGTTTCCACGTTAACAAACACGCCGGCTTATCAGCGACGCCGTCCGTCACCGCAACAACAAAAAAAGAACCCGAGGGACACAAACAGATGATAATATCTGACAGAGCAGCAGGAGCAGATCTCTGCTTTCAGCTCAAAACTACATGTGTGTGAATATTAGGAGTTTGGTGCAATAAACTATTATTAGTTGCTGATTCTCCAGTCAGCAGATGGTGGATTTCAACTCTTGATTTTGTGCCTTCTCGTCTTCAGTTCTTGGTTCTCTGGCATTAGAGTTGGAAATTAATCTCAGCGCTCCAACTTGCAGGAAATCCCAATTCATGAAGTGCATCTCATGGAGTGAGGACGCTCGCTGTCGGCTGTTTTATTCAAGTATCTGTTTGTCTGTCAGCCACTAACCTTTAGGTTTGTTCTGCAGACTTCTGACTGTCTGCTGGTGGTTGTGGTTTATCATAGTTTTTGATAAAAGATAAAAAACAAGCCTGGTCTAATCTGTTGCAGCCAGATTTTGTGTATATTGCAGGACTTTGTACTTTTCCTTTTTAGTGCACCGCCGCTTTGGCTGCAGGATCACCTTTGAGTTTATGCATTTTAACTGTAAACAACAGCGCCACTTTCTGTCATCAGTCACGACTGAAACAACCTCTGCTGCTGCTTTTCACCTGATGTGGAAGTCCCAGACATTTTGGAAAACAAACTGCTGTAATCTCATCACCTTCTATAAGAACTGAGTCTGCCTGAACAGCACTAATACATCAGTATGAACCAAAAACAAACACATTTTGCTGTGATTTAGTTACAATAAATGGATTTTAAAAATGCAGAAGTTACTCCAACATGATGCCGACGTGTAAAAAGTCTGAATTCATGTTTTGTCAGGTCTGTCTGCAAGAACATAAGAACACTGCTGTTAAAATGCTCGTTTTCTGAATGGAGTCTGGGTCATTCAGAGATACTATGCTGACTACCGATACTACAGCTTTACAAACCCAAAATAAATGGATTTTTACTGTGATTTAATTGCAGTAAATGTATCAAAAGGATGCAGAAATAACTACATCATGATGCTGATGTATAAAAAGTCTGAATTCATGTTTTGTCAGGTCCGTCTGCAAGAACACAGGAACACTGCTGTTAAAACGATGGTTTTCTGAATGGAGTTCAGGACGATCAGGGCTATGCTGACTGCCACTACGACAGCAGTATGAACCCAAAATAAACTGATTCTGCTGTGATTTAATTGTAATAAACAGATGAAAAGGATGCAGAAATAACTACAAAGTGACACAGATCTGTGAAAAGTCTGAATTCATGTTTTGTCAGGTTTGTCTGCAAGACAACAAGAAGACTACTTTTAAAATACTTGTTTTATGAATGGAGTTTGGCTCAATCAGAGCTATGCAGAGCTCATGTACATCCTGGTTTATTGGCTAAGATTGTTTCTATCCCATAATGTTTGTATTAATACGTTAAGTTTCCCTTCTAACATAAGTGTTAAAACGTTTTTCCGTGTGTTTCTCAGTGTCTCCTCTCAGGTTTCTCCTGCACAAAGTGAAAATGTTCCTATAAACAGGTGGATACGCTGCACACGCTGCATGCAGCTCCTACATGCTGCAGGTTTAACTGTTCACACAGCTGAGACCCTCCAAAAACTCTGCACAGAGAAAGGGAAAAAAATGGGTGTGTGAGAAAAAGAGAGCCAGATGGAGACGGCAGAGCAGCCATTATTTTATTTTCCCTTCTCAGTAGCCAAGGAAACCGACCAAAGATGTCCTCATTCAAGGTCAGAGGTCAGCGCTGACGTGCAGGAAGTGGCTGCTGGAGGACAGACGCTGGCGGAGGCAGAGATCTGATTTTAAAGTGAAACAACAGAGTGTGACAGAGACAAAGAGGAGCGGCTGAATGCTCTTAATGAGGAGCTTTTTATGTGTCCGCTCCGCCCAGCGAGTCTGCGAGCGCCATGACCTCACCATCTGAATCCTCACCACCATAAGTGCAGCGGCTGGAAGGAACCAGTCACACGGCTCACACACACGGCGCTCTGATGGGCTTTTTTTGGACACCACATCAGACTTGACTCAGCTGGAAAAGGTCAATTTTATTTTAAATGACTGGGGCTGAAATTCTTCGTCGATTAAAGGTCTTTTCACACCAAATGCTAATTAATTCATGCAAATAAATCCCACAGAAGAATCTGACTTCTTCCTGTTTTGTCGTGCAGGTTTTTGGTCTCAGCAGCTCGATTTCTGCATCTTCAGATGCACGAAAAAACAATCCAACCAGTCGCCCAATCGGCACGTTACTACACTACTGAATGTTCCACCTGCTCTGCACATGCTTTCTTAATTTTACTGCACATTATTTAATTTCCAAGCAAGATCTTACTTCTCTGCAAATGTTTTTAAGGTTTTAATTTAAAGTCAGATTGATTTATATGAGATTATAGTTATAAGTTTTAAGTCTCAATCTTTCAGTGTATAATGTTTGTTCAATGTATGTTTACGTGCTGCTACTGGATGCTTTATCTATATCTGTAGTAAGTATCTATAAATCTGTCTATCTAGTAGGTGCAGCAGGTTGTTCAAATCAAAGCCAGTTTTGTTTGTTTTAGAGCTCAAAGTTTCTGGTTAGACGTTATAAAAGATAATTTTAAAAGTAAATTAAATTCACTTTAAGGCCAAAAGTGAATCAGTTACAGAATAATAACACTAATCGAAGAGACACACTGAAGTTTAATGACAGTTTGAAGATCGATTCATCCGTTTGGTTTGGAAATATGTTGACGAACAAAATACGGAGCTTTTAAATCCTAATGTCGGCCTCATCGCTCACACATGCAGCTGCTTCTTTCACAGAATATGATCAATATTTACAGGTTTGTTAGAGACTTTTCCATCCAGCTTTAACCAGGTTTCAGTTTTTGGGGACAGTTTACGGCGACACACTGTCAGCGTTCACATGCTGCGTGTGTTTACGTTTCTGTGCTTCTTTAAAAGTTTGTGAAGAACTTAAAAACTGTCTAACTGATGCTGTATAAACAGAGACGCCGTGACCTCTGACCTGCTCACTGCTGGCCGCCGTCCAGCACGACGCTCCTGCAGGACGGAGGATTTATTTTGGCATCAGACGGAAACAGAGTTTGTTATTGTTGAAGAGAAGAAGCAGGTGGGAACTCGTGTGTTTTCTTTACTATTTTTAGTGAAGAATTCACTCGTTCATTCATGTGGTGCTGCTGGATGTTTGAGCTTTTCTTTCTTATCGCCTGAGAAAAACAGAAACATTCACCTTTTATTTTTGATTTCTCTGAATGTTTGTGGATAAATACGATGTTTAAACAGTGTTTGACCTGCTGCTCTGACTGATTCTGTTTAATCTTTCTCAGGAATTTCACGAGGTCGACTTCAGGTCACAAGTCAAGCATCACTTCTGTTCACATGACCCCCAAAAAAAGGGCATTCTGGGTAAAAACGTCATTGTCCTGTTTGTGCTGCAGCTCGTGTCGTCTCCTCTGTGTGTGTGTGTGTGTGAACCCTCCACATACTGTCCTCCAGCTGCATACCATGTGCAAATGTTTTTATAAAGAATTCAGTGGATGTTTTGGTTGGAGGTTTTATATAGAAATTATAAATCATGCATACGTAAGCGTTTGGCGGAAATGGCAAATTCTTGTCCGGGACGTCATGAGCGGCGGATTAAAGCTGACAGAGAACAGCAGAGCTGCTTAATCTTCGGACATGTTATCTATTAAATCTACAAAACACTCAGATCCAAAAATGTTTTATCATTTTCACAAGAACAAATGCCCTTATTGAGCCATATAAGATCTCATCTCAGGCACAATCTGCAGACAAAAAGCTTCACTTCAGGCTTAAAGGATAAAACTGGAGTGCTTCAGATTGTCAATAAATCCCATGAAGAGATCAGAAGAGACGCTGCATTAGTCTGCAGACACAGAGTCCATTTAGTCCAACTGAAGATATAGAAAATCTTTAAAACACAAATATATTATTACATGTTTTTTCAAAAAGGCTCAAAGTCTTTTTCTTTAAACAGCTGGTCGCTGAAAATACAGAGACAAACAGAAGATTATGATGCTCGCAGATGTTCTGGTGCAGGTTTTTACGACCTCTCAGAGAAATCTTTGGATCGATTAGTCGGGAGGAACCGGTTCAGGCTGCACGGTACATAACGGTATCTGTGGTTCAGCTCTTCAAGACGAACTCACAGAACTCAAACTCGCAGAACTTTTTGAGTTATTTTGAACACAAACAGACAAACGGCGGCGAAAACACGACCTCATTAGCGGAGGTAATAAATGCATACATTTATATTTTTGGTTAAGTGATTCTGACAGAAATATCCCTGTTTTAAGCTTCGTTTTGGTCACTTTTTCTAACAGAAACATTGGTAACTGACGATTCATTCAGGGAGCGTTTGAAAGGTAAAATTCTGCCTGTTTTCACAGCTTCTTTCCATGATAAATGGTGTGTTTGTGTTGCTCTGTTGACTAAACTAATGACTACACCAAGCTGAAAAAAAAACAAGTGCTTTAACTTTAACTGCATGTTAAAAACACACAAACTCAGTATTTAGAGTCCAAGCGCAGCGCGGCGGCTCAGTAACGATCCAGGATCACCGACTGGAAAAAAACAAACAAATCGAAAGGTGTTTGGGGGAAAACATGATTCATTTTCTGCCATCACTAACAGGTGCAGTGTCACATAACTGTAATTTCCACATCTGTCAGAGGCCAAAGCATTATTGGATTTTTAGCAGAGAGTCATGTTGGTGCTCCCACCGTCCTCCAGGTGTTTGGGAGAATCTAAACACAAATGAAATGTTGCACGAGGCAGAAACTGCATTATTCTGCTCACAGTTTGAAAGTAGAATAACACGGATGCATGAGGAGTTTACAGGCTGTATGATGGACGGAAAAAACACAGAGAGCAAAAAGGAAATGTTATTATTTTTGGTGAAAACAGCAGAAGGGTGCTTTATTATATTGGAATATAGCGTCAATATATTGGTGTGGGAGGACAAACAAGTGCAATCTATTGCTTCTTTTGTTTGTCTATTTCCAGCCCACCTCTCCTGCTCCTGCTTTATGTGTTTTCTTCCTCCACACGATGATTCACAGCGATTTCTAAAGCACCTGACTGTCCTTCTGCACTCGTGTCTCTCACACTCTCTGAATCCACCACCCTACATGTCATTATCTCTCCCTCCTTTCTCTCGCTCTCCAGCAATTCGTTCTGCAAGGCTGAATAAAAAAGGAGGAAATAAGAGAGAGAGAGAGAGACGGAGGCTGGTGTAATAAATGCAATCGTTTCTACAGGAGTTCTTCTTAAAGTCTTTTCAGATAGATGACAAGCTTAAAAACCGACATCAGCCGAGAAGAAACATTAAACTCTCAGCACCAAATGATTCATGTTGGATAGAAGCTAATAACTTATTGTAAAGAGCTGATTTGATTTGAAAGGATGCACAAATATGGATTCTGACTTTTTCATGCATTGCCAACAAAAAATGCATCACAAAATATCATTTATTTCAGATAAAAGTCTTATTCTGCTGCTGTGTCATGGTTTACCGATAACTAAGTGGTTGAATATGTTTAATAACAAATATTGATATTAAATTTTGAGAAATATGATATATTACTGTATTGATATTTTGACCGAGCTGTTTCTGTCCAGTGAGACTGTTCCTAATTAAAAAGTCAACCTTTAAACATCAAACAGCTGAGGTTAAACACACCCTGTGTTCAATCAAAACATCAAACTAAACGAACTGAACTGAAGAAGGATGTTGGCTCAGATAATTGTTCTGCAAACAGCTGATTAGTAGTGAGGAAATATACAGTTTGCAGAGCACGGTGGAGCTTTTAGCAGCTAAAGACTCGTTTCTTGAACATGTTTGGGAACGTTGAAGGAGTGATTATTTATATGTTGCAAAGTGTTTCGTGTTGGATCTCTGCAGCACTTGAAGTGGAGAAAACTAACAAGTGGCAGCGCTCCTTATTCACATGTTGGCGTGTGTATCAGGAAGAACGGGTGGGAGTTACATCTCAATTTAAAGTGGAAATGTCTTTATCTATGAAGAGAAAACTGGGTGATATTTAAATATATAACCCTGAATCCAAACACCTGTTAAAGGCCACCTGCCTGTCAGTGTGTCGGGTTACACCAAAGAACTTTAGCTTTTATTTTAGCAACATGCTAAACAAGCACAACTGCAGAAACTAGAAGATGTGACCTTTCAAATCAAGCCTCATATGTGTGTTTTGGCCTTTCAGCCTCTCCTGTCCTCTCCTCTCGGCTCTGTGTAAACAGGATTATTTTATCCAACATTAGAAGAGCGACGCAGAATGTATCATTTGAAAATATTTGACACCTGCATACAAAGAGAGAGAGAAGCTGCTGAACAATTATCCAAATATATACATTTTCCATTTTTCGGTAAATAAAAAAATGGCTTTTGGAAGGAAGAAAAAAAAATGTAATTAAAATTTGAAAAAATATTTAGTCTAAAATCTAAATATACAAGAATTTTCCAACAAGCATTGACATTATAGAAAAAAACTGAGGCTCCACAAGCTACAAATAAAGAACTGTTCCCATGTTTACATCCTCTCCTGTCCTCTCCTCTGGGCTCTGTGTAAACAGCCTCTCCTGTCCTCTCCTCTGGGCTCTGTGTAAACGTGACCGTTGGTCTCAGCAGAATCAATCCTGGCTTCACAGAGTCTCTGAGGAGCAGAATTTAATGTTTCTAACAGGATCTGGTTCATCCAAACGTTTTATTTTTGCTGATTTTTTAAATAAGATGTAGAATTTTAAGCTTCCGTTTGTTTAATTTTTCTAACCAAAGCATTTGTAAACTATGATACGTTAAAGAGTTCAAACTCAGATGATAATGCCTGCTTTTACACAGTTTCCTTCTTTGATAAACGGTGTATTTTTGGCTCTTTTTTTTTTAAGAAAACTCACTTTTCAAACAGACAATATGTAAAATGTGTGTTTGCAGCTGTTTCTGCTGCCCCCAAGTGGCCAAACAAAATGTGATGAATGCAGATTTATTCATCATATTCATTTTAGAGATGAATAAGTGGCTCGTTAATATCACACACACACACACACACACACACGCACACACAG
>CAFUXE010000725.1:137031-148087 GCA_903364295.1 Serranus cabrilla
TATGTAATGTCGTTTTCTATCAGTCAGGCTCCGGTTGTTTCGCCTGTGTGCAAAAGTCTTAATTAACCTGAACTCCAGAGAATAAACGTGCAGACGGCGTTTAAAACTTTCTGCAAGACGATGAAAAGAAACGTTACTTTTGACATCTACAAAAGGATTATTTTTATTATTCTAAAGCCTGAAGTATCTTTTTTTTTACTACAGTAACATATCATCTCCGTGCGCTGCAGCCGTCTGCTTGACAGAATTTAATTACCGGTTCATGCAAAGCAAACATCCTGAGCAATAGAAAGTGAATGAGGTGAACTTTAAACTGGCCGTGATGATACTTCAGCAGATACTAACATATTACACATATATTGGTATATTGGTTTGTTTGAAAGATATACTTTCTTTAAAAAATGTGCCAAAATTACACAATTTATCATCGCAGGAAACTGTAAAAATAGAAATTATCCGCAAAATTTCAAATTTCTAAAAGTATTTAAATAAATAACATGTGCAGAACGCTTCCATCAGGAAAAATAACCAAATATCAGAATAAAATAGTAACATTTCAGGAAAAAATCATATTTTTCTACATGTCTCATTTAAAATTTCTCCAAAATTGAAGGTTTTACACAAACCAGATCCAGTAAAAACAGTAAATTTAGCAAAAAACAAGAAATTGCAGTAAAGAAATGCAAATATGAATCTCTGTATCAGCTCTAAAATCCCACAACAGGGTCTGAGGAGAAGTTTGCTGAAAGCAACACAAAACTTTTTGCATTCAGTGAATTATTTTCAGCTTTTGTATGAAATATTCTATAATAAAAGCCGCTGTAAACACCAACAAAGGGAGACGAAGGTCAGTTTTCCTGCTGAATAACGACAGGAACCTCTCGAACACTTTAACTACAGCGCTGACAAGGTCACTTGGAGGATGTTTGTGCTCGTTATTTGCTGATTATTTGCGGTTGTTGCTGGTCGCAGCCTGGCGCGGCCTTGCAGAGACTTGCATTGTTTCCAGGCTGATTTAAAAACATCACGATGCGCCACAAAAGAAATACGCCGAGACAAAGAAGAAAACCATCAACACGACAAACATGCTGTCAACCTGTCGTCACTCTGACTTTTACAGAAGAAATCCACCTTAAAGCGTCCGACTGGAAGAAAAAACGACTAATCTGGCAACATTTCTTGACAGTTATTTTCAGCGTGCATGAACACAGAAAGAGCTTCAGCACAGCAGAACTTTTAAATTAGTCATCATGAGACTGACAACAGTCACACCCTGAGTAATCATGTATAATCTGTGTGAGAGTAACTAAAATGCATTCACTCATACAACACAACAATAAACTGATTTTTTATTTAAATCTGTATTCAGTAGTTGGAAACTCTAAAAACAGGCTTTAAATTCAGTGATAAATCATGAGTTTCCATTCAAAATAAGTGACAAATCGAACGTTAAATGTGTCTGTTAGTGTCAGAGTCTCTTTCTTCTTCATGTGTCCTTTAAAATCAAACCAGATCCTGTTAGAAACATTAAATTCTGCTCCTCAGAGACTCTGTGAAGCCAGGATTGATTCTGCTGAGACCAACGGTCACGTTTACACAGAGCCCAGAGGAGAGAACAGGAGAGGCTGTTTACACAGAGCCCAGAGGAGAGGACAGGAGAGACTGCAGACAGGACAATACTGTGGAGAAAACACTGTTTTTACAACATTCCCGACACTTGGAAAAGTGTGAAATAGCCACTGTAAATGACGTAATACTTTCTCCACATTTTTTCACATTTGCATCACATTACGCGCTCACTGACACTGAAGCTCTTTCTCTAATGAAGATAAGAGCGGAGGTGTTTCAGAGCTGCGTGTGCTTCGTCACACACATTAAACTGCTGACCAGCAGCTGTGATGAGGTGCTGTGTGTTCCCGGAGAGACGTGGCACCAGGAGCTGGGTGACACTGGGAGACAGAGGGCTCTCTGAGGCACACACACACACACACACACACACTCAATCACAGGCGATACATTGTCATTACTGTTGACCGGCTTCCAGAGCACGTTGTTAACAAATCATTGTTCACTTCTCGGCACAGCAGGAGCAGGACGCAGAATTAGAGGGAATGAGAACAATAACGGCAAGAAAAAAACAACGGAGGAACATCAAAGTGCTCCTGAATGAAAGTCGGGAGGAAAACACGGATTGGAGAAGACAAAAGGAAGCACAATGCCGAGCCGGAGCGAGCAGCGAGGAGTGCAGATGGGAGCGGAGACGGATAAGAAACCACACGGCTCTCAGACTGAGAGGGGACAAAAATAAACTCATATCGAACACAAGCAGCGCTCCGACTGGGGCCGTGATTTGAAATTCCATGACTTTTCCATGACTTTCCATAATGCATAATGGAGGCACAGCTGTGCACTTTTCTTTTTTTAAACTCTGATGGGTTGCTTCTCAGCTCATGAGGATTTAAAAAAGAGAGATAACTGTCATGGTTTGCAGCTGGAAACCAGTCTGAAGCGTCTCAGCATCTGTTTGCTGGATTGAAACGACACTCACAGACATTTATGGTCTGCAGAGGATGAAGCTGGTGATTTCCTCTGATGTTTCATGATGCAACACGAGCAAATACAGAACAAAAGACTCCTGCAGAGAAGAGCAGAACTCTGTACACCTGTAGTCCGACAGGTGTAAAATCAACAATAAAGAACAATAAACTCCTGCACACTGTCCTCTTCACTTTCAATACGAATTTAATAACAATAACAACTAGAAACTCCTGCTGCGAGTGAAGTGTGCAGGAGTTTTTGTCTTTATTGTTGACCTTCAGGTGTGCAAAAATGATTTTCTAGCATGTGAATTTTCCACCGTGCATTAAATATCTCAGCATTGGCACCAAATTCTGCACCGACATTCATTAATATAACGACTTTGGTGATCAGCTCCAGGAAGGAACGTTTCCTATCCCGATATATGGAATTTCATATCTCTGTAACAACATATATTATGATATTGCACGATGTTTTTTGGTAATTCAATAAATAAATAGTCTAAATGAAAGATCTTCCTGGTCTATTTTACTCTAAATTGGACCATAATTTCAAAAACATCATGCTGCATTGAAGAAGACCATAAACTTGTTAGAAAAATGTTTTCTGAGCTCACAAACCAAGTCAGAAGTCGAGTCATTTTCCTGTTGACTTACATGCAAACAAACTCATTTGTGCAGCAGTGGAGTCGCCCCCTGCTGGACGTTAGAAATACTGCAGGTTTGAAGCACTTTGGCACCTTTGGCTTCTTATTTCAACTCCTGAGTATTGTGTCATGTTGTCCATATTTTAAGAAAAGGGGAATACTTACAGACAGATAGATAGTAGAAAGAAAAGTGCAGAAACCGTCTTAATACTAAAACAAATGTAAAAAGTTCGTGTCTGCATGCATACAGGTGCAAAATGCAATAATGTGTGCAAAATTAATTTCATTTATAAGTTCTAAGATGTGCCAAAAGTTACAGAAAATGTAATAATAAAGTCATGTTAGTGAGTCCAGTCAGTCCGCTCTACAACAAAGAGTCCCGTCTCCTCGTGAGAAGCATCCAGATAATCCAGGATAACACACTGAATCCCATTTTAAAAAATCCTCAGAAATCTTTAATATTCAGGAAATTCAGTGACCAGTGGAAGCCCCGCAGTAATACTGAGCACACAGGCTGCAGACATCAGACGGCTCCGCTCTCCAAACACAACACAGACAGACAGAGTGTCCTTCAGCGCTCCGACAGCGAGCAGTCAGGCTGCACGCCGGCCTGTCAGAGACGTCCAGCATGCCTCCCCTGAGCCTCATCCTGGAAACCTGTGTGTGTGTGTGTGTGTGTGTGTTAATCCCGCTCCCCTCCCAGGCCCGACTGAGTGGCGTGTCGGCGGCTCGGCTCCGTGTTCGCCTTCTGGCCTGTTACACATTAATGCTGGCGGCTAATCGCTGAAAATTAATATAACAGCCTGAGCACTAATGTGTTTAACTTGATTGAGATTAACGTCCCTTTAACCGACTCGTGATGAAGCGGCTCGCTGGGCGGCTGTGAATAACAATGCATGAGTGAGTGAAAATGAGCCTGAAGGATGGAGGAGGAATCATCAAACAGTTACAGATTTTTCATTTAGTTTTTGGCGGATTTCTGCTGTGCACACACACACTCCTCTATTAAAAGGACACTCGCCCAATTTCACAACTTAATTTGTATGAGCTGCAGAGAAAACGATAGTGTTGAAGGTGCGATAAGCTCGCCCTCCTCTTCTGTTTCGCCGCCGCTGCAGCTCGACATCCTGCAGGAGAACCAGCAGGCTTTTCTCTAAAGCCAGCCGAGCACACTGAATTATTTTCTTATTAAACCGGAGAAGAAGAGGAGAGTTATTTCTGGCAGCGAGGGGTCAGGAGGTGACTGGCCGTTGGAGCTTTTTCAAGGGTTGGATGGACGTGAGACTCTCCCGCATGAATCATCAGCACAAAAGATGAACAACACAGAAAAAATATGGTTCTCTGATTCAATTTTTAACAGTCAGAGATATTAAAATGTCCAAACGGTTACATTTCCTAACAAAGGCAACACTTTAGGGGCTGAATGGTGAAGCAGAGCGCCTTATAATCGCTTCCACTTGGCTTTTGTTGCACGTTATAGCGGCTCTGCCTCTCCTCTTATTTCCTGTCTGCCTGTTTCTGCATAATCAACCCAACAATGAGGGCAAAGATGATAAAAAATAACCACTTTTTTAAGCTTTAAATTGTGACAATTCTGCAGAGTCAAGTGGGTTTTTATCTCGCTCCTCAAGTCGGAGAATTCTTTCAATCCGTAAATCACAAACTAGAGCTGCGACTAATCTGCTGATGTTTTGTTATGAAATGTTAAGAAGTAGTGAAAAATGCAGCTCTGTTTGTAGTTATATCTATAAAAAGTTATGCATACTAATAAGTACATAATCAGTGTCATCTTGAGTCAGAAGATGCAGCTTCATACAAGCAATATTGACATTTATTGTGACCTCTAGTGGCAGGAAGTGAAGGAGTATAAAGAGCCACAAAGAGCACAAAAGTCAAGTTTAAGTTCAGTGTGCAAGTTTACTTTTAAAGGAACTTCTGTACGAGTCATCTTTACTCTTTATCTTAACTTTTCCAATTAGTTTTGTTGCCTAAACTTGAACAAGTAGTTCTGTTTCACAACCTGTTTAAAACAGTGACCGTGCAACCGTTTTGTAAAGTTAAAAGGTCATAATTTGTAAGATATCATGAGAACCAAAGTGCAGATGTTTTCATGAGACATCATGCAAACTGTTGTATAAGAATATGTTCATGATCATTTCCTTAACTTGCTTGTTTTGACCATTTAACACTCTAAACATCTAATTTACTGTCATATACAACAAGGAGAAAGAACTGAATTGTCACATTTGAAAAGCTGAAACCAAGGAATGCTTTTTGAAACAATAACCAAAGTGAATGCCAATATATTTTCAGTCAATCAACCAATCAAAAAATCTGTAAAATCTGAGTTATACAGCTTCTCAGCTTTGGTTTATTCTGCCGTTTGACATGCTGTCGTCCACAGTCAGCTCTGTATGTTGGACACAAACATCAGCCAACGGTTTGAGAGACGCTGCACGGCCCAGAAAAGACTTCAACAGGTGTCAGCAGCGTTTTTATAATATAGTAACGCCGACGTTTGGAAGAAGGAGGTTGCAAAAAAGCACAATTGCACAAGCAGCTGTTTTATCTGTCCATGTTTTGACGTAATAAAAACATGATAGAGCATGCACAGCTGCACGCCTGGTGGGAATATTGTTGTTTTTTTGGAAAAGGAGCAAAAAAACTGTATCTTTTGTGCATGTGAACGTGAATCATCTTTGTGTGCAGGAACAGATCAAATAACTGTTCATCATCTAAATAATAGCTGCACTTTGTGGAGCAACTTTAAAAACTGAAAGTGTGCTTGTGGTTCTAATGGAGACGTCAGAGATCCCAAAGATAATCTGACATTTAAATATCAGCAAAGCTTCGTTAAGATGATGAAGTTATGAACTCTCCCCTCAGCTGAGGCTGTAATTACTTCATCCAGCAGCCGTTTCAGAGCCTCTGAGCAGAACAACCACTTAATTGCCTGCGTGTGTTTTGATGTGGAGAGCTGAACAAACAGAGGTGTGTGTGTGTGTGTGTGTAGATGGTAACACGGTGTGAGAGTGTGTGTTGTTGTAGTAACGTGAGGCGCGCAGGAGCTAACCAAGAAAAATCCCTTTAAATTAAGAGGTCTGCAGGTTAGAAGTGTGTGTGACGACTCTCTTCTCTGACCTTCAGCCTCCAATAATTCACGTTTGTCTGCAAGAAGATTGTGAAAAATGTAATGAATGTAGAGACACAGAGCTCAAACTGTTCATAGTAACTCCTTTAAAGTGCCTTCCTGCCTGCATACAGGTGCAAATTGAAATAATATGTGCAAAATGATTCAAATAATTCACGTTTGACTGCAAGATGTCACTTAATTGTGAGAAATGTAATGAATGTAGAGACACTGAACTGTTCCTAAACCCAAATATGTTCAGTTTACCTTCATAAAACCAACAGAATATCCTCATTTTCTTTCTTTTCATACTTTTTAGATGCCTGCTGGATATTTCATTTCATTTCTGTTTATTTTTGAGCCCATTTGCAGCTCGTCCTCACCTCCTTTTCCTCCCTATTAGTGATGCACGAGTCAGTGTTTTATTATGCAGCGACTGGACCCGTTCTGACAGCAAATCCAGGAATATTTGGGCTAATTAAGCACCAGACCTGAGCTGCAAACTGCCAACTTCATGCACTGTAGTTAAAAAACTGCACGGGGGCTGAAATCATGATGCTGGACTCCATCAGTTGGCTAAACTCCACGCTGGAGCCAGAGGACGTCTGGCACTTTATCCCACCAAAATATTTAATATACACAGAAAAAAACAGTGTTTGCTTTCTATAAATCACTTTGTTAGAGAAAATGTTTATAAGCTGCCCTCTGTACTGAACTGTTTATTGAATTTTGGGGCGATTTAAGGTCTGAAAAATGAGAAACAAACAGCAAAATGTTAATGAATTTCCTCTGAAAAACAATATTAGTTATGTAATAAATGTCTTTCATGGTTTCAGTTGATTTGCAGCTTGTGTAAAGTGAAAATAAACAGTCTGTCTTTTCTAAAATAAAATATCCAACTTTTTTCCTTCGAAATTTACAACTTTACCCCATAAATTCAAAATGTGTTCTTACAAATTTAACACTTTGACCTCATAGATTACCAGAGATTTTTCATGGTTAATTTCCAACTCTTTCTACTTTTTACACCTTTACCGCATAAATTCTACATTTCTTTTTTTAACTTTTTTTATCTTAACTGAACTACTTTTAGTGTGTGCGTGTGTTTTCTTAAGCCTTGTGTTTTTATGTGCATATGACAATAAATCTCTTGAATCTTAAATCTCAATGCAAACATTTATATCAATCTGTTGGATTTGATCTATTAAAGCTGCAGCTTTAACTATATCAGCATTTCTAAAAAGCACTAAAAGCAAAAATAAAACAGAAAACTTTGATATGAAGCCATCAGGAACAAACTGATTGACTTTTTCAATTAAAAAATGGCCGAAGCGACTGCTCAGTTCTCCAAAGTGCTGCTGGTGACTTTAACTAAAATGCGCCCCAGTATTGGGTGTCAGCTGTCAGTGCTTCAGTTATTAATAATCTGACGTGTTGCTGAGCCGTGTATTGATACTCGGCCCCGGCTGTCACAGCTGATGGCGCCTGTCACTGACATCACTGCTCTCATCTGTCCGTCCTTTCATCCACTTCCTCCCCAGCAGCAGTGAAAGGACTCTCTGTCCCGCCGGCTCCAGATGGAGCTCGCCGCTCGCTCTGACTCACGACCCGCCGCGGATACAGTGCGGAGCGCCACCTCCCCCGTGAGACCACCACGTGAAATATGGAGCGTGATATCAGCAAGAAGGTCACAAACACTCGACGTGTCTCCTGCTGCTGCTGTCGGAGTCTGAGCAGGTGACATTTCACCTGAGGATCCTAACACAACATGATCCTCGCTTCCTCCATCAGTGACCTGACACCTGAGCACAGGTGAGGGTGGAAAGGCTACGATGTCATGACGTCGTCAGCGCGGTCAGTGGGTGAGAGGTCGTTCAAACAGCACATTAACATTTTATCTGCTGCTTTACTTCATGTCGGAGTCAGATATTGGACGTGTTTTATCCCTTTTAGATCACCTCTGTGTTAATTTCAGGGACTTCAGCAACAATATATGCAGGACAAATTGCAAAAAAACATTTGTTTCTATATTCTTAAATGAAAATCAATCATATTTGTGCATGCTTACACTAGTACAGACCGATTTCCACCAATAATATCACAACATCCACCTAAACTAACACTCATTATTCTCACTATTTGCAGAATTTGTCCACAGAAAGACTTTAAAACACCTGACAAAGTCCTTAAAACTGCTGCTTTGCTTGCTTATTTCATATGATAGTTGAAAGCATCACCTTATGTGCAGATACATTTCAGTCTGGAACGTCTCAATTTATTTTGGATTTTCGATCAACAGGTGGAGAAACCAAAACACATCTAAATACTCCCACAAACAACCAGAGCAGCAAAACTAATTAGAGCAGGAAAACAGCAGGAGAAACACAGCGGCCGGGTCACAAACTTTACCAGATTACAGTTAAACGTCACTAAACTGTGTTTCTGAAAACATGTTACCAAAGGTGAAAAATAAGTAGTGCAAGTGTGCCGGGACGTAACAGCTCTCCCTCAGCCCGTACGACACGTTTCCACAAAAAAATCCGACCTGCGGTTTTCCTGAAACCCTGCAGACAAACAGACAAACCAAGAGGAAACACACAGGAGGTAACGAGACTAAAGAACCAGCTCTTTACTCAACACTTTCACCACACGGATGATGGACAATGGAAATAAAACCAGCACCTTGTATGAACTTTCAGATGTTTGTCGCTTTGGATAAAAAGCTTCTGATAAATGAAAGTGTAACACTGTAAATCAAACCAGTGGTGCAGCCTATAGAGGTCTATGAGAGACATTTCCCCTCTAAACTCCTCAAAAGATGCATTTTTAATAACAGTTTGAGGTCAAATTTACCGATTATTCCACAAATAAAAGACAGAAAATATACATACGTCACATCTTTCCATCTTTTCTCTCCTGACCGCTCAGAGTTACCTGGTGGCCCTTCAGAGGGGCCCGACTCTTAGGTTGGGAACCACTGAACCAAACTATCTATCTGCACCTTGACAAGCTACAAATGCTGCTCACACACTGATGCATCTGGATCAACATTATAACAACGTCATGCATCATTAGGAGAAGTGCTTCAGGTACATTTTGCAGATAATACCTGAGTATTTTTACTTTCATTTGAAATGCAGCTTATATTCCCAAACTGCTGCTTCTACTAGTTTGAGGTGCTTCAGTCTCCGATATTCCCACAGCATCATTGTTCCTGTACAGACTCTCTTCCCATCAGTATGTAATCCTTAAAGCTCATTCTTATGAGGGAAAACTAATCCTTAAGGCGCTTTTAATGGCATGTTTTCATGACTCCCACACACACACACACACACACACACACACACAGCAGCAGCTCAGTCTGAGTTGCCTTCACCTCTCACAGCTATCCTCTCATCTGAGAATGCGGCGTGGCTACTTTTGAAACCCCAGTCGAAAGGACAAAGACTTTGAGAGATTGAGGAATTTGAAATTACGCACATGTGACGCGCGTAAAAGGACGCAGACATGAGAGATTATCAGTGTGGCACGAGGAGCGCGTCAAGGCTCCAGTGTGGCCTCGGAGGACCAGAGGACGCAGGTAAAACTCACCTGCAGACACATTTCACTATTCCCCAACTCCAGCTCCACTTATTCTAAGAGCTGGCACACTTGTTGACACATTTCACAGCATCACCGAGAATAGTTCGTCTCTATATTTGGCCAAGCTGAACTAAATGGATCCAGTGAGTGTTTTCATTCCCTTAAGGTGTGAAAATGGAGGTTAAACGGAGCACAAAGCGCCACCATGTGAGCTGTTCTTACCTTAATGATGCTGCTCCGGCGAGGTGCCGCCTTCACCGCGTCCAGCAGGATGGTGTCGGCGTCCTGTCCGCCCCCGGGGAGGATGACACCGCTGCGCCGGCCGCGGGGCGCCCGAGGCGGGGGACAGTCCGGCGCTCCGTCGCTGCACAGCCCGTCTCCGTATCCATCACGCTCTGACATGTCGAGGAGGAGATGAGGAAACACCGGAGAGGAGAATTAATCAAGAGCCGAGTAAAGTTTGCCTCGGCTGCGCGTGGATGCCATTTAAAGCAGAAAAGGTTTTCCTGAAGCACGAGCAGCGGCTCTCACGCGCTGGAGCGAAGTAATGACGCTAATTTAGGTAAATAACGAGCAGACAGTGACCGTCAGGGAGCACCGAGCACCGCGCTGCCCTCCACAGTCCATCCCCGCGCCGCTCGCCGCCTCACGGCTCAAATCAGAGCATCACACGCAGGTTCAGCGTCGCCTTGGATGGAAACAGGACTGGTGCGCTCCCCGGATGCGCGCAACAAGTCTTCGCCGAGCCCAGCGCTCGCTCGCGCTCCGTGGCGGCGGGAACGCGTCAAAAACGCTTTGGGAGCTGAAGCAAGCGACGTGGAGCTGTTAGAGGGGAAATGTTTCAAAACAATCCAGGGTTTGGGCTACAAGGCGACCTGAAACCCTCGTCCTCTTCTCCCCAAAACACCGCGATGTCAAAGTGCACAACTTGCGCAGCGGTTTCTCGTCCAGCAGCGTCCGTGTGTCCGCGCGGGGCGCAGCGCTCGGACTGCCCGCGGCTGCTGTGGTCGGCTCGGCTGTACTCCACAGCAACAACAGCCGACTTTTGACGAGAATAGGGAACACAATTGACAGTCGCACCGCCCCTCTAACCCGCCGCCCCTCCCGTCATCCGCCCGCCGGGCTCCGCCCTCACGCCGCCCCGGAATCAGGAGCGACGC
>CAFUXE010000725.1:171983-189599 GCA_903364295.1 Serranus cabrilla
CAGTGGACCGTCATCGAGGTCAGTGTGTGTGTGTGTGTGTGTGTGCTGTAACGATCATGCATGACCTCATTCTGATGAAAGATGAGAAAATGATTGAAGCCATGAAGTATTTTGAGTCCAATCAAGAAATTCTTGAGGTGCCTATTTGTGTCAAGTTATTATATAAGATTGTCCCGTTTTTCTGTCTATAATCATTATTTATAGCCTGATACTGTGATTTAATGCACAATAAACACAAGTCATGCCTGTTAACGTATGATTCCTAAATGTTCCTGTATTTGTATTCTTGCCTTTATGTTCCAAATTTAATAATGATTGTTACAATAAAGAGAATTGAAGTGCATAATTGAACAGGAAGTCTTATTGTGAAGGGTCGGAACAGAAAAGAAAATACTCAACACTTTATCAGTTGGTCTGTAGATTCCTATGGTCCTCTATATCTGGTCCTCAGGGCCCCGATCCTGCATGTTGGAGATGTTTCCGTCGTCCAACACACCTGATTCAAATCAGCTCATCATGGAGCTCTGCAGCAGCCTGGTAACGACTCATTTGAATCAGGTGTGTTGGACGAGGGAAACATCTCCAACATGCAGGACAGCGGCATCTAAAATATTTAGATATGCTCCTTTTTTGTAACCAAAAACAGGAAACTTTACTTTTTCTAGGATCAAAAGTAAAAGTGAAATACTTTCTGATGTTTGAATATTATGAATATTTTATTTTAGTGTATTCATATTTACACATGGGCTCTAAATAAGTTTTCTTTTGGTTTCCGCTCAGGGCTCCAACGTGAAGACGGACTACGGCCCGCTGCTCCACACGCTGGCCGAGTTCGGCTGGCTGCTCACCTGCGTGCTGCCCACGCCCATCATCCGCCACGACAGGTAGGTAACACTCTGCACCCGTGGGAGAGTTCAGGGCGAGTCAGTCAGTCTGTAAGGTAAAAAACGTGTGTGTGTGTGTGTGTGTGCAGTGACGGAAACTTGGCCACGAAGCAGGTGGTGTTCCTGCAGCGGCCGGTCAGGAGTCAGACAGCAGGACAGCCGAGGAACCAGGTGAGAGCAGAGTTATTCATTTACACAACATTTGTCCTGAAACTTTCAATATTAAAAACACAAACTGAGGCTGGACGTCATACAGACAAACCTTCACTGTGAAGAAGACAAACACGTCTGTTTTCCTTCATGTTTGAGAAGTTTTTCCAGTCCTGTGATAAATAGTCAAAGTCACTCCCATCCCGCAAGAATCCCACAGGAATCCGGAAAACATGTGTGTAATGGAGCTCCAGCTGCAGGAAGTTATAATCAGTGAGCACCTCCTGCTGGACAGAGCGGGAACTGACACCACATGTTCAGAGTAAAAATAATAGGAAAATAAAGTAAAAAATCAACAATTATAGGTTCTTGTTAGTCTGTTTATACATTAATTTTTCTAAGAAATGTCTAAAAGTGTCTCTTACTTCCCAGAATGTATTTTATTTCCCTCTGACCACTGAGGGAAATTCTCCAGGAATTATTACAACATTATGCTGATTTTATTTCCAGTTATCTAAAGAAAATTTGGGGGTTTTAGAGCTGAAGCGAAGAAAAAAAGAAACTTTGCACGATCTAAAAAATGTAAATGCAGCTACAATCATCAGCGTCGTTCTTTTTCACTTGTCTTTGATAATAATACATTTTAAGTAAATATTAAGAAATAAAAGTGTGTGGATTTTCTTTTTATATATTTTTAATGATCATGACGAAGCCTTGTGCTGCTAAATCAGGAAACTTTGCACGATTAAAAAGCGTTTAAACATTATTCTACGGACACAGAAAACCTCTTTTTATCTTTTTTAACCCTTTCCTGCCTCGTGTCTCCGTGTCCACAGTCCCTGTCCGTCCACAGTGACGTGTCCAGCCGCTCGGTGAGCCGCTCCGTCAGCAGCCCCGCCCCCCCGGAGGAGCTGTCTCCCACCGCCGGCGGCATCGGGGGCTTCCCGGTGTTCGGAGGCGGGTACCCCAGCGCCCTGTCCCACCTGGAGGAGGGCGGCTTCGAGCAGGAGGAGGGGAAAGCCGAGGTCACCTGCATGTGAGGACGCGGACGCCACGCTGACGGACACTGAAGTAAACACGTCCGCAGACCTTTAAGACTTTAAGGAGAAGAACTCGGCACTTTGGAAATGTTTTAATGAAGCCATAATGAGAATGAGGTGTTATTTACATCTACGTCCAAACTTTTATAGAGATTTCAACACTACAAAACAGATTTCTGCACATTTTGGAGCAAATACTGGAGGTGAAATGAGGGAAGTGATCCTCTCCGCTCACAGACGGAGCAGGACGTGAATATTTATCAGGGAGCTTGTCACAGGTTTCCTGTGTGTTGGTACTGATTGTTGCCTGAAATAGGACAGAAACAGTTTCTGCAGCTCGGTGCTACAAGTCTCCTCTCACTGTCGTAAACTGGAGACGGCTTATTTTTAACATTTCACATCAGCGACGACGTTCACATGCACAAAATATTTTCATTTCTTTGCACCTGTTCAGGAGAAGATAACGAGCACATTCACTCTAATGATTTAACACTTCAGAGTTTAATGTTTTCTTTTCTGCACAAACAGTTCAGGAGTTGGGAGTAAAATGTTCCCACTCAGCTGTTAACATGGATAATGAACATTAATATTCCTGTTTTCAGATTAATGGGATTCATTTCGAAGTTAACAGGGACAGACTTGTTCTTGTCCTCTTACATTCCTTCACCAAAAACCGTCTAATATCACTCATCTTTCATTAAGTTGGTGTTCTTATTTTCTTTCTTCTGGGCGTGCACACTGCACAAATAATGCTCCTAAACCCTGAATAATATCAGTTTATCTACGTCTAAATCTGAAGATTTTACATTTTGAAAAAGGCTAAAATGACACGTTTAGAATCTGAATCTGAGTGTGAATGTAAACGCAGTCGGTGGTGAAATGTTGAATCTGACTGGTGCCATTTTAAAATCATTCTGGAAATGGTTCGTACATTTTAAAGTATTATTTAATGTTTTATCATTATCATATACAGGTATTTTATTTAATCAAACTGCTGCTTCACAGCTTCCATGGTACTACGCCTGCTTCTCTGTGCTGGATTTAGTTCTTCAGAAACTGTTTTTTAAAGGTGAAATCCAGCCGAGTTTTACTGTGTGCAGAAGATTCAGACGTCCATCTCAACCAGTAAAAGACTAAAATAGGATTAAAAACTACAATGGGAAAAAGATCCAGGAAGTCACTATAATGACAAGGTTTCTCACAATAATGACTTAGTATCAAAATAATGAAACTTCCTAAAAAAATAATGACTTAATATCAAAGTAATAAGAAACTTTCTCAAAATGGTGAGAAACTCTTCATCAATAATGATCTAGTGTCTCAAAAATAATGAAACTTTATCAAAATAATAACCTAGTGTCCCAAAATGAGACTCGAAATAATGAAATATGAGAGAAATGAGAAATGTTCTCATATTTACCTACTTCTGCAAAAGGACTTTTATCATTTCATCTGGCTAACTCGTTACTTTTTGAACATTTCTCATAATGAATTACAGGATTTTTTTCATTACTACACTGGTGAGAAAATTTAGTTTGATCAATCAAACATGAATCTCTGACCCGCCTGTCAGCAGCCGAGGTGCATTGTGGGTAATGTAGGCGTAACGTATTTAGACAGAAAGAAGAACGTGTGGAATAAAAAGACTTTTATACTTTTCTATAAGCCGGCCCACTCCGAGTCTGATTGTTAAATCAGTGGAGTCGTCTTAACGCTCTGAAAGGGAAGTTTTCTTTTGGTTTGAAAGGAAAAATGCTTGTAAATATCTTAGATGTTAGTATTCATTGTGCAAATCTGGCTTCCAGCTAATTGTGATGCATGTTACTGTGGTTAGGAAAAAAGGGACCAAACGCACCGAGAGTTTAGGTTTAGTTTCTCCAGTGACGTTCACACCGCCCACGTTTTTAATCATACATGTTTTAAATGTATTTTCTCCATGAACCTCCCCATGTCAGGGTTTACTAAATGTCAGTATTAATGCTCCAGCCTTTCCTGTTTTTGGAGAGTTGTACATTTTGCTTCCTTTTTTATTTGTATTAAACACTTATTTCCCATGGTTTCAGACTCATGTTGCATCTTCTGCAAAGAACATTATGTATTAAAAATATTAATATTGACAGCAAAGATATTCTAAATATATTGTCAAATTAATCTAAAATCCAAACTATCCCTTCACACAAGAAATGCTAAATAAAGATTAAAAACAAACGTCCACACCACCACCTGAATAATAGGTCTTTTTTATTAACAGACATCATGAAAATGTCGACAGTAACAAAATTTTTTAGTCCATTTAAAAAAAAAAAGTGGGTTTGGATTGACAAGACTCCTCCCACAAAATAACTTAATGAGGGGGAGGGTAAAAGAAGGAGGTTGTGCTCCGATACAGAAACGTAGCCGATATTTCATCCTTTCCTTGACTTTATTCATTTATTTACTTGTCAAATATTTAGTAAAAACCGGCTTTCAGCAGCGCGGTCTCCATATAGTTTCTATCACGGCAAGGAAAAGGGGGAATATCGGGCACATTTTACACAGTATTAAAACGGGGGCATGTCACAAAGCAGGATCAGAGTTAGCCAACAAGCCTTCCTAAAATCCTCCAAACGTCTTTTCAGAGGCCGAAGAGAAAGAATATCTGACTGCTAGTACACGTACAAAGCTAGAGATTAAAGTTTGTCTTTGTTCACTACCACACAAGCCACACACCTACATTTGTGTTTTAATAGCATTATTATTAAAGTCAGCAGGCTAATTTAAGTGATCCATTTCATGGGACAACCCCCCCGGAAAAAAAACCCAACAGGCAACACAAGCGAATAGAGAGAACAGAAGCAGACACAAAAAGTGAAGCACCATCAGAAAACATGACAGTGAATAAAGAGAGGGGGGGGAGGGGTTATATACAGAGGGGGGGAGGCTGTCAGTGTGTGCCTTTGTCAACATCACCATGATTACATTTTTGCAAATCCAGCTGCTTAAAGAAGATTAAAGGAAAAAAGAGGGTTTCCCCGTAGCGGAGTAGTGTGGAGCAGGGCTGATCTGAATCAACAGAGAGTGTAAAGAGGATAGAAAACGTCATCTTGTCCTGCAGGCATGGCTGAACTCTGCTCCCGCGCTTCCCTAACCCTTACTTCCTTTGAGATAGACACAGGTGACGAGGGTGGAGGGACATGGACAGTGTTACTAGACAGGAGCCTTAATACACTGTAGTGTGTGTTTGTATATATATATTTATATATGTGTGTGTGTGTGTGTGTGGTGTATGCAGGGTGTGTGTGTTTTACATGTGTCTCCCTTTATGGCAGCAGCAGCTTGTGTGTTCAGGCCTCGCTCTCTCCGGCCGATGAGGTGTTCTGCACTTCCTCCTCCAGGATGGGCACGATCAGGTTGTCCTTGGACATCAGGTTGTACTTCATGACGAAGCGCGTGAACCGGTGACACAGGAACGTTTCATTCTGTACACAGGAACAAGGACAAAGACGTCAAATATAAACCTGCGTCGTGAATCTAAGGAAGGCCGAAAAGAAAGGAACGTAAAGGTTGTATCTTAACCCTCTGAACCCCTAACCCACCAGAGGATTTGAAAAGTTTTCTTTTTTAAAAACTCCCAAAATCACAAAAAGAAACTGTAAAAACAGGCGTTATCATCAGAGTTCTAACTTGAACAGATCACCGGTTACAAACATTTCCGTTATAAAAAGTGACCAAAATGAAGCTTAAAATATTAGTATTCGTGTCAGAGGCTCTTTCCAGTGAGACCTACCTCATACTTGTCAAATATCTGGCGGTGATGGAAGTAGGCATGAGAGAATATCCTATAGATGCGGCGACAGACGGAGCCCAGTTTGGCCACTGATGACTCCTTGATGCTCACCCTGCAAAGACAGATCAGATGATAAGAGATGCAGCGACTTACTGGTCGATACGCGCCTTGTTGGAGAGATAACAGTCACTGATGGTGATGTTTATCCGTTTTAAAAGCAGTGCTGCTGCAGCTGCTGATTTGCAGAAAAGGCCACAATTGATTCTTTTCATTCAAGTATACTTTTATTATACTGCAGGTTTCAGGATGTGACTGACCTGCTGGGGAAGTATTTGTTGCTATTGAGAAGACAGGCAGCTCCGTCCAGCGTGTGCCTGGTGTAATCAATGGCAGGGCACTGTGGATGAGCACAAAACACACATTAAAACCGAAGGCAGAGAAAAATGTGTCGTGCTGAGGGATTAATGCATAGAGGGATGTTGGAAGCCGCAGTCTTGACTCACCTCTTTGGGTGTCTTGTGGGCAGCACATAAAAAGATCCACTGCTCTGTGGCTGTCATCTGGGTGCAGGTGTCTGGATGGCACTCACTCTGAAGGAGGAAGCACAGGCAAAATGTTACAAACATACGTTTCTCATTGGGTACACAACTAAAGCAGATATATAACAGGTTTATGCACGGGATTATCAGGATAATCATGTGCCTTCAACTCTTTAAATGGCACTAAAACAAACTGTCCGTCTTCACATTATCCAAGGAACTCATTTTCATTGCAGTTCTACAGGTGGGCACCTTATCTTTCTGTCTCCTGGCACCTGTAGCCATGGTTACAAGATTAATCTGGATTGAGGATTTTGGAACGACTAGAAAGATTCAGGCAAATAAATCAGTAAATCCACAACGATCAACATCTACATCTCATTTTTAGATATTGTAACGCAAACAAATGCATGTTCCACCTTTACTTCTTCCAGTAATCTAACAGCAGGTTTATCTATTATTTATAAACGGGTAAACTACGATTCAAATCTTTGCTTATCGTACTTTAAGACAAATTCTTTTAATCTGAGCATCCTTAAATCAGTAATTGTGGACAGAAAAGGTTGTATTTGGTAAGTGAGATGACTTACCTGCAGTTTTACAGCTAGTCCGTTGAGCTCCAGGCAGAACTGCCTACAAAAACAGACAGAACAAGAGCACAGTTAGAGTGGAAAAAATTAGCACAAGCTGCCTTAAAAAACAGGTGTTAATCCAATTTTGTGATCACATTTAAATAAGACTGAACTAATAGGAAGGGTAACATGTTAGCTGAAGGATATGAGTGTCTATATTGCACTTCACTCTACTTTACTACTAATGAGCTTGACGGCTAAAAACATTCATACATTGATATTCTGATTTTCTAATGCTAGTTTGTGGATACTGGGGTTAAACTTTTCCAACGTACCTGAGGTGTTCGTACTTCCACACCCCCTCATCCTGTCCCTCTGGAGGCTCCAGGATTTTGTCGATATTGGAGCAATCTGATCTAATGTTCTGCTGAATGTACTGAAACACAACAAACACACTTTATTAAAAATCCTCACTCACCCACAGCAACATGATTACAGATTACTACAGCAACTTTTATCTGTGCAGAGATCCTAGCAAGGCTTGAATCTGAAAGATGAGGACAAAATCCACAGTCCTCAAGATCTAAAGATCAACTGAAACTACTACGAGTCTTCAGCAGTAAGTTATTACTATGACGTACCCCTAAATTTTAGCGTTTGAGCTGAGAGGCTAGCTGGTGCTTCACAGACACAGAGATATGCACACACATGCAGTAAAAAAATAAAATGGGAAACATTTAACAAATACAATGCTATAATTTTTCAACAATCCTGTCTTTGACTCCGGGTAGAAGTGTGATTTTTCATGTGATCTAAAAAGGTCAATAAAAAATTGTACTGTTAGATCTTTGCACAAAGTGGTTCAGTGCCAGGTTTCATATCTGTAGACCATTCAGAGCAAATATGGCATTTACTCCTTATCATATAGACTTTGGACACAAATAATCGCCAAACAAGTACTACATGAGTACTTATACTACTTTAAATAGCATGTTTATCATTTTGAATGCAGGACTTTTTCTTGTAAGAGTATATCTACATTGTACAGTTTCTTTTACAAGAGTATGAGACCAGAGTACTTCTTCCAAAGACAATACATACAATAAATGCATTTTTCAGTGTTTGACTATAGGAAAAAAGTGTGATTTTTCACATGATCTAAAAATGTCAATAACAAATTGTACTGTTAGATCTTTGCACAAGGTGTGTACGTAAATCTGCCACCATCACTTTTTCTTCTAATATGAGTATTTCTACAATTTGGTACTCCTACTTTTAGGCAAGTAAAATATCTGAATACTTATTCCACCAATGCCAGAAGGGTCACACACACACACACACACACACAACATGTCAACACACCTGTTGGACAGCCAGGGTGCTGTCCATCTCCTCGAATGATTCATCCGGCCAGTTGTAGAAATCCTAAACATGGAGGGAGGATAATTTTAGCCGTCACCCAAAGCTAACAATGTAGCATAAACAATGCTAACTACATTTCTGTCATCTGACGTTAATAACTAACGTCATAACACCACATATGACAAATGACATATGGCGTCTAGGAGGCTAATACTAGCTAGCTGAAGTTTGAAGTTTGGTTAGAGGCAAAGCTCTGCTGTGAGAATATATTATTATCAAAGCTAGCCGTTTGTTTTTATAGATTATAACACAGCTACGAAGCTAACTTAACGCTAGCTAGTTAGCTGGATAACGTCAACCGGGGTGCGACTGCTTCCTGCAATGCAAACAGACACTTAGCATTAATGCTAGGTGATAAGTTAGCCACATTTAAAGGTTATTGCGTGAACTTAATTCACCATGTTCACAAAAGTACAATTCAAGCAACAATGAATATAACAAAGAAAATCAAAATGTAAAGTCAATCCCTATCAAAGTAAACGTTACTCCGGGAACTAGACGGGATCAACGGCTAACGATAGCTAGCTGGCCATTTCCAGGTCAGGCCCCTTCCTATATGCAGTCTGCGACCTCAGTTTTCGACAAAAGACGTGAAGTTAAACAATACGGCTCAGAGGAGACAGTGTCTCAGAGTCTTGGGGAGTTATCTGCGGGAATGCTGGAGTGCTCCTGCGGGGTAAAAACGCACCTTTGCCTTGGTTCCAGGCCGATTCCTCCTGAGAACTGCAGTACCCTCCGCCATGACCATCTCGACAGAATACCCGGATGTTCGTCAGCCGCTGTGTTGTAGGTTGTAGCGGCGGAGTAGGACAGGAACTGTAAATAAATAAATAAATAAATATATCGGTAGGTAGTTATATAAATAGGCAATATTAAATAAATATATAATAATGTGAAATTAAATTTTAATAATGAAATTATTGGATATGAGCACAAACAAAATAAATCAGATGAACGCCCAAAAAGTTAATAAAATAAAATAAAAGGATATGAACACTAATAAAAAAAAAATAATGCTATATCAACACTAAATAAATAGATCGTTTGCGAAATAATTACATTATATTAAATACATATATAATATTGCTTATCACAATTAAAAATAAATTATAGGTTAATAAATATGAACACCAAAATAATAAAATATATAATAATAATAATAACTAGAAAAGCACTAGGAGAGCGCAGACCTCCGCCAAGGTAGCTCAGTCCCCCAATAAATTGATAATTTTCTAAGTAAACAAATAAGATATCAACACTACAGAAATAAATAAATACATACGTACATAGATTATTGTTATTGTGCTATGTTCTGTTTTTCTTGTCTTCATAATGCCACTGAATACATCATACAGTAGGCTTTTGTACGTTAATAAATAAATAAAAAGCATCAGAATATAACAAACAAAGGGTTAAATGTGTTTATAGCTCCCAGATGAAGGGAGGGACTCTTCCTTCTTCTCCAAACTGCGCAACAACAACAGCACAAGAGGACAGATTTAGTTTTAATGTTTCTTCTACACTAAAGACACAAACAGGTGAGTCTTTTTCATGTGTTTGATCCAGTTTGGAAACAAACCTACAGGTGATATCCTTCACTCACAGCCAGTCCGTTTACAGGCTCGGCTGTATTTTGTGCTGTAAGGCTACGAGAGTGAATCCAAACTCCGTGATTATGACTGTTAGTGGATTCATTTCATGCACGAACTCACCGCAGGGAAGGCGGAAGTTTTATCAGGAGAGAAATGTGCGTGAAAGGCAGCTATTAAAAGACAAAATACGATTTAATGGGCTGCAGAAGCAGCAGCAGTAAGAGAGGCGACAAAAAACTGGGGTTCAGTTTTATGACTCCGGATTTAATAAGTGAAGCCAATGCGGAAGTTCCTTTAACATGTGTTCCTTCTAACGTCCAGCAGGGGGCGACGTCACTGGCTGCATAAAGGAGTCAGTCTGTATGAAAGTCAGTAGGAGTTGGACTTGATTTGTGACCTCAATAAACATTCTTAGAATAACTTTATGGTCTCAATCGTTAGTTCAAAGTCCTCTTCAATACAGCTTGATGTTTATTTAGTAAATTATGACCCTATTTAGATTCAAACAGACAAAAAACTTTACTTTACTTTTGTAACCAATGTCTAAAATATGGGTCCAGCAAGTCTGACTTTTCAAGGCAAAAATGTCATCCATGAACAAAACTATGAAAATGCTTGAAAAGGTAATTAAAGAGGACAAAAGCACCTTGATTCAATCACTTATATTGTTTTTTTTTGATAATTTATATTCACTGATATTTATGTTAATGTATTAACGTTGTAGACATTTAGATGTGTAGATATTTTCCTGTAGACTTAAAGAGATGCCTGTAAATCAGTGGATACATTTATTGTGCTTAAAAAAAAGTTGTTTTTCCATCACAATTTGAATCACATTGTGTCCACTAACATTAGTAAAGTCTAACAGAGCTGTAAGTTTAAATCTTTATCTGTTAGCTGCTGTTCTGCTGAGATCTGCAGCCTAAATGAAGCATCTCTAAGCTGTCCTGTTTCTGTCTGTGTCCAGGAGCGAGCAGGATGTCTGTGACCATGAAGAAGGCTGACGGGGTCTCTGTGCTCACCGTGACCTCTGACCCCAAAAGTGTGTGTCCTCCTGTTTGCCAGCTCCTGAAAGGCCTCTGCTACAGCCCGGCAGGCTGCTCCGTGTCCCAGCAGCTGCGGAGGCTGCAGGGCTCCTCTCAGTCTCTGCTGGGGGTCAGTCAGTCCGTCCTCCTGCTCCTCTCAGTGTCACCTGTGCAGGTGTGTGTTGCTGACGCGTGTTTCGTCCTCTGCAGGCTCTGCACATCACGGTCGGGCTGCTGAACGTCACGCTGGGAGCGATCCTCTTCAGCATCCACGGCGTCTCGCCGCTGCAGGAATCCTGGTTTCCCTTTTGGTTGGCAGGAGTGGTGAGTAAGAACTTTCTGCAAATTAACCTTCCACCGTTAGTTAGTGGTCCTTAAAACACGGGACGTAGGAGGTTTTAAGGGCTTCACAGTTTGGGAAATGTTTCATTTTAATTGTAAGGTTAGAAATATATATTTACTTATACTCCTTGTGTGATGCTTGTTTTTTTTTTCATTGTTATTTTTTAATGTATGTTTTTAATACATTCTTAATTTAATATTTTAATCTATTTTTTTATGTAAAAAATATTTTTGAAAATATATTCTGAATATACAATTTTTTTAATCTTTTGATAGTTTTCTTTCTATACGTTTTGATCTAATTTTTTAAACATTCTTAATTTCCTATTTATTTATTTTTATTGTTTTCTTCTGATTTTTTATCTCGATTTGATACATTCTTAATTTACAATTTATTTACACTTTAATGCATTAGTATTGTCTAAATAGTGCTAAATATTGTCGTACTGGACATCTTAAACGATTTCTTTTTTAATTACTTAAATAAGTTCTGGGTTGCTTTGTCGTGTTTGGTTGTAAGAATAAAAGTTTAAAGCCGGGGGGTGCTTAACCCCGGACCTCAAGGGGCCTCAACACACCTGATTCAAATGAGTCGTTACCCGGCCTGAGCAGAGCTCCATGATGAGCTGATTTGAATCAGGTGTGTTGGACGAGAGAAACATCTCCAACATGCAGGATCGGATCGGGGCTCCCCTGCTTTAAACAATCTGTTTTTGTCCTTTTTCTAGTTTATGTTGTGCGGCATCGTTTGCATTTTGTCAGAGAAGTTCCCCACGCCATGTCTGGTGAGTAATTCAGCGTTATAACATTAAAATGATGTTAAAGTGAGTGAATCTCTCATTCTTGGTTTAGTTCATGTTTTAAACATTATGATATGAGTTTATGAAGTCCATCTCCAAGCTGAATTATGTCTTCTATATAAGTGCATTTTAAATGTACTTCCTGGTATTTTTGTGTTTGATTTCAGGTCATCATCAACGTGATCCTGAGCTCAGCAGGAGTTCTTTTTGCCGTTGCAGCCGTCGTCCTGTACGTCGTGAATGCGCTGAACCTCAGCATGACGTGGATCTGTCGGGATGCGAGCGACTTCAGCTACGGGGAGACGACTCCGACGCCGTCTCCCCGCGAGAAGTTCATCGCTGAGCGATGCAGGATCGGAGAGGAAGTGACTCTGGTGAGGAAATGTCGTCTCAGCTGCCAGAATGCTTTCAGTTCAGTTCACAGCCACCAGACTCCATTGATTAAAACAGTGATTTTACCTCACAGGACACAGGAGTTGCTTCATCGGTTTGTTTGTATTATATGATTTCTGTGTTTAAAAGTGTTCGTTCAGGTTCATTTTTATGTTTTGATCTTTATTATTGAGATTAAAACACCATATTATACTGAAAATCAATCATTTTTTAAAGAGTATAATCAAATTCAAGCACATTACTGAACTTTGCACGAGCCCTGTATGCTCTTTAACAGCCACCAGACTCCATCGACAAAAGTAGTAATTTAACCTTGCAGAACACAGAAGTTGCTGGTTAACTGTTTATTTGTGTTATTGTGTGACTTTGGTGAATCCAATCCAGCCATTTAAAGCACAAAGTCACACAATAACACTAACTAACAGATTGAGGCTGCAGTAGACCAGCAACTCCTCTATGTTCTGTGGGGTAAAATTGCTGTTTTTGTTAATGGAGTCTGGTGGCTGTGAAAAGAGCATCTGTTTTGAAAGTTTGTTTTTAAGGTCACATAATGCTTGAATTTGAATATATTTGCTGACAGAGGTTTGATTTTCAGTATGATCTGCTGTTTTCTTTGAAATAATAATGATCAAAACATAGAAATTAAACTGAACTAACACTTCAGAAATCACAAACTAACAAATGAGGCAACAGTCGGTAAAATGACTGTTTTTTCAGTGGAGTCTGGCGTCTTTAAAATAATAGATTACAGTTCACTTCACCTTAAATTAATAGTTTTCTTGTATTTTGACATGAATCATAATTATAAGATGAGGTGTTGATTTCTTTTCCCCTCCATAGTAATCAGTGGCAGCGCTAAATAAAAGTAATTTATAAATACAAAATAAAAGAAGTCCCATTTAAAGGAAGTGGGTCAGGAAGCAACAGATTGTTTGTTTAATGTTTAAAGTTAACCTTCCTGTCTGTGTCAGATGCTGATGAGAGCCGTGAACATCGTGGCGATCATCGTGGCGTTTGTGGCGTTCTGCCTCTCCGTCAGCTCGGCCGCGTTGGGGATCAAAGCTCTGAGACGGCGAGAGGACGGAGACGACGAGGTGAGTTTAAAAATCACATCTGATCAGTTAAAGATGTTCTACCTCCATCCAAATGTTTCTAATACAATCTTAATTTCATAATTTTATCTGTTTGTTTTATGTTTTATTGTTTTGTTTTTTAAATATGTTCCTGATTTTTATCTTTTCCTTATAATTAATATTTTTGTCTTTTTTAAAAGTACAATCTTATTTTACTATTTTTTAAATATTTTTTTCTGATTGTTGTTCTTTTTAATTCATTCTTGATTTGCAGTTTTTCTCTATATCTTCTGATTATTTTTGAAATCTTTTTCTAATATGTTCCTAATTTACAATTTTAATCTTTTTTATCTGTTCCTTATATTTTTGTCTTTGTCGTTTTAAATGCAATCTAAATTTATTATTTTTATCTATATTTGTATCCTACCTCTTATTATTTTTCAGCGTAATTTTTTTTCATAATTGGTTGAAATAATTCCGGTTATATCTGCATCAAAATAAAGAGGAAATGGAAGAATAAAGCAACAATATTTTTTCTTGAGTACAGTTTTTAAATCTATTATTCCACCTCTGCTCACTAATTACATTATTTTTCTCTTTCAGAAGCTCATTGATCCTGAACACTGAACCGCTGCTGCAGGACGGATGGATGAATGAAAATCTGTGTCCGCTGCATGTACATCCTCTGGCCAGCAGAGGGCGCTGTGGGATAAAGTCTGCATCTCTGATTGCCTTGTTTTATTCTGTTTTTATGTGTTTTCTGTTTGTTCTGGTAAAGTCGCAGACTGACCTCTTGGACTTTTTCCTGCATGGTTGCCTAAAAATATGTGCACTTATATTTTGTAATAATCTGCTCTAAACTCTAAATGCTGCTGTCCTTTACTCACTACGAAGGACAGTCTCATTTTATTATATCATGTAATTTTAATAATAGTAAATTATTATAAAATGTTGCAGATGAACTTCCTGCGTATCGACCAACTGACTTTCTATGTTTTTTGTGCAGAAATTTTACTTTGTAAAGTAACTAAAGCTCTTTAATATTTGTAGTGGAGCAGAAAGTGCAATTTCACCCCTGAGACGTAGAAAATAGGACAAATAGAAATACTTTATTAAAGTACAAATATGTAAAACTTGTTTGTAGTTCTGATGGGTTTTATTTTGCAAGATGAGATCATGTTAAACAATAAACTGACAAAAGAAAATGTTTATATTCTGCTGTGTTTTATGAAACTCAGAATTCAATCAGTTTAGTAACAAGTTTTACTTTTTATCCGCAAATAAGAACGATGTTTATAAAGAAAATTGATTAAAAAGGTAATTACTGAAAGTTAATTGTTAGTTATGAGTAAAAGATTTACCTCAGTGAAAGTGGAAGATAATGTATCCAAGATCCAGCCGTCTTTACCTGTGATTTATAGCTTGTATTTTATGCATCTCTTCTTTATTTTACTTCTAAGTTCATTAGTTGACAGTAATTCTGTGCTTTAATATAATTAAATTAGGTTCCTGCTTGTTTTATTTCTCTCCCTGAAATAAAACGTGCAGCTGATTCAATCAGCTCGTTATCTTGATTGTTGGAGCATGAACGTCATCTTCTGCTCCATGTGATTTATTCTTGTAAAACGTAACTAAACGAGGTTTTTTTTAACCTTGTTGAGTCTCCAAAATCCAGCTGAACCCTGAATGCCTCATACTTTATAAGAAAGACACAGCTGAGCTCTGATTGGACGAACCAGCTGTTCTTTCGTATCTTTCTGACCTGCGGCGCCTCTAGATCACCCAAACATAATCTCTGACTAAGATGCTGCTCGTGTCAAGATCTCACTCGGTTGCGTGCAATGTGAATTATTGTTTTGATTATTGTGCATTCTGAGATCCTGCTTGAACTCCGTAAAAAGCTTTTCTGCTGCTCTCTTCTTCCAATCAATGAACTGGGGATTTCTAACACATCTTAGTTTATTTTACTTCATCTTTAATTATTTCCATCCTCGTGCTGCAGCAAAAACTGAAATTTCTCCTACAGGAATTAAGATTTATGTCACTTTTGATTCTTTAGTTGACAGTTTATTTTCACTGAAACACATTTTTTCACTTCCTGCATTCAGATTGTGAAGAAATTTGCATTTATGGTTTAATTTTAAGTTTGACTTTAGCTTTTAATTTTCTATTTTCATGACTCTTTAATGACTTATTTAAATAATGTTTTACACCTTGAGTTGCTTTGTTGCAGAAATGTGCAATGTGAAGGAGATATGCTGTGTTTATGTTGCAGTAAAATCTGAAATTTAATTTGTTCTTGCACGAGTCAAAAGCTGCAGGAAAGCTTGCAAATTAACCCTGAATTTAAAAGTATTTAACCACAAGTTGACTAAATATATAAACTTCCGACTATTTTCAGAAACAGTTTGAAATCAAGAGACTAAAAACATTTTATTACACCTTTATTATTGTAACCAAATGTGATTAGAATTATTTACAATTTCAAAAACATAGAAAAAAAAGGAAAACAGACATGAAGCAGGCGACTTAATTTCTTCTCTCGGGGTGAAGACGACGACACGATCTACAGAAACTAAACGAGGGTTCAATCGACGTATTTCCCGAGGATGTCTCCATCACGGAACAAGAAATAATCCTGCAGGACAGAAGAAGAGAACGAGGTGAATAAAAGGAGAGAAAGGAGGGGACAGGTGTGATGGAGCTGAGAGGAGGCGGAGCTGCACCTTGTCGTCCAGGTTGACTTTGGTTCCTCCGTACTCCGGCAGCAGCACCTTCTCTCCAACCTTCACACTGAGCGGCAGCAGGTTCCCTTTCTGCAAAAACACGACACAGGACGTCACACAGGAGCTAAAATAACAACTGTAAGCAGCAGATCAATCATGCAGAAATAGAAATAAAAAGACAGGAAAACACCACAAAAACAAAACCACTTCAACAAACATCTACAGCCGAGAACACGAGTAGCAAAACTAGGTTAAATAAATTAATCCAACGTCTTAATTCTCTAGAATTAATCCAAATTCTGCACTAGAATTAATGTATTTATTGCACTACATTTAATGCATTTATTGCACAAAAGTGAATGCAACTACTGCACGAGAATAAAAGCTATTCCTGCACTAAAATATGGTATTATTGCCCTAGAATAAACGTATTATTGCTTTAGTATTAATGCAATTACTCCACTCCATAAAAATGTAATTATTGCCCTATTCTGCCTGTGATTATCGGCCCTGGGAGAGAAGCTGCAGCATGTCACTGTGTGTTTTGGCGCATACAGGTGACATCTCACCTGGTTGACTGAGCCGGGTCCGACTGCCACCACGGTGGCCTGCAGCACTTTGCCCTGAGCCTTCTCCGGCAGCATGATGCCGCCCTTCGTTACCGTCTCTGCGGTCAAACGCTCCACCAGCACGCGGTCGAACAGCGGCAGGAACTTTCTGAAGGCCTGAACGTGAACACAGAGAGGAAACGCTTATAAATATAACAAATAACTTAAACACAAGAACTCACCAACACCAGCAGGGGGCGCCGCGGAGCCAAAGCTGCTGCACAAACTCAGACATCACAGACTTTATATTTATACATACTGGAAAAAAGGATCTCAGTATCACTTGATGCAGCAAGTTTAATGACAGTGAAAAAACTAATAAAAAGATATTTTGTAATTTTATTAAGTTCGTCTTTGTTATTTAGTTTTTTAAAATTTCAAGATTTCAATAAATAAAATTGTAAAAACTGTAAAAAGAAAAGAAAAACCTCATGAGTTAGTTAATATGTTTCAAAACACAAAAATCTTCGGGGTAAAGTTCTGAATGTTTAACCAGCAGTTAGTGGCTGAAATGTTGAGAGAGAAAGAAAGAAAGAGGGGGAAGGTAAGAGGAGGAGGAGGGTTAATCAAAGACGGCGTCTGAACTAGAACAGAGCTGATCCTCCACAGAGGAAACCTCTGTAAACTATCACAAACTCAGTTAATGAAAGTCAGCTTCTCCGCGTTACGGCAGCAGCTGCTAAC
>CAFUXE010000725.1:190170-216868 GCA_903364295.1 Serranus cabrilla
TTGTTTAATAAATAAAAGGACATTTTTCAAAAAGGACTACTTTAATTTATTTCAGGGGAGTTTTATTTTCTTAAGCGAGTAAATAAATAAATAAATATGCGATTATCTATAAAAGTCCCTTGAAATAAATACATTTGGAATTATGAAACAAAAAGATTTTTAAATATTTATTGAACTATATTGACTCATTCATTTATGTTTATTTACATGTATTTACTAATTAACTTTTTAATTATTCATTTATTTCAGGATTTATTAGTCAATCTATGCCGGAAATGTCCTCATATTATTTATTCTACTACTACTACAACTAATATTTTTATTCTTATACATTACTATTATTTCTGGACATTTTTTTTGCACATCTGAATTGATGCTTTCCTGCATTTTATCGCCTCAGTACCTGCAGGGAAAAAACATTTTAATCTAAACTGACCTACAGACTGCATGGACAGATCGTGAGGTCACAGTCCACGCAACGGAAGCCGGAAATGGTTCAAACAAGCATGCATTTAAAAGTTTTCACCCTCCAAGGACATGCAGGAAAAAAGACAGGTGAATATGATCGACAGGTAATAAAAAAAACCGTTTGAAGAGGAAACAATGCACAAAAAGTGCTGGTTTGTGTGCATCCAGAGACATCTCATACATCCACATGTGTCTGCAGAGATGAATGAATGAGTGTCAGGACTCATTTATCTGCACAAGAGCCCAAATATAAATAATAATATAATACAAAACCTATCAATTAATACTGATTACACGAGAGAGCAGATGTTTGTGCGCTAAAGGTGAATTTAAAGCTGCTTCTGCACGTTTAATGTCAATACTCGTGTGTCTTCTGCTCTGAGCTTTTTATAATATGTGATAAAGATAAATATATTAAATATAAACAGGTTTGTGTTAAGCTGATGTCCCCCTCTCTCTCAGCTTCTCATGTGACCTTGTGAATGGATGTTAAAGGTAGCTAACACAACATTAGCTCGCTGCTAACGATAACCCACACGTAGCCTCTTTATCGGTTATTTTATTAATTATATATGTGTAGTAAGTAATTATAAATGTCGGCAGCTCTTTATAGTGAAAGTATCTTACCATGTCTGGACGTGTGAGCGGTCTGAGGGTCGACGTGAAGCTGCTGCACCCCGGTTTTCTGCCTCTGACACACTGAAGGGAATCTCTCCACGTGAAATGTCCTGCGCATGCGCAATGCCTGACCCGAACTTGGCAGAAGATTCTTCAGCTTCCAGAAAATTCTATAACACCTACCGACATAAACAAAGCACGTTCACACTCCTAAGAGCTGTTTCATGACACTCGCGTGTGTTTTAAAACTGTATTTGTGGTCTTTTCTGTCTCATTTGTGGATTTAAAGTCGGAGCAACATTGCACAATCTCAACTTTGACCTTAATTTTTTTCCTCCAATGGCACACGGGAAATTTCTAGAATCGCCGGCCCCGGAACGAGCATGAACATTCACTCTGAATTACAAAATCTTAGAGAAAAACAAAAAAATAACTCCGACCTTACGTAATAGATAAAAAATAATTATGTCCAGTTGAATAATAACATTAAAAATTATATAAAATAAAGTGAAAAAAGAATTTAGCTCTTTTATATTTAAATAAAATGACTTAAAAATACTTCAAATCCTGAATTTAAAATGTTGTTTAAGTAAAATTAGAAACAGGATAATGTTATAAATTGATTAAAAGTATTAAATGAAGTAAAATGTTACCTGTTATATAATTCGATTATTATTAGGCTACTCGTGTATTAATGTAAAATAATAATAACAATAACAACAACAATAATAATCATAATCATAATAATCATAATAATAATATATGACATAATGTAAATATCAATAAATTACATTCACTTATTATAAGTCATTATTATTATTAGCATTATTTTGTATGACCTGTTTAAACAGTTCATTAAAAAAGTAAAACATTTAAAAAGGGATTTTTGATTTGTATATTTGCACATACTAATATATTATTGGGCCAGGATAATAAAGTACTTTATTACATATTTGTTTTGTCTTATTTTTCTATCATAGTTTAAAGTTTAAAAATGAAGAAATAACGAAGAAGAGTGTAAAATCTTCCATGTGAGGCGCAGTAAAGCTGTTACCTAAAGCGGTGCTGCTGTTATTCATGGTCCGGGGCGCGCCGGTAAATAACCCGGATGTGATAGGCCATGTGCAGTCCCGTCTCTGGAGCTGGATCTCAGCACACGGTTTGTCCTTTTACCTACTCACGGTCCATCATCCAGACCTGCAGACCTGCAGCTCGTGTCCGCCACAGACTCTTTACCTGTCAGGTGAGTCCCCACACCTTTAATAACAGTTTGTACACGGATGTAGTGAATGTTACGGGCTGTTGGGTGTTTAAATCGCTGTTTTTTCAGTGCAGACTCTGCTGTAGCTCAGAGTAGCTGTAATTACTCCCCGCTAACAGGTTTTTATTCTCAACTGCAAGGACACACAGGCTGCAGTGTGTCTGCAGACTTTATATAACTGACGTGTTTATTTCAAACCGGATATTTAGAGTAATTTCATCAGGGAAGTCTCGTGTCTGACGTGATGAAACGTGAAATCCTCCGTCAGGCTGAACAGCTCCAGTCAGCTGCAGGAAGAGATTTCTGCTCTAAAACACGTTATTTAATCTGTCAGTGTGGCGGTCAGGCTGGATGAATGGGCAGCTGGGGGGACTGGGGGGACTGGTGGAGGAGGTGCTGGTGTTGGTGCTGGGGAGTTCCGCACATGCTGGTTTAGCATTTGACCTTGTGACGCACGACCTGAAGAGCACACGTGGTTTCAGGGGGGCGGCCAGGAACTGGTTTTGGGGGACTACATTTCATAATCCAGTCTGAAAGAAAATACAGGAATGTTTCGTAATTCATGTTTGACATCTTGTACAAAGATTGCATCATTTTCTAAAATCTGAGAAAAAAATCCTACAAATATATATTCTGTCAAAATCTGATTATCATTTTTTTATAAAGTGTACTTTTACAAGCATGAAGGGTTCTCTCT
This sequence comes from Serranus cabrilla, assembly GCA_903364295.1. Taxonomy (NCBI): domain Eukaryota; kingdom Metazoa; phylum Chordata; class Actinopteri; order Perciformes; family Serranidae; genus Serranus; species Serranus cabrilla. The sequence continues at coordinate 193,215 of CAFUXE010000725.1, forward strand.
TTAACAAGTAACCTAATTAATTAAGATTATTTAACATTAATTAGATTTTGCATACATGTTATTACATTACAAGCAAGATTTAGCGATGAAGAACTGAGTAAACAAGAATTTAAAGATAAATTGGCTAAACAAACATCAGTACTGTCTGTTGAGGATCCGTCCATATTTGACCTTTTAAATAATAAATAAAATATAATAAAATAAAAAGCTTTATGCCACAGTGCACCACAATATATCAACCAAATATTATTTTTTACCTTTTTATTTGCTTAATCTTTTGTTTTTACACTGTATGTGATTGTCAAAATGAATTTAGTTACTTTTAACTAAAGTTTGTGAATGCAGGACTTTTACTTGAGTGTTTTTACAGTTTATTAGTACTTTTACTTTAAAGGGTCTGAGAACTGAAGTCAGTGCTGACAGTTTGTCCCGAGGTGATTTGGGTTGTTTAACGCCTTAATATTTACAAACTGGGTTTCTAAACAACAGAACAATTTGCACAATAAATCAAACCGTTTTTAGATATTGATCAAGCACAAACACCGATCATTGTCTTTCATCCAGCTTTACAAATGAGCTGGTTTTAAATTGGAGTATAGTATAGTATTTGGACAATTAGTTTAACACAAAAAATCTTCAGGAAGATGGCCCCAAAAATGAGAAGTTGTGATGTTTATTTCCTCCTATTTGTCATTAAATAAAAATATATATACATATAAAAAAATAAATTAGACCCGGGAATCTCCCCTGTGAATTAGGAAAGTATTCATTTATTTAGTGACAATTAGATAATTCTAAAAATTGTCTAACTGATAATTAATCAGTGTGCTGTTGTTAAATAATATTAATTATTAGCAAACAATATATACTGTCACGTTTTTATTTTGGTTCTAAGAGCAGATTTTTAACAGTTTGACCACAGGAGGAGGTTCATTCATTCGTTCATTCATTCATTCATTCATTCATTCATTCATTCATTGACTCGCTGGTGTCTGTTGTACCGCCGCTGACCACCAGAGGGCGCCGTTTGTCTCTGTTTGTCGCTGTTTGTCGCTGTTTGTCTCTGTGACACTCAGGTTGTCCTCATGTGACCAATGAGGAAGAAAGGACAATAATTATCCAGACGTGGTGGAAGAAATACTCTGATCTTTAATTAATTAATTTTTTATTTATAGCAGCAACACCACAGAACAGAAATACTCCTACTTATAAATAAACGTCATGCATTTAGAGTTTTTACTCAGTTTAAATACAATATATTTGCTTCAAAATATAAAATACATTTGAAAATAAATATTTAGAAAAAAAGGGATACAATACACATAAAAATTAAATGTAATATTTAAATAAATAACAGAATTATTACAAAGGTCAAATAAATAAAGAAGTAATTGAAACACTTTTAATGTACTTAGTTACTGACTCATTTATTTAGGAGTACTTGGCTCCACATTTATTATTATTATTATTTTTTCAAATTGAAAGATTTATTTATTTATAACTTTCCGTCTCCTCGCCACACAGAGATGTTCCGTCTACCAGCCGTCATGAAGCAGGTGAGGCCCGTGTGCCGGGCGCTCGCTCCTCACCTCACACGCTCCTACGCCAAGGACGTGAAGTTCGGCGCTGACGCGCGCGCCCTCATGCTGCAGGGCGTGGACCTGCTGGCCGACGCCGTGGCCGTCACCATGGGACCAAAGGTTCGTACTCAGGCTTCACTGCCGCTCGGGTTATTAATCAGTTTGATGATGGCGTGCACGGCTCACCGCTTCCTGTCTCCCCGCAGGGTCGCACCGTCATCATCGAGCAGAGCTGGGGCAGCCCCAAGGTCACCAAGGACGGCGTGACGGTCGCCAAGAGCATCGACCTGAAGGACAAGTACAAGAACATCGGCGCCAAGCTGGTGCAGGACGTGGCCAACAACACCAACGAGGAGGCGGGCGACGGCACCACCACCGCCACCGTGCTGGCCCGCGCCATCGCCAAGGAGGGCTTCGACAGCATCAGCAAGGGCGCCAACCCCGTGGAGATCCGCCGCGGCGTCATGATGGCCGTGGAGACGGTCATCAACGAGCTGAAGAGTCTCTCCAAACCAGTGACCACGCCCGAGGAGATCGCTCAGGTAACACGCAGAGACAATAATATTCACACTTCACACTTGTTATTGAAGCTGTCAAAAATCAAAATTTCCAATTTAATCAGTGACTATTTTTCTTCATTTGAAAATAATAGAGACATATATAAGTGATGATTAAATATATTTAATATAAATAAGTATAAAAAATAAAGTAAAAAAATACTTTTGAAAATGAATATATACATTTAAAAATAGATTGTAAAGAAATCTCGATTTATAAAAATAAGAATTACAATTCACATTAATAAATAAAAAAGAAAATTGAATAGAAAAGTCAGTAAATTCATGGAAAAGTAAATTAAGAAGATAAATAAAACAGAAAAATAAATGTTTGTCTATCAATTTATTCATGCATTTTTATATAATTTTGGTCCATTTTATGGCATTTAAATTGATCAAATAATTTATCATAATATTAAAAATTAAATATTCATAGTGTTTAAGTGAACTACGGTGATACTTCAAGTACTTAAGCTGATAATGTTTTTTCAGCTTCGTAACATCCTGAATTCATAACAAAATGTTTTCTAATAACGTGTTTTCTTGTTTTCAGGTTGCTACGATCTCGGCCAACGGAGACGTGGAGGTCGGCACTCTGATCTCCGACGCCATGAAGAAGGTCGGACGCAAAGGCGTCATCACGGTGAAGGTCGGTGTCACGGAGACGAGTTCAACGTGACGAGAATTCACATTTCAGTTTGACTAACGAATGTTTTCCATGTCAGGACGGGAAAACGCTGCACGACGAGCTGGAGCTGATCGAGGGGATGAAGTTCGACCGCGGCTACATCTCTCCGTACTTCATCAACACCGCCAAAGGTAACGCCGCCGCCGCCGCCATCGCTCCTCCTTTAACCTCCGTCTGCCTGTTTAAAAGCTGCTGACGCTGAACGTGTCGCCTCCCGTCTGCAGGTCAGAAGTGTGAGTTCCAGGACGCCTACCTGCTGCTGAGCGAGAAGAAGATCTCCAGCGTGCAGAGCATCGTCCCGGCGCTGGAGATCGCCAACCAGCACCGCAAACCGCTGGTCATCATCGCAGAGGACGTGGACGGAGAGGCGCTCAGCACGCTCGTCCTCAACAGGTCAGCGCTGAAATAATAAATAACAGAGAGATAAAATAATAAACTAGAGATACGGGAAAAACTAACTAACCAGGAGGGAAATATTAAATATTGTGAAGCAGATAAATCATGAAAAAGCCAACATGTCCGATATTTTAAACGATAATAAAAGCTTCATAATATGATATTCCTTTTCCAAGGAATCCTGAAATAAATACATTTTGCATTCTGAGGGGAAAAAAGCTCCTGAAATAAAATAAAAATAAAAATGAATGTGGAATTAAATAAAATGATTTACTTTGTTTTTTATTAATTCATTAAATTAAAAGTATTTAAGTCTGAGCTCTATTAAAATATAAATAATTGAATCTTGGCGTGTTCCCTGTGGACGTTCAGGCTGAAGGTCGGCCTGCAGGTCGTCGCCTGTAAAGCTCCAGGATTCGGAGACAACAGGAAGAACCAGCTGAGGGACATGGCCGTCGCCACGGGAGGCACCGTGAGTCTCTCACCGCTTATTCATATTTACAGCCGCTTTCAGAGGGAAATATTGTGCTTTTTACACGAGTTTGCACATTTAATAATAAAAAATATATTAGAAATTATAGATGAAACAGGAATTCACAAGCAGGAAACTGCATCACAACGCACCACCTCACTTTAACTTTAACTCAACCTGTATACTGATATATATATATTTATACTGTTTAACTTAACCTATGTACTGATGACTGATGATGATGAGGAATCTGACACCGTTGGTTTCCTCCTCAGGTGTTCGGGGACGAGGCCGTGGGTTTGGCGTTGGAGGACATCCAGGCTCACGACTTTGGGAAGATCGGCGAGGTGCAGATCACCAAAGACGACACTCTGCTGCTGAAGGGCGGCGGGAACCCGGCGGAGCTGGAGAAGCGCGCGGCGGAGATCGTGGAGATGCTGGAGCACACGACCAGCGACTACGAGAAGGAGAAACTCAACGAGCGGCTCGCCAAGCTGTCGGACGGCGTCGCCGTGCTGAAGGTACGAGTCAGACCGAAGGAAACGGCGTTTAAACTGAGAGTGTGAACACGGCTAACCTGCTCTGCTTCTCCTCTCAGATCGGAGGGACGAGCGACGTGGAGGTGAACGAGAAGAAGGACCGCGTGACGGACGCTCTGAACGCCACGCGGGCCGCCGTGGAGGAGGGCATCGTGCCGGGCGGCGGCTGCGCACTGCTGCGCTGCATCCCGTCGCTGGACGCCATCAAAACCGTCAACAACGACCAGAAACTCGGTGAGAGAACGTTTTAAAACAGGAATCCAACGAAATGTGATCATTCTCTCTCTTAGTTTCACAGTTTTCATGTCAGAAATACGATAAATTTAATGTTCAAACTAACTGAAAATAGACTTTCAGTTCTGAATTTGATGCTTTTTGTTTTTATTTACATTTTGCATTTTGCTCAAACTATTTTCCTGAGCACTTTATCATCCTTTCCTTATCAGAAAGCACGTTTTTAAGCCTTATAAAAGGCTTTTACATTCTTTTTTTCAAGTAATTTATGAATGTATGAGAATCCGCTGTCTGTTTTTATGACTCACTGCTAATTGTAACGTCACTGGAAGAAATGCAGTCAGTAAAATGTCCTCATGTGATTTCAGAGCATTTTGTACCATTAAACCCTCAGATAACTTCAGAGACGTCAGCTGATGAATGTTATTAACTTTTTATAAACATACGTTCATGCGCGTGAGTCTTAAACTGGAAAAAGAAATAAATTAGATGAAAAAGGAAGAGTGAGTTGTGGAATAAAGTAACATGTCCTGTTGCTCTACCAGGTGTGGAGATCATCAGACGGGCGCTGCGTATTCCCGCCATGACCATCGCCAAGAACGCCGGCGTGGAGGGTTCGCTGGTGGTGGAGAAGATCCTGCAGGGCGGCGCCGAGCTCGGCTACGACGCCATGCTGGGCGAGTACGTGGACATGGTGGAGAAGGGCATCATCGACCCCACCAAGGTACACACACACACACACACACACACAGCACACTGAGGGGCAAACTGTGTTTCTTACTGGTTTGCTGCGTCGTTCTCTTCAGGTTTTAACGTGTTCGTTCAGTAAAGCTGCACAAACTAATAACCAACCGAGGCTGCAGATCCTCAGGTCTCTGAGGTAAAATTGTGGTGAAAATTCAGCCTCTCTCACACACGCTCTACATCCAGGAACGTTTCTGTCTTGGAGTTTGAAGTTGGCTTCATATTTTGAAAAAAGGAGCTCGTTTTGTTTGTGTAAAAGCTAAATGAACTCTCAGATATCACGTCATCTGCAGAGCGTTGTGTTGGTTCTCATGAAGCTTCTTTCATCACACAAACGATCCTCTATAAATTATATTTTAAACTGTTTAAAATACGACTGCATTCCGTTTCCTTTAACATTTGACAAACTCTGTTTGCACTGACGGTGAGAAAACACCAGAGTTCAGGGGACTTTTCATAGTTTTTGTAGAAGCAGAAATCAAACACTGCCAGATGACAGAAAATCTACACATGCACCTCAGTCCATATGACAAGTGTTTGGGAGTTTTCCTTCAGTGTTAGAGGATCTGATTTTATTAGAGAATAACCTAGTTTAGCTCTTATCAAGAAACTGAGGAAGATTTTCCGCGTTTGAAAAGAAGCTGAGCAAAAGATTTTTTAAATCTGTATTCTGATTAAATCCAGCACAAGAACTTTGGTTCAGTTTTTTCCACAGTTTTCTTCAAAAAAGTTAGAATTAGTCCAGAGAAACCAAACGGAGCGCGAGGCCAAGAACGATTAATAACGGGCTCTCTTACTGTTTTATAGACTCTCTGTGTATTGATTTCATGTAAAGAGACAGAGAATAATCCCCGTGTGCAGACTGCAGCTGTGCAGTGATTTGCTCTGACGCTCCTCCTCCTCCTCCTCCTCCTCCTCCTGCAGGTGGTGCGGACGGCTCTGCTGGACGCCGCAGGAGTCGCCTCCCTGCTGTCCACCGCCGAGGCCGTCGTCACGGAGATCCCCAAGGAGGAGAAGGAGATGCCGGGCGGCATGGGAGGAATGGGAGGCATGGGAGGCATGGGGGGGATGGGAGGCGGCATGGGCTTCTAAACCGCTCGGCCCGACCGCCGCACAGACTAAAGCAGGCAGAGGGGGGAGGAGGGGGAGGAGGGGGGAGGGACACTACACCCGCCTCCACAGAACTCTGCCCGGAAACTAAAAACTGACGAAGGAGCTGCTGCTCCTCCTCCTCCTCCTCCTCCTCCCACTTCTTCTCTTCGTCCGGAGTTTCTGCAGGACTCGAACACTCGACAGGAAGATTTCTTAGATTGAATCTCTGTGAAGTGATTAAAAACATGTAAATGTTACTGCAAGAAGAGCAGAGAAAAGAGGCGATCGTTTCCTTGTTTCTGTCGTAGTGTTTTTGTTAATTCTTGTTTTTTTATATATATATGAATGTTTTGTTTCCCCCCCAAGCTAATAATATGTTAAAATCTGTCATTTGATTTAATTAAACTAATTTTCTTAAAGGAGTTTTGAGCATTTTTCTGTGACTTTGTCTCTGTAAAGTGACGAGTGCCTAAAAAAGCGTTTAAATAATGTTTACGGAGAAGTGAGCGGCTCGTTTCCTGCGGAGCGTCGGGACGTTTGTGCAGCGTTCAGCTGTCGGCTGTAAACGTGAAGCGCCGCGGCGTCCGTCTGTTTCTCCTCCTGCTTCACTACGTCACATTAAACACGGCAGGCAGCAGATCAGCAACTTGTTTTGTACGATGTAGACGTGATTCATGGTGATTTTTCTTTCTTTTTTTTATTTAATAAATTCAATTGTTCAGACGTGTTGCTTACTGGATTCTTTTAACTATGTTTTTACTCTGTTTCAGGTCAGTTAATTCATTCTTCTCACATGAATTATCTGAGATTTAAAGTTTTAGTGTCTGAAACAGAAGCTCAGATGATAAAATATCTTAATTTAATCCTAAATAACTTCATCGGAGCAGTTTGACCCGTTTTCATTTAAAGAAATGGTGGAAAGTAACTAAGTACATTAACTCAACTGCTGTATTTAAAAAAATAAAATAAGAAATTAGATATTAACTGCGATAAAAAAAACTGTATTTAAATATTATTTTCCACTTTGTGAGTTAAATCCTTGAACCAACTTCAGTCCTGAAAAACAACCAAATATTCATTTATTTTCAGTATTTCACTCCTTTAAATATTTATTTATTTATTTTTAAACTTTGATTTGATGCATTTTAATTTTGTGTGTAAATACGATTATTTTACTGGTTGCATTTCTTTATTTAGATGCTGTTTAATGGCCATTGGATCCAAAATGTTATTTAAATTTATTCTAGTTTAATATTTTTTTAAATTATAAAAATAATCCAAAGCTCATAGAAGTAGTTTACTTCACTAAAGGATCTGAATTGTTCTTTAACTGCTGCTCACACGTCATGTAAGAGGTGTTTCAGTGATCCGTGTTTCCTTGACCTGAATGTAAACATTTGGTTCAGCGGTGCAGGTCAAAGGTCGCAGGACGGCCTTCAGATTAAAAGTCGTGACATTTCCAAAGCGTGTGACTGACGGTTCGGGTGCCGCTCACATGACGGCGTTATTTCTGTCTCTCTGCCCGGCCGTGACCCCGTCAGGGTGAAACACACATAACCAATAAATAAACAAACAGGAGCCAGTTTGTTGAAAAAATAGGTTTATAAATCATGCAGTCGCTACATCTTTCTGAAGTCATTCAACACAAACGTCCCCGTCAGAGAAACACACACTCCCACTGTCTCTACAAACTCAATATTTACACTTAGACTAAGTAATAAATATGTTAAATGAGTATAATGTTTCAAAATAAAAGATAAATATGCTGCCAGTGAAAGCAGGAGGCACTCTGTGAGTCTGACACGACTTATTCTACTCTTTCATTTGATCTCATTAAACTTTTTACTGAATGATTCCACAATAAGTAAAGTGTCTCTGAGGAGCTTTGAAAAGTGCTTCATCAGCGTAGATTAGCAGAACGTTTCACCGCTTAGCATTTAAAAACAACACCTGTATACAGCTGACACTGCACTTTGCTGCAGAATTTAGCTTGAAAATAGAGAAATTCACCAACGTTTATGTGCACGTCCGGTCAGAGCTGATTCATTGAAGCAATAAATTCCTCAAGTGAAACTAAGATTGATAAGAAGCTGCAAAATCACTTGCATCTGTTTTTCATGTCTCAGCTCCACCTTCGCAAGATACAAGACTAAAATGTGAGGAGAGCAATATTTAGCTGTTTTTTGCCCCTTTTTTTTAAATAATTGTTAGTATTTTTTTGTATAATATTGCTTGTTTCTCTATATTTTTACTGGGAAATCCTCGTTCACTCAGTTATCGACGACTTCCTTCCTTAAACTGTCGAACCGTCTCTGGACTAAACAAATCCTGCACAGACCTTCAACTACTTTCCTTCTTTTTACTGAGTAGATTCATTGTAATCTTCTTGCTCCTGTGTTTGTTTCCATGTCTGAAATGTGCATCTGCTGCCTTAAATAATAACTTTACCCTGATGAAATAAATCATCTCTGCATTGTTTGTTTACATCCTGCAGACGAGTATTTATAACCACGTGGTGCTTCGGCTTCCTTTATCCCTCCGATCGCATTTAAAGAGAAACTAAACCCTCAACTAAAAGACTTTAGAGCCTCGACCCTGGAAATGAGAAGAAATGCCCCTTGAAGAAACCTGCAAACTGCAGTAGCCACATTTCCACCAGCAGAGGGCGGCTGCAGTGCATATTTATAACTCAATGTGCAGAATTTAAACATTTTACTGCAGTAAAATATCCAGATTTGGACCTGAACTAGACTTCTATAAACCCATAGATTTAGATTTGTTTTAGTTATTCTCTGGATACTTAGACAAAGACTGTTAACATCTGCAGGTGTGCAGGTTTCTCATTCATTTATTGCTCCAACTGACCATCGAAACTTATCGGACATCCACGTAAATGTTTGTGAATCTTCCCTTTAACGTTTACGTCCAGCATCGCTCCCTTAATAATGACGAGAGAATCTTATATGTAACATGAAGAAGAAAGAAAACACAGTCCCCTAACAAAGCAAAATAAAGTTATAAAGCACCTTTGTGAGGTGATATTCCTGATGGATTACAGTACGTTCAGTACGTCTCTCTGCAGCCGCTGCCTCCGACCCTTAATACTCTCACTAAATACAGTCACGTGGTGAGAAACATGTCATGTTCTTTGTGCCCTTCAAGTCATCACAGAAAGTATCTGGACCCTGGTGTTATGAAGCATCACTCTCTACGTCTTAAAAAACAAGAGATTCATGAGTTTCCTGCACTGCTTCAACCCGACAGCTGCCATTATAAGTTGTTTCTGTCATTTTAAAGCACAAGATGCCAAATATTCTTTGATTCCAGCTTGTAAATGTGATGATTTCCTCTTTTCTTTGTCACTCATGATGGTTAATTTAAAATCTATCAAAAAAAGAATTTTTTAACGCTCTTTTAACAATCCCAAACAGAGCAAAATTAGGTTTGCACAATTAAAAGAAAATATCTAATTGCGATTATTTGACTGACATTTCAATATTGCACAGAATAATTATCGTCATACTTCTTATTGTCATTTTGAATCATTATACTATATTGCACCTTCCTGCAAATTACACATTGCACTGATCCGTATTGTGGTTTCAATCAAACTGAAATAACGTGCTCATCCCTTTTCTCAGTGGCCCTCCACGAGTCACTCGCTCTCACTGCCTGATAATCCTGCTGACTCACAGCACAAGTGGGTCAGCGGTCAGAGGAAGTGAGCAGCAGATCTGTGAGATTAAAGCTGGACCTGGACAGACTGACCCGAGACGAGCTATTAACTGTCACACACGTGGAGCTGCTGAAGTCACACAGAACACAAAGCTTCTCTGCACCAGTCAAACTCATCTTATAATCCATCTGAAAAATGTGTATTTCTGGAATGCACTCCTGCAAGGAGCTTCACTCGATTTAGTTTGTAACATCCAGAAGCATCATGGATGAATTACGTCTCTTTGTAGAGGGATTTTCAACATTGTTGGACCCTCAAATGACAAAAAAAAAAGACGCATAACAACCACAAACGTGTCCAAAAACAGGGCTGCACCTAATGATCCTTTTTTTAGTGATTTATCCAAAAAGTATTTCTTTGCTCAGTTGATTCATCTAATAATCAAATCGACTTGTTTCCATCCATCTGTTAATCAAATCGACAACGATAATGACGAGAAGTCAGTGAAAAATGACAACGAATGCAAAAATTGGGTGTAACTTACAATTATTTCTTAGGTGAAATATGCAGCAAGTATTTTTTCAATCAGTGAATGAATCTATTAATCAAACTAGCTGTTAAAACCTTTTAACTCCAACGACTAACGTCAAAGCCTACAGAGTGACCATAAAAAGCCTTAAAATGACTGTAAAGAAAAGCAAAATGACCAAAAAAACACTTGAAATGACAACAACTAAGAGAGCCTCCGAACACAACAGCTAACGAAGGAAAAGCTCTTTTTAAACTGTGATTGTATCCTGTGATTCATCATCATTTCTACACTCTGGGATCAGTTTTAGTTTGTAAAGTCCTAAAGCAGCTTCAGATTAATGTGTTTGAGTCGGTTGGAGCAGTGCAGGAAGCTCTGATGTTTGCAGATGTGACTCGTTCTGTAACGTGTGGTGTAACTCGAGGTTCCCACCAGGCACAGATTGTTCTGATAACATGTTTTTTAGCACCGAGGTGAAAAGGAAGCTGGTGGATCCACATCAGCTATAAAAACATGAGATGGGAATAAAGTTGGTCGTGATGTGAGAAAGGCACGGCAGTTTTCAGTTAGAACACTTCTTCCTGTCTACACTCCTCCTATCGTTTCTTTGTCTCTGACTTTGTTTGTTTGTTTGTTTGTGTTGGAGCGGCGCTACGTGTGGTGAACCTCGTGGAACATGAGCTCCCGGGGGATGGCCGTCTCCGTGCCGTACACTTTGGCGGTGCGGCGCTCGAACGCAGACACCATCTGCTTCACCACCTCGTCGAAGAAGACGTGAGCGAGCTGCGAGTGGAGCAGCGAGCGGAACTCGAAGGAGATCTGAGGAGGAGAGGGACAGTTAGCTCCGCACAGGTAAAACCCCAATGTGTCCGCATGTCTGAGCTCCTCACAGAGAAATCCACAGTGCAGGTTCGAGGATATCCAGGGAGTCCAGGGCTGAAACGCCAAACCGTCTCCAGGTGGTTGAAGAGTTTAGCCTCGGAACAGGACGCCTGGAAAACAAACAAAACACACGTTCATGGGAATCTGTTTGCTGCAGAGAATCAGAGACAAACTTCATGAACTTCTTCAGCTGTTATAACATTTTAAAACCACGGTGGGTCAATTATTTCAACTTCAAAAACACCAAATATTTACAGCTGAATGTGGGGGAAATGTGTGTAAAATTAGACACAAGACATTTTACATTTCAGCCGTAGAGGACTTGGAGTCTTACAGACCAACAAAAGTAGGAGAAACTAGCTCTTGAACTAACTTTGCTGTTTAAAGAAACGTGTGTTTGTTCTCTTTATGTTGATTTCTGTCGTTCTAACTGTGTTTTTCTGTCTGAGTTGTTCCTGATTGTGCTGATTCCACAGAGCTGCAGGACTCAGAGATTCATACACATTTTATATGTTGCAGAGAAACAAAAGGACACAGAGAGGAAGAAGCTTGTTGGAGTTCGGAGGCTAACAGAGTTTGGTGACTATGAAGGTGGCTTGCTGTCAGTGCCTCACCTTGACCATGTGGGGGCGCACTGACGTGACCAGCGAGGTGTAGCTCTCCATCACAGGCGGGAAGCCCACAGCCAGTTTGGCCTTGCAGAACCCGGCTCGCTTGAACACCACCTCCGACTTCTTGCACCACGGGACGAAGAGCCGGTAGTTTTCCACGCCGGCCACCACCTCGTACATCTCCTGCATGGAAAACCTGCAGAGAGGAGGAGAAGAAGAAGAACGAGCATTAAGCTGCCGGAGTGTCTGCACGCCAGGAGGCGGGTGAAGGTCAGCTGCTGTGATGTAATATTAAACACCAAACAAAGCCGGCGCGTACAGGACTCATGACCCAGTTAGGTCTGAAGTGGGTCGATGAGGAGCAGAGAGACAGAGAGGCAGAAAGAGATTAAAAATAAGTAAAATAAAGTCAAGAGGCCGTGCATGAGCTGCACACCACTGTTATATAACTGTCCAGCGGAGGGAAAGTAGCTGCAGCCGCCTGCGTCTATTTATACAGCCGGCTTTAGTGATTACGACCTCTCCGTGGAACACAGGAGGACATTTAATACGTCACACACGACACACACGTAGCGCCTCAGATAGGACGACCGGCTGGAAAACTTCTGATTCATGAGGGCGGCGACTGTTCAACCACTTAACACTGAATATACGTAATCAGGGCTGTAAATACCAACAGCTTAATACCCATAAAATGTGCAAGAAGCTTATAGATTAAAAGACATAAAAGAATAATAATCCATTGATTGACTGGAAGTTTTTGGAAGCCATCCAACCGGAACGGCAGGCAGACAAAAGAGTTCATTTTCAACCCGATAAATAACTTTGGATTTGGAATTTGAGTGTCGATTTCAATGCATGTTAGTTGTTAACTTTTATATAATGAGTTGTTCTGTAGGATCATGTTTAATGCACGGTGCATGCAAAGTGTTGCACATTACGGCTGCATTTAAAATATTGTTTGGTCACTGAAAAACGTGGTTCTTACAATATTTGGGGGCGAGGGGGCAATGTTTGACCTTATGAGTTAAACTGGGCTCAATGTTGAGAGTTTATCAATTGTTTTCTTGCTTTTAGACAAGTTGATCTGTCTAAGTTTGATTGGAAACATGCCTAATTTATACTCCAACTACTGCAACAATTTCCCTTAAATAAGATTCTTATCAACATGTTTAACAAGAGAGTTTCTGTCTGTGAAGCATAATGAAGCTGTGCTCTTTGAAACGCTGAGGGCAGAATACTACAGTGAATGTGATTTAATTAAGAAGTCATTCCCTTCCTGCCTCACATGAGCGGTGACTCACCCAATGATGCGTCTCTCCGAGTACTCCTTCCTCTTGGAGAAAGTGTCAGCCAGGTTGAAGAATGTGCGCGCGGGCAACACGATGCCACGCCCGGGCATGGCGGCACCCAGCAGCGGCGGCACACGAGTCATCAGGATCCCACATGACGACAAGTACCTGAGGACAAAACAAACAGAATCACTCACACTGGGGCGAACAAGGCAGGTCAACCAGGACCAGAGCTCCAGAAAACAGGGCAGGGTGGAAAAGTCTCAGTGTTCATCTTCATGGTTTATTTGTTTGTCTGGCCTTAGATTAAAACGTGTGGCTGAAAACTCTCTTGACGGTAGAGAACAGCCGCCACCACTCGCCAAATGCAAATAAAATGATTTATTATAGTATTTCACTGAGCCAAAGCCAGGAAAGGCATGACAACTGTTTTCATTCATGCATTGCACATATTCATGATTTTTTTCCCATTTAAAATAAGTGCACTGCAGAGACAATTAACAATATTAAGAAATATTAAAAATATTTGTTATACTTTTTAATTGTTGTAATTTTTCATCAGATGCAAAAGCAACAACAAAACGTCACTGTTCTAGATTTTATTTTTGTTTTTTATATTTTTATTTTAAATATATGATGGTATGGTTATTTGGCTAAAGATTTGTCTGTCTACTTATTGCATGGCTTTAGGTGATCTCTCTGTTGCTGCACAATTGATAAGCTTGACTTCAACAATATGCAAATGATCGTATCCTTTTTGGCTTTTGCACCTATAAAAAACAAGCAAAAACCCTGTAAAGACCGCAAAATGACTTTTGCACCCTGACCTGTAATACCTGTCAATTAAAAATAAAAGCAACAAGCTGCAACCTCTATTCCACTTCCCAGAGGTCACTTTCCATGGAAAGCCTGCCAAGCATTTGTCTTCCATATTAATTATAACGGGTCACAGATGACAGGAAATCAAATGGAACAAAGGTCGAAGGACTCAGACCTTAAACATACAGACTAACCAGCTGAGCTTGCTCAACCCTGTTTGTGTGCATGTAATGTCTACATACATGTACTTTCTGTTTGGCCTGGGGGGCCTCAACCGACAGAATGAGGTCAGGTAACTAACTTTCTGACATACTGAGAACTAAAATCAATATTCAGTTCGAGAGTTAAAACTTCTAAAATGACATGATTTTAAGTCTGTTTAAGTTTAATGTAATATAGGTTCCAATTTGAAACCACATTTTTATGAGCCTTTTAAGATCTTGGTGGATTAAACTTCTTCAACACTCATTTTTAATGTTACTAACCACTGACACTTCATGTACTCATGGACAGTGCGCTGCGCCACAATGAATACAAAATCAACATACAATGTATATTGAGTGTTATTTGTGGCCTTAAAGAAAGGTTTTTTGCAGGAGTTCCTGTTGTACAATCATAAGAGAAACACTGACTGATTATCAGGGATCAATGGGATCACAGCAAAGCCCTGAGTCAGATCCTCCGTGACACCATGAATGAGAGCACTCTAATACTCCTGGATGGCTAATTACCGGCTCCTAACCTTCACCAAAGCAACGAACATATAACTTGTGATGTGACCGATCAGCACTGAGGCGAACTGTGTGTCAGACACTTAGATTTGTTCATTGTGCCTGGCTGTCACCCACAGCACCTGTGGCACCCTGTTGCACAATGTCCCTGGCACCGCTGTGTGGGCACATGTTTAGATTTAACCAACCTTTATGTCACCACTTCATGTGATGCGACACTATCAATGTCATCACCATTAACGGATTCAACCCATGAAACATATTCGGAGCTCCCCGTGGCGTGCTGCTTGGGATTCCTGCTCCATGACCAGCCTGCGGTTCTTTTCAAACAGAGCCCATTCACTACTACCTGACATGTGATACGGCTGACACATGGCACTGACCTCAAACTGCCAAGTGCGTGCAACTGTACGGCTGCAGATATGGAGAAATTCAGACTTCAGAGCCAAGAAGTAAGCTACTGTGCTCATTAAGCCCCCCAATAGTTGCAGAAAGGCAGTTTGCACACTGAATATTGTCTGGTAGCTCTCTTTTCAAGTATCAAGGTGAAGCAATAGAACATTTTAATTTGGGGCTGTGCAAACAAACTCCTTTTCCTGGAAAACACTTCTAAGTAATTCTCCACCTTCCAGGACATTGTGCTAAAGGCAAACTTCCTCAAACATAAAGTGACTGCAGTGGTCTTATCCGTCTAACATCTGTCAGTCTGCAAAAAACCTTTCCTGTGTGGGATTTTAAACCCCACAAAAATGCAAGTACAGAGACATTGCAGCAAATGTTACAGGTTAAAAAAAGATAATTAGAAGTTAGTTATAATAACTTTCACTCTTTGCACATTTTTGACCAACTGCATGAAAAATGCTGCTTATATGTTGACATTAGGGTAGTAATAATGAAAGTAAAAGTAAGTTTTATTGAAAGTGAAAATATGCAATGCAGAAAAAGTTCAAGAAAATGAACTTAACTCGCAATACCATTTTTGTCTGGAAGCTTCTCAATAGTGTTATACAGCTGTAATATTTTGATACCATATGTATAAAATCATATAATCCTTGTTTCATTTTCAACCCAACCCATAACAATAATAATAATAATAACACCACTGTAATATTGCTGATTACTATAAACATAATTAGTTTTTGTGAGTGTTCAGTGACTGCACACAGTGCTGATGTAGAATAATATGCTTAAATAAATATTCAAGTACTTTTTTCTACGTTTTCTATACTAACATTAGTACTGTTTCAAAATCAAAATTCTGTTCCCAGTGACAATCTTAGAAAATAACTTATAAAAGTCCAACATTTCCTCTCTGAAATGTAATAGTAGAAGTAACGTTAGAAGGGGAAGTAAAGTACAAGTACTCAGGTACAGTCAGGCTAACAAGTTAATGTACTTGTTACTGTAGACAGCTGTGTGAGTTAGCATGCTTATTAGCCTTTTAAAAAAGTGTAAATTTCTTATTAGGCGAATACATCAAACGCTATCCTTGACTATTTAAATTTGTAAATGTTGCTATTTTATGTTTACAACTCCGCAAATAGTTTTCTATTAGTATATCTTTGGTGCTAACGCTACTCCAGTTTAAGCTAACTATTTGTTATTGTTTTAGGTGTGTCTTTCCCATTACACTTCCCACTTTTAATCGAGATTTCAGAGATTAAATGTCTTACCTGACGCTGTTTCTGGTCTTTATTTCCCTGCCGGCTGTTGAAGGTAAGTGTTTAATGCACTCTGCCACTCTCCTCAGGCTCCGGCCGCCTCTCGCCATCGTCCCTTTTCTCTTCGGATTATTTTTCAGGTTGACAGGCAAGCAGCACACACAGATTAGCCCCGCCCCCAACCCCGATACGTCACTCACTCACCGAGTATCGGCCTACCATTGGATGACCCGTACCTCACTGCGCGTTTTCATTGGTCGGTTTTGTGATTCGTCAAACTGACATGACTGACGTTTGTGCTTTCGCGTGCACGAACGCGCACGCGGTGGAATGTCACGAGATGTTGGCTCATGTTTCACTGACGGACTAACACACATACACAAACACACGATACACGCACACACACACAAATTTAGGAAAACACAACATTTAACATCCCCAGATTACATTATTACATAAATTGGACAATCATTTCTTTGTATTGCTTTATTTTTTATTTATGCATTTTTTTTTATGTTTTATGAACGTTTGTCGAACTCCATTAAAACAATAGCTGCCGTGAGCTAAAATAAAAAAAATAGTAACTACAAAAAAAAATTATAATAAAAAACAATTATACAGGGTTTTTTTCATTTTGTTAATTAATCTGGTCTTCTTACTTAAAAAAATATTAATCTTATTAAAGAAGGATTAACATTCTAAATTAAAAAGATGAATCTACAAATCAATAATCAATGTAAAAACACAAACATCACATATTAACATCACATATAACATTATAAATACGTTACAGCATTTATGAAAATTAAAAACCAAAAATATGCAAAAATTTAAAATTAAAAACAGGGTTTTTTCACAAAATGTATCTACTCCTTTGACTTATTTAAAGTTTTTCAAATTAACTTTATTCAAGAATTATAATCATAATATTACAAATCAAGAATGGGAGCGTAACAATGATATATAATATACAATTAAGTGAAACCCCCACTAAAAACAAACACATACATGGGATTTTATTATTTTTTTCATATTATTTTTTTACAGAAATAATATCGCGGTAACATCCGTAAACTGACCTGAGAACAGTTGGAAGGAGACGGAAGTCAGGATTAACAGACTTCCGGTGTTAGACTCGAACAACCACCACCAAAATGGCGAAGATCGCCAAAACGCACGAAGGTAAATTATTTGCAAAAAAATCATTAAAGCGCTTCTGTTACGGTTTACTTTTCAAATGACCATGTGCTAATAGATGTTGTCGTGAATATCTCATTGTATGGGGCATATTTTAATTCATAATTTAGTTGTTTTTTGACGCGATCCGCAGCAGGCCGTGATGCGACGCAACGCGGAGGCTCAGATAATGGCGCTGGCTGCTTTAGGTTTTAGCATGCTAGTTAGCTTCCATTATCGCGCATTAGGAACCTCTTTGTTTGTGTATATATTTGCAACTTCACCAAAAGTCTTATCGACATAGCCAAATGGATATCCAACCTTGTGTTTTATTGTAAAACATCCCCATGTTAAATCACTATTGTTTAAATGCGTATATGGGTCTCATTTGGCTAACCCGATTAGCATTAGCTTCAATTAACAACACTAGTCGACCACAGAAACGTGCAGTGAAGTGTTAGTTGGCTATTTGTGTCAGTCTAACGGTTATTGACTCTATATCTTTGTAAACATTGTTTGGGGAAATATTCACAGATTTGACCTGAGCAAGAGTACTAATGCCTCACTAAAGAAATATTCATGAATAAATAAAAGGCCTGCATTTAAAACGTTAACGTTACGTAAGTAAAATAAAAGTCCTGAATGCAGACAAATGACGTCTGTGACTGTTGTACTAATATAATAATTACAGTATTAGGCTATTATAACCGAATAATGTAACTACTGAACCAGAATCTCGTTTTTAATTGCCAAGTAGGTTACAATGAATTGTATGTGATATCAAATTACATCACAATGATTAAAAGTTGCAAAACTTCACATTCATATAACATAAAAATTACTTATTTATGGTATGTTTCTTTCATTTGGTGTGACATTATGACTAAATGATAAATATATTTGGATGAAAAATGGCATAAATAATCAAACTCACTTTTGAAATGTATTGGGGAACCAGAAAAAAGTGGCATGTAAAGACTGCAGTAAATTTCATATTATGATTTTCCGTATTTTTTCATAAAGATCGGCTAACAGTGGCTATAAGCCAAAAATGAAAATCTACATTGATTACCTGATTTGTGTTATAACTCAATAAATAAAATGTTTGTACTGTGACTCTGATGTTTTATTAAAAGTTGTATTTTCCCTCCTTTTCTTGTTCCTTTCTTCATCTCCCTGCAGACATCGAGGCCCAGATCCTGGAGATCCAGGGGATGAAGGCCACCCTGCTGGAGGAAGGAGAGCAGGGGGTGGGTCTGATCTCCACCGGATTTTACGACCAGGAGATCTACGGAGGCAGCGACAGCCGCTTCGCTGGATACGTCACATCCATCGCTGCCAATGAACAAGAGGATGTAAGAGATTTTTTCCACATTTAGCAGCCAGAATAACGATTTATTCCTCTAGAACAGTTGCAGAGCGTTGGCATGTAAACTGCAACTCCTCCATCTCATATCGGTCCTGATTATATTATAATTCCATCACAATTCCACAGTTTTCTCTGGAGCTTGATTGCTCCCGTTTGTCTGTTGCATATGAGCTAGGAGAGTCTTGCCGTTTGTGGTGAGATTTGACTAGACTCTTCCTGTTTCTCTTTCTTCCCTCAGGACGATGAAGAAGATTCATCAACAAGCTTGTTGGGACAAAAGAAGCCCGGGTACCATGCACCGGTGGCCATTCTCAATGCCATTCCTCAGTCAGATGAGCAAGTACGTGTCGTTTTATTAAGTCTTTAAATATGAGGTTTTCACCTGTGTGGAATCAGGGAATTTCCTGATATTATAGGCTTGTGCCATAATTGTTCAAATACGATCCCAATATCCTTCTGTATAAACAGTGAATCGAATATATATAAAAAAAAATTGAATTTGCTTTATTCAGCGTTCTGATATGTCCTTAAAATATTTTTGAATTAGCCCATATTTAATGGTTTTGCACTTCATTTGCATATCAAACATAACATTTCAGAGAATGTAATGCATTATTGGAAATAACAAACTGTGGAAGTTTCACAGTGATATCTGATAGTTAAAAAATGCCCAAATCCACTCGTAGTGTCTCCCAGTTTCTTTTTAGTCAGTCAGCTGTTACTTTTAATTGTTCCTTGAAAAGTCCTTTATTTTCGGCTCACACTCGCTCCCCTCTCTGTTTTGCAGTACGACCCCTTTGCAGAACATCGTCCACAGAAGATCGCAGAGCGGGAAGATGAATACAAAGCCCGGCGCAGACAGATGATCATCTCGCCCGAGCGTCTCGACCCCTTTGCAGACGGTAAATTTAGCTATTTTCTGACTTCATTACACCTTCCCCATTTCCTCCCCCTCTTCACGGTTCACTTTTGTGACTTCCATGACTACCAATGGTTTCACACTCATAGTTTTGCTGTTTTTAACCCTTCGACCACAATGCGATAGCTTGCTTCCCAGACTTGATGCCTTCCCTGTGGTCAATCCTCTGTGGTCCAGGAACATTTGTGTCATTGTATGTTTCTCTTCCTGATCTATGGAAATATATGTATCACATGTCAGTGTGGGCTCAAAGTTTATCTTCTGGTTCGGAATAATACTTTCACAATCCTAATGTGCAAATAAAAGTCTGATTCTGGTGCGTGCAGTAAAGCAACGTGAACCCACTGCAGGTAACCATGCTTTTCAGGGGGAGAGGTGGTTAGGTGCTCGATGATTTAAAAAGGGTTATTCACCTAACAGACGTGGGTCGCAGATGGGTTGTGTGTGAGTCGAAGGGTTAACTATACCATGTGAGGGTCAGCATCAATTATGATGGGGAAAAAAGGGCAGATTCCTCTTGTACCACATGAGGATGTAAGGCTGAGGGTTAGATTTGGTGTATTTCACCTCCCAGTGAACTGCTACTCCATGCTGAGCTCAGTTACTGATGACCACAACCTGCTCGCTTATAGACAGCTGTAGATCCCACAGCAGGCAGTGCAGAGAAATATGCTTTGGCGTAGTCGAGTTAGGATTATCTGGGTTATATTGGGCATTTTTTAGCATAAAAGTCAGTAGTTTGTATTGTTTCTTCTGGGCTGAAATTAAAGGGATAGTTTGGAGGTATTTGTCCTGTCAGTGTGTTACTTACAGTAGGTGGCTGTTAGCATCTCCTCAGTTTGGAGAAGCAGACAGGAGTACTGAAGATAAACGATGTTCTGCTGATGATGAAGGCAGACGCTATAAAAGAAATCTGTTTGTTTATGAATATTTCCCCTGCTTTAGCTTGTCATCAGACAGCTCTGCTTAAGTTTACATGGGAGGGAATTGAAGCCACCAGACTTTGACTCAGACTTTTAGCTGATTTAGATTTTTTTTATGTATGAATGACGTTTATTGTTGCCCCTGTCCACAGCAGTACACTGTTTAGCTTCTGTGTCAGTGTTCCTGCCTGTTTCTCCAACCTTGGGGCCTGCAGACGCTTCTTACTGCAGGCAATACACTTCATCCAAACTATCCCTTTAACCAGCTGTTGGCATCCAAGGTCCTCGGGCCTCAGCAGAGGACTCGACAAGTTACTTATCAGTGGTTTATGGGGTTTAGATTATTACTCATCATGAATGTATAGTTTTTAAACTGTGCCAGTAAATGGCATTGTCAGTGCAGAAAGGTGCAGGAGCCTGAGCCAGCTAGTTATCTGTCCTTCCATTTTTATTGCATCTTCACCTCCACTGACAGTTTGAGCTGTAATGGCCTGAGAGCTTCAGGTGTTGGTCTAGGTAGGGCTTATCTGAAGCCTGCATGTAGAGAGAGCTCTGTGTACAAACGTTATTGTGTAAATATATTTTTATTTTACAACTCTCTCTGTAAAATAGAAATATGTTATCAAGAAAAAAAATGTGTACCACAATACCACAGGCCCATACTAACTGTCCTTAATTTCTCTCCTACAGCAGTACTGCTTTGCCAGTCCTGTACTGCACTCTGTTAAGGGTGCAGCAACTCATCCTGTGTAGGTTATGGGGGAACACAGAGAACTGTGCACTTTCTGTCAGTTTGGTCAGGGTCCACTGGCTGCTTGTTTGGGGGCCTGTGAGGGGAATCAGATGCAGCCCAGCTACAACAAACCTCAACCCCCCAAGTTTTTTTATATCTGGCTTATCAATTTTTCCTGCAAATTTAAGATAAAAGTTCCCATGCATTCATGAAGGGACATTACATTTCTTATCCTTATTTTATCAACTCTGTCCTGAAAAGGAAGTCAAGATCTAAATGTACCATGACTGGATAATAACCAGTCCTGTTAGACAAGTCAGCGTGGCTCTGACGGGTCATTTAGCCATATTTTGGGATAGATTTATCACTATTTTTGGATAGAAGTAGATGCTCATATTGTGGTAATGTCATTCCTAGACGTAGCCTCAATCTTGACTTCATTTTTATAAGCTAGTGTAAACAATTTGGGAATCTGTACCACATGGTCTCATAGGATTTTTCTAGTTTTCATGCCCCAAGAAGATATGTTTTTTATTTTTGAGTGCCGTTAATCAATGCAACACAGGTGGTATACTGTTGTGTGTGAGTTCAAACCCTTTTCCAAAGTGTTACTAATGGTAAAGAGAAATTTTCTAGGCTTCTTTTCTGCCGGTTGAAGTCTGACTGCAGAGGGACCCTTGGCACTGAAAGTGTACGTATTCTGAAGAGCACAGCCCAGGACCCCTGCATCAGTGATGGCTATAACTTCTTAATCCACTTTAAGAAAACACCACAACCTCAGCTCTTCTCTCTATGTATCTGCTTGTTTTTCACTAGAATGCTATGACTGTATGTAAGCAAGACAAATGTATATTTGTATGTAATTTAGTAGGAATGTTTTGTGAATCAGCTGTTTTTATTTAAAAAACAGGAACGTAAGTTAATCTGTTGGTAAAGAGAGTCAGGGTTAGCTGGCTGTGTTTGTGCTTGCTGTGTTTGTAATAACTGGGGTCCCTGGAGCGTAGACTGATGAGTGTCCTATGTTCTTGTTCGTGCTCTTTCGCGCAGGGGGCAAAACGCCGGACCCCAAGCTGCAGGTCAGGTCGTACGTGGACGTCATGTTAGAGCAGAACCTGTCCAAAGAGGAGGTGAGTGCCGACCCACAGCTCTCCTGTTAATCCTTTGTGGTTTGTCGCTGCACAGTTGTATGGTTTTCCTGACACGTGCATCTTTCCTTGCAGAGAGAGATTCGTCAGCAGCTGGCAGAGAAGGCCAAATCTGGGGACCTGAAAGCTGTCAACGGGTCTGCCGCCACACAAGCTGCCGCTAAACGAAAACGTCGCTGGGACCAGACAGCTGACCAAACCCCCTCTAACGCTACACCCAAAAAGATGTCCAGCTGGGACCAGGCGGACTCCTCTGCTGAGGTGAGACGCCCGAGGTTCAGCCTCTCACTGCTGGATGGATAACCACAGAAATACTCGGTTACTCAGTCTGTGTTGCCTTGAATTCTTGAAGAAAACCTGCATCTAAAAACAAGCAAAACTTTGCACATCTATTCAGAATATAGGTTGATAGCATTTTTTTTAAACACACGCTCTGCTTCCTGCGAACTCTTCTCGCCTGTTCGTCCGTCCGTGGTCAGATCAGGGCTAGTCGTTCGCTAGATCAACACCAACACGAGAGCCAGCAGACTGGACGCTCAGTGTCCCGTCTGTTCTCACCCTGCACCCGCTGGTTACATCTCATATCCCACTTATTACATTTTATTTAGTTACTTTTTTAAATAGTTTGTATCCAACTTCCAAAGGCTTATATTTAGATTTTAAATCGACATCCAAGTGCTGCACTGCTTTTATTTTCGGCATGTCTCTTCAATCTGTATAAATGTTTCCTTATTTCCGTCCTCTTGTAGACTCCCGGACACACCCCCGGACACACCCCGGCACACACACCCTCAAACAGCCGATGGGACGAAACCCCCGGCCGCCCTAAAGGCAGTGAGACCCCGGGCGCCACGCCGAGCACCCGCATGTGGGACCCAACTCCCAG
>CAFUXE010000725.1:230226-241189 GCA_903364295.1 Serranus cabrilla
GCCGTCGTAATAGTGTAGTCGATGATGTAATACAGGGTGCACACGACGTCGCCGAGGAACCAGCACGCCTCGATGTAGATTATTTCCACGGGCATCAGCAGGAGGCCCACCAGGAGGTCGGAGGCGGCGAGGGAGAGCAGCAGGAGGTTGGTGGGGGTGTGGAGCTGCCTGCAGAGGAGAAAACATCACTACACATGCAGGAAAAAAAGGCAGTTATCACACACACAGTACAACATTTCCAGTGTTTTCTAAGTGCCTGAAGTGAGAGATGGAGACGATGACGAGCAGGTTGAGCGTGACGGTGAGCAGAGAGATGCAGGACAGCAGCACGTAGACCAGCAGGGCCTGGGTCGGGGGCAGCGAGGGCTTCCTGCAGGAGGCGTTCAGCTGGGGGAAGCACAGCTCGGCTCCCTGCAGACGCTCCATCCTGGAGCTCTCTGGACACGACGGCGAGCCGCGCAGCTGCTTTTAAAAACATCACGCCTCCTCCACGCTGCAGCTTCCTCCGAGGCATCGCGTCAGGGGTCTCCTCTTCAGCACCTAACTTTTTAAAAAACACAGCCCAGATTCAGGAGAGGGGAAAGGATTATATTTTTTATTTTAACTGAGATCTTTTTTATCAACAGCTGGTTACACATTTAAACGTGTGCATATTCATGGATAACTTCATGTCATTTATCTATAGTGTCTATAAATTATATATTTTTGTATCTGAATCACTGGCTCATCCGCAAGTCCATCTCATATAAACTCAGGCCTCATAGTCCCTGACTCTGTCTCCTAGTCTCTCACTCTGTCTCCTAGTCCCTGACTCTGTCTCTTAGTCTCTGTCTCCTAGTCCCTGACTCTGTCTCCTAGTCTCTCACTCTGTCTCCTAGTCCCTGACTCTGTCTCCTAGTCTTTGAAAACTGTGTATGACTAGATTTAGGACCGAAGGCATGAAACAGTTTTTCAGGTTTTTCACCACCTCTGTGTCCAGGATGTTTTAGCGTGTCTAAAGTTATGTTCAATGAGGCACGTGGGCTAATTTGCATAACCCCGCCCCTAACACTATTTAGAAGGTGGCGCGCGCGGTAACAACGGTTCCCCGCTCACTCGAGTTGAGCTTGACGTTCATCGCCTGCAGTTAGCTAGCTAGCAATGTCTGGATGTCAGGATTTACCCTCATATTCGGTCACGCTTTTTTCATTTCCCAAAAACGAAGACATGAAGAAGAAGATTACTACATTACTCACATTTTTCGGAGGATAGTTTCCAAAACTTTCAACGGAGACAACTGGGATTTACTCGTAAGCCGTTGGTTCTGGTGAGTGGAGCTGAGCCACCCGTCCCCTCTCTCCGGCCTTCATCCTCCGCTACCACCAACATTAGGCTCTCCTGACAGCATCGGCACCAGCTTACCAGTAAGTGGAAGTTGCCTTATGTGCTTTTGTTCAAATCTCCCTGGTGATTTTACTGAGGGACCACCTCACCAACTGTGATAATGTTAATGCTTATGTCGATGTATTTACTTATAAAGTTTGCCGAAGCTAACGTTAGCTCAACTAGACTACGGCTCCTAAAATCCCTGTTCAGGTGCCTTTGGATTAATCCGAAAACGGCCTGTGACCTGCTGACTCCGCTTCGTTAGGTGGCGCTGTAGCCCTTTCTACAAGACGGTGGTAGAACTACTTCCGGTACACGGCTTCATAACGAACTATCTGGCGGCATACAGACAAAGATGGCGTTCGAGGAGTTAGACAGTAGTGTTGGCGTACATGTTGGGCATTTTGCAGTATTTGGAAGACTATATGAACAAACAAACAGAGTTTTTAGTTTCGGCGATACGACACGAACTGTGCCGTCGGCGATTAATATTACAAGCTATCGCTATGCTGGCGTCGGGGCTTCCTTCCACTTCCGGGTGAAATCCCCGGCGAAAATTCTCGCGCATGCGCAGGACGCGATACGATCCCGTTCACAAGACGAGACAAATCGGAGCCGCCCCTCGAGTGGGCGTGGCTTCAGCGCCTCCAGCCGACACGCCCCCACAGGCTCAGAGCAGAGAAGACTGCTCATTTTTACACTATTTTAAAACTTAATTTTTTACTGATTCAACTTTGGCTGGGTGTTTCATAAGACATTTTTCTGTGGTTTGGAAAACTTTCATCACAAATACATTTTTGCTTTACCCGGACTTCACGGAGATACACACAGAGTGCACTGTTCTGGTTTAAATATATTGAGTTTTGATGCAAATACCTTTGTAATTTTAAAATAACATTTTTGATGCGTAACTCTTAAGAACATGGGAAAATAATACACTACAGACTTATTTAGTCTAAAATCTATTGAGCACAAAATAGACGAGTTACATCACTCACAGCTGCCTGCACACGCTGGTGGCAGGAAAACAATTGCAATGAAAAAAAAATATGAAAATAGAGTTAGTCATGCTCTAACAAAGTTAATCAGCAACCTTCAGAGAATACATGCTTTAAAAGATCTGAGTTGTGTTTAAACTTCCAACCTGAAAACAATCATCCAGGTATAATTCCTTGTTAATAACATGTAGTTATATTTACAGAACTTGTTGACCTGGTAATCTTCACAGTTCTGTATATGAGTGTTTGTGATCACTGGGTGTCAGGCTAGAGCCATGTGATCCGACACTTCAGCTGACTGCAGGAGAAATCAATGCTGACATGATAATAATCATTCTCAGTAAAACTTGCTTCCTGACAGAGTGTAAAAAGTTACAAATGTCTTTTTAAACAAAGTCATTGGTTGGTTCTTATCTTAATTTACTGCGTTTAAATATAATCTGTTGGCATCTCAAATTATATGGCACAAATACCAACCATACTATTGTTTCAACACATATATCAGTGTTATAATGCAGCATGCACAAAGTCATAAGACATGTGTTTCTTCCACACATCAGTTGGTTTGTCAAACCTGAAGTCTTATTTCTCTGTGTTTTTCACATTATTCTCGTAGATACTTACAAATAATAAAAGGCAATTGAATGAACAGTATTCAATGAACAGTATCAGGTAAATTGTTTGTGTTACTTTATTTGAAAGTAACCCCTTTGGTGATTGCTGACTATTGTCCACAATTAAAAAAATTTCAATCACAGTGTTACAATGCTACAATTTCAATTAGCAGAACTTTTGTCCAGAGCTTCATACATTGAGAATTCATAAAACACAAGCAAAGATAAAGTCAGAAGACAACACGTGAGTCAGTGCCACGATGAAAAGCTGGCGTCGAATGTTTGTTTCTTCATTCTAATCATGATGCCATAGGCATCATGTCAGTGGTTCTGGTAGCAGTAACCATTAACGTACAGTAGTTGTGTTTTCAAGTTGATGTAACAATGCGGTTGATCCTCATTTCTTTCCACTTTTTGATCAATGTCAAGGCCCTTGTATCCTCATCACCTGGGTACATGTGATTTGTTCAAATGCTGATTTGAGAAAATGTTTTACCATTTGTTGCAACTTCTAGGTCAGTGCATAGATATGAGTAATGAGTAGTTAAAGAATGATCATGTCAGCTGCAGTGTGGGATCACATGGCTCTAGCCTTACACCCAGTGATCACAAACACTCATATACAGAACTGTGAAGGCAGCAATTTAATAACCAGGTCAACAAGTCCTGTAAAGGTAACTACATGTTTTTAGTGAGAAATTATACCTGGATTATTGTTTTCAGGTTGTCTGTAACAAAAAATTATCATCAAACACAACTGAAATATTTTCAGGGATTATTTTCTCTGTTGATTGCTGATTAACTTCATTAGAGAATAAGTGTCCTGAATTTTCTGGCCCAGTAAACATGCAACAGCCCATAAACAATAATCTATAATAAAGATTCATGAAGATATATATTTTGCATTAATATACACATGTACAATATAAAAACAGCAGCCTTTTCAATCATTACACAGGGTTTCTACAGTATCTGAGCGTCACGGGAGTGAGGCTGCAGTATCTGAAAAGTAAGAATAAGTCTAATCGTTTTCTTAAACCAGGGGTAGAAAAAGGCATAGATGACAGGGTTTAGGCAGGAGTTAAAAGACATCAGAAAAGCCACAATGACTTCACTTGAAGACCCGATCAGGATATTCTGCCCTGTGAGGACGACACAGTAATATGGAGAGTAACACACCAGAAACACAACTACCAGAATACCAAGAGTTCTGGCTGCTTTTAGCTCAGATTTCTTAGCTTTCACAGTCTTGGAGTGCTTGAATGAAACAGTTGTAATCTGGGACCTCATGGCTCGAGCCTGAGACACAGCCACCACAAATACTCTCATATACAGAACTATGATGACAGAAATGGGAATAATGAAGTTGATTATTAGATCAACATCTCCTGGAATGTTAATCAAACATTCTCCATTGCAGGATTTGTACCTGCCTGGATGCTTCAGGTTTTCATATAACAGGATAATGCTATAGAGAAAAGAACAAATCCAACACAGGGAAACACATGATATTGTAACTTTTTGGGTGACTTTGGTGGGGTAATGCAGAGGGTCACATATAGCAACATAACGGTCAACAGATATCAGCACCATGTTTCCCACAGAGGCAGAGATTATGATGAAAACAACCAGATAATACAATGAACACATGAGGTCACTCAGCATCCAGCAGGTCTGCATCAGGGGGATTTCTACTGGCAACACAAAGATCCCCACAAGAAAATCTGAGACAGCCAGAGAGAGGAGGAGGAGGTTGGTGGGGGTGTGGAGCTGCCTGCAGGGACAGAATATCTTCATTATGAACAGTTTCAACAATATTATAGAGAGCAGTTGTGCAAAAAGCAGTAATGATTAAAAACCCCAACATACAACAAATAGACCAGCAGGCAGTTTGTAATCATATCAAGATTAACAGTTAAACGTGCAAATCTGAAGCTCTTTTCCCTGTAAATACAAAGAGAGTGAAGTGCAACAACATTTTTCTGTGAACATTAAGTGCCTGAAGTGTGAGATGGAGATGATGACCAGCAGGTTGAGAGCTGCAGTGAGCAGAGAGATGAAGGACAGCAGGATGTAAAAAAGCGAAGTGTTGGAGTGAGGATGCTCTGGCCTCCTGCAGGAGGAGTTGAGGAGCTGTGGAAAACAGAGTTCAGCTCTTTCAGCCTGCATCACCAGAGAGACGAGGAGGAGAGAAGCTGCAGAGCTCTGACAGCTGCCTCACCGCGCTGCGTCTTGGTCACACAGCTTATCTATCCCTCCCGTCCATCCCCGATGATGAGGATGAAGAGGAACTGAACCTGACCCTTCCCCTTTCGGTCTCTCTTCTTACTACTAATCTACATATTCATCACCTCCTCCTTCCACTTCTCCTGTCTTTGATGGCAAAGCATGACCTTGTTAAGTCTGCCATCTTTCTAAAAGAAAACCCTTTATTTAATTCATGAGAGAATGTACCAAACCCCTTTCACTTGTGAACAAGACCCAGGGATACCCCATCCCCTTCGCTCATACCCCATCACCAGAGGGGGCAGCCCATTGTTTTCTGGCAGCCAACCCTGGCCTCACACTGACTCTCATTCCAGCCATTTCACATGAGGCTTCAAACTGCCTCAGTGCTCTCCAACATTACCACATCATCTACAAAGAGCAGGAACGCAATTCTGGGGTCACCAAACTAAACATCCTTCTCCCCCCCAGCTGCTCCTTGACATCCTGTCCAAAGACTCAGAGACAAGGGACGGCCCTGACGGAGGCCAACACCCACTGAGAACGTGTTTGATGCTGGACGAGTAAACGGACACAACTCTCACTTCAGTTAAACAAGAACTGGGTAGCTCGTTACAACAAACCCGGTACCCCCAAAACCCTGAAGCACTCCCACACAACTTCCAGAGGGGATATGGTCTTCTTCAAGTCCATCAAACACATGTAGTCTGGATGAGAGCATTCCCATGACCCCTCCAGCAGCCTCACAAGGGTAAAAGCTGGTCCACTGTTCCATGGCCTCCTTTTCAGCGACCTGGAATAAAGACTTCTGGAGAGGCTGTTTTGTGTGATTTTCAGGTTATTGGAGCACAATCTCTGGTCCCCTTTTTAGAAAGTAGAACCGACACTTAAGTCTGCCATTCCACAGACACTGTCCTGGACTTCCACCTGACACTGAAGAGTCCTGTCAACAATGACAGCGTAACATTGTCTGGAGCCTTCAGCATCTCAAAGAGAATCTTATTCACCTCCTCAGTCTCTGCCTCCTCCACAGAAGACAACTGGAATTAGGAGATTCTCAACATGCTTTTTCCACCGTTCAGCAATATCCCCAGGTCGGTCAGCAGATCTCCTTCCCTGCTGAACAGCCTGCACCAAGCCCTGCTTTTCTTTGCTGAGTTGTCTAATGGTTTGCCAGACAGATAGTATTTCTCTATAGTCTCCCTGTATTCCTCAAACACTGAAGTTTTTCCTTCAAAGATGGCCTCCCTCTCAACCAGTGTCCACTAGTGGGTTTAGGGTGCTGCCATGACAGGCGGCAAAAACCATCCAACCTCAGGTCCTACCAGCCGCTTTAACAATAGAGGCCTTGAACATGATTCACGCATACTCTGTGTATATCTTCCCCATGTGCAGGGAAAATTCCTCAGGAGGGGAGTGTTGAAGACCTTGCAAACAGGGGCCTCTCTTTCAATGAGTGTTCAAGGTTTAAGGCCGCAGATCTGATGCAATAAAAACAAAGTAATTCATCTATTTTGGGCCTAGAGTGCTCTGGTGTCAAGTTCATGTAAGCATAACTATACTCTAACTAAACATGGGGTTCGTTATGACCAATCCATTGCTCGGACAGAAATTCAGAAATTTGTGAATGTTGAAGTTCACCAGGAGAACTATGATCTCCAGTTGGTATCCCTTGCAGGGCCTGGTGCCTCTCAGCCTGGGCAACTCTGTAGAAGGTGAAGAGAGTCCAGCCTTACCCAGTTTAGCAGCGTACTACCTTGGTTAGTTAGGGTCCCCTACTTTTCCAAGATGGCAGTCTAGGCAATAAAGATGCAGGGTTGTCAAACCGTTTCATGAAAGGGCCATGTGGCTGCAGGTTTTTGTTTAAACTATGCAAGCAACCGAGCCTCTGTAGGGGGAATGTGACTACTCTTAAGCCAGTGAGGATCACTTTGTTTCTGTTGATGATATTTAGATTTTGATTGTCCCTGGGGGGGGGATTCATTTTCACAGCACTGTACATACAGATGCTTGATGGTAACTCAGACAATCAATAGAAACATCACACAATAGACAGACAAACATGACAGGTAAACATACTACACTCATCCTGCCCTTTTGTTTAATGCAGCTATGGCTGCGGGGATCAGGCTTTTGCCTCTTGCCTGGGTTTCTTGAAAGGCGCTATATAAATTGAATCTATTATTATTATTATTAAGGCGTGCCTTTTTGCACCTTAAATTCTGTACCTTTGCCCAGAGGTCAGTGGAGTGAGGTATTGGTTGAGGGGGTGTGTAATGTTCTGTTCTATTGTGGTCGCAATGTGCGAGATGGCCCTGTTGTTCAGTTCTGTGAGATTGGGAGTGGAGAGTCCTATTATTTTGGCAGTCGTGTTGGTGATGCGTAGAAGTTTGGCCCGGTTGGTGACATATCAGACGACCCGTGCGCTGCCTTACTTACTGTGGGGTCTGCTCATATTCTGGTCAGCATGTCTAGATGGGCCGACTGTATTTATGCAAGTTATGGTGGATAAATGTGCGCCTGCGATTCGAAGTGAGTATAACCTAAAGAGTCTTGTAGATATTGTATCCTTTGTTGTTTTTCAGCTACATATTTACTGGATTTGTTTACATTTGATCAAAAATATATCAAATGTATTAGATATTTCACATCCATATGGTTACTGCAGTATTGTAGCATGTAGAATTTACCCTCTATTGTCTGCACTTATTATATTGTTCAGTGTGTTTTATACAGAAGCAGAGTCCATTCACCAAAGAGAGAAAGTAATTTTTGTTTCTCAGAGTTATGTGGAAGATATGTTAATTATTTAGTGATTTGGTTGATCAGATCTTTAAAGCAAAGATTGCATCATGTTTGAAGAGGTTGCATGCAAACTTTACTTTTTACTTTGAATTGTAAGGTGATGTATCAATGTTTGCATCATGTGTTGATGTCAGTGCTTGTTGTTGTCTGACAGTCACACCTTTAATTGCATTGATGTTATCAGGTGCCACTAATGAACTCAGGTGTGAAAACTTTCTGAGCCAGAGACGTACACAGCCATTAGGAGCAGTTAATGCACTTCACACTGAGAGCTGTTTAGGGCCCAGAGGGTCTTATTAGTCTAGACTGTGTGTGTGTGTGTGTGTGTGTGCGCATGTGTCTGTTTGTTATGACCATAACAGGCAGATGAAATTTGTGTATGGTGAACAGATAATTTCCAAATGAACTCAAACATGAATACATATTACGTTGACACTTTCTTATTATTTTTCTAATTTTAAGATTATACAATGGTAAATAAGGTAAATAAGTGAATAAAAAACAAACCCAACAAACAATTAACTATTCAGAAAACATACATTTGCAATCATGGCAACATCCGCATAAAGAGGAGGATTAAGACCAGGAGAATGAAACGTGGGGACAGTAGATTTGCGTGAGGAGTAAAGCTTGTATATGTATCTGTCTTTAAATATATATGTACCCCGTTTTCATAACAAATTGCAAATGAATGAAAATAGCTGAAAAAATAAAAGCTTTTGCTCACCATAATGAACCAGTCACTTATCTTATCGGCACTCCAAAGTGAGCCATAACAGGAGCCCATAGTGTCAGGAAAGGATCAACAATGCTATTTTTTAAGTATAGTCAACTGTCCAAAGACAATATAATTAAAGTGATAGACTTCATTGTTTATTGTCAATGTACACTAATTCTGACTTTGAAGCATGTAATACATTACAAAAAACTTAGGATGGACCAGTTTACCTCTGTGTTAAATCACCTTTTCATTTAAAAAGTTAGTTAGCCTTTAGGAACTGAGGACACTCACTGTTGACCTTTTATTTCTTGCTTGTATACAACTTGAGTATTTTCAACAGTTTCAGCAGGGGACAGGTCTGGACTGTAGGCAGGCCAGTCCAGTACCTGCCCCCTTTAACTTTGAAGCAGTGCTGTTGTAACACTTGCAGAATGTGGCTTGGCATTGTCCCGCTGAAATAAGCTGGGACGTCCCTAGAAAAGACGTTGTCTTGACGGCAGCATGTGTTGCTCCTAAACCTGTATGTACCTTTCAGCATTAATGGCGCCTTCTTAAATGTGACAGTTACCCATGATGCCATGTAGCACTAACGCACCCCTATACCACCACAGATGCTTCTGAACTTTGTGCTGGTTACAGTCTGGATGGTCCTTTTCCTCTTTGAGGACACGACATCATTGATAAACAACTTGTCATGCGGGCTCGTCAGACAACTTTGTGTCAGTCCATCTCAAAGAGAGTTGAAGTTGGCTGCATGCTGGATGTTATTACCTCCGCCAAGGAGGTCATGTTTCGCCGGTGTGTGTGTGTGTGTCTGTTTGTTTGTTTACAAAATAACTCAAAAAGTACTGCATGAATTTGGATTTTTGGACAACATGTATATTGGGACAAGGAACACGTTATCAGATTTTGGAGTTTATGGAATTTATATTGCAAATTTATATAATTTCATCAGTGACCATATTACCTTCACTAACTGCCGCCATCTAGTGGATGAAATATTTCAATGCCAGTGTGCTCCCAAAATACATGCTTTCAATATCATCCTTCAAGTGTGCAGTTTGGTGTTGTGTAAGTGACCCTGTTGCCTTGGTGGAGCTCTGCGCTCTCCGAGTGCTTTTCTAGTTGATATATGGCGTTCTCTTAGAAAGGTAGTCTGAACAGACAACAGTTTTCTGAAGTGTTCCTGAACCTGTGTACTATTTTCCTTTATACCATCATGTTGCTTTTTAATGCAGTGCTTCCTGAGCGGAATAATGTCTCTGGCATTCCGGGTTGGTTTTCAGCCTTCTTTAAATGATGTTCTGTATTGCAGATGGTGAAATACCCAAATTTCTTGCAATTCTGTGTTGAGACATGTTGTTTTTAAACTGTTAAACAGTATGTGTCCATACTGTTTCTCCCAAAGTGGTGAACTTTGCCCGATCCATGCTTGTGAACATCTTAGAGATAGCCTGAGATACAGTATACTGTACTGGTTCATGAATAGTACTTGTATGTGATGATACTCATGCATATTTGTGATAAACACTCACAATATAATGAAAGTTTACTGTGTTAATACAACATTGTGTACACAAATGCTTGGTTTAACAGTAAAGGTTTGAAGATTTACCCACCTGTTACCATTCAACCTGTTCACTTGAGGAATGTTCCTAACAGGCGTATTTTGAGCAATGACCCAGGGCCATGTGGCAAAGTGAGCTGGAAAAGACTAGTCTCTACACCAATATCATCCACCAAGTCCTAAACCTCTCCAAAAAAATGTTACACCTATGCCCACACTGCTCCACACAGAAGATCCGCTAAGATCCAGCTGGAAGACAGTCACACTCATCCATGAGTGGCTGCTGAAGATGAGGATTATTTCTTGTTTTGGTTTCTGTGCATCCATTGTCAGCGTTTTGCAAAGGTTTGGGGTGGGAGCTGTGGAGCTGTGGTAGACAAGACAACAGGGTCAGTGGGCAGGGAGATGGTCTAGAGGGCAACCAGGGTGCCAGAAGACATCTAAAGGACAGGCAGGAAAATGACTATGCAGGCAACATCGTCTGGAGGTCAGGTCGATGACGTAGGGGTTTTGACCGTGTATGTTGACAGGACCACTCTGGAGAACAACCCCTAGGTCAGCGTTAGAGGTAGATCCCCACTGGAGAAAGAAGACAGTTGAACGAAACATCTGCATTCAGGCCCAGAGCACATTACATCAGAGAGAGAGAGAGGGGGGGGGGGGGGTT